>OZ024742.1:59716597-59721597 GCA_964016885.1 Eledone cirrhosa
GCATGTCAGCAACTGAGAATGAGCAATCCTTTGGGTTTGGTCAGTAGGACATAAATATCGGCTTTCCCGATAGGTTATTAATTAGGATTTAATGCCTTGGAATCTTAAATTTAGCCCACGTCTCCCATAAACATTATACATGGGCACTAAGTATGATTTAACTGATTGCATCATGTTATTGGTATCTACACATTGGAAAGTATATGGGCAGTATTTGTCTACGGCGGCATTTGTATTAAAACCATAGAGACGAATGATAACATATATGCTTCACATTCTGGCAGAAAATATATTCTAATAATAACTTTGACCTGTATTACGTGACGAGTATTTTGTAACACCCGAAATCGCAAGTAACTCCAGGATAAAACAATGATGACATTTTGCAGGTGTTGATTTATGGAGAACTGTCTTAGTAAATATACAGTCAATGTAGGGCATACATTGAGACTTTTATTTACATGTGTACATATATAGCCACAAAATTAGTGAAAAAAAGGAACTGAGAAAGTTGATTAAACTAGTCTCAGTGGTCATAGAATTAAGCTAAAGTATGAAATCAAATTTGACTTTGGTGGGATTCGATGTGAGAATGCAATAGTCACAACTACCGAACGACCTAGCTTTGGTTTAATTCTGAGAATGAAAAATAACATGTGTGCCGACACGGCTGAATTTTTACCATCTTCATCTCGCAACAATATGGTTACAGCTTCAATATTTTGCTTTTACTTTGCTCCACTTTTCAAATTAAATGACACGACGGTTCAGTTATATTCAAATATTGTAAGCGCGTCCATTGAGAATATCGTCTTTGATAAACTGCTCAGTTGCTCGCATGTGTGCGTGCTGAATTCTGGGTCTTTCTGCTGGGAACAACCCCTTGTCCCCGCCCTTTTTTTTCTTTGTGTACATCCATCCATCCACTCATTCATTTACTGCCATTCAACCTTCCTGTGTCTCCCCCTCCATGCAGCCCATTTTCGCTCTCGTTCTCTGGCACCTCCATATGCTGCCCTCTTACCAGCACATTCCCTTCCAACCACACACATCAGCCACCCACTCCTGATGCCGCTCGGTGCCCCAGTCCTCGGCCCCACGCCCCATCCCCCACCCCTCCAAATCGACACCTGCAGCACTTGCGGCACTACTAACAAACGGAAGAGAGGCCGGAATTGTTTGGGATGCGGCTGCTTCCACCACCTCACCTGCGTTGGCTTGACTCGTCGAGCTTCCAATGCCCTCGCAGCGTGGAGGTGCAGGAGCTGCCTCTTCCACACGTCTTCCCAGCCACGGCCGTCTGGCACACCATCAGATGGGACAGCGAGCTTGCCTTACGCCCGAGCCTCGCTGGTCAACATCGCTCGGCTCAGGCGGCTCCAGAAGATCCCACTCAGGATCCCGAGAGCGGCACGCGTGCCGGTAGCCGATGCCCTCGCTTCCTCGATTGAGAGCGCTCTGGACTCCAATCGAGCCAGTGACTGGGAGCGGCTGTTCTATTTCGCCCACTCGCCCTCGGCCTCCCCAGCTCTGGCGCTGACAGGGGCGGCCGGTCAGCAGCAGCCTTCGTCAAGGCCAATGTCTCGTCATTTGGGCGAGCGCCCATTCCAAGCGTTCCCAGGGACGCCACACACCCCACCCTCAGGTAGCCCCTATCCTCCACCCCGAGGCCAGCGCCAAGCGTTTGCGTGACCAGGTAAACGCAAAGCTTATCATGGGTGATGTCTCGGCCGCAGTCAGAGTTGTTGCCTCAGAGGACAGTCTCCTCCAACCCACCGAGGAGATCCTGGCTGCTCTGCGGCTCAAACACCCTGAGCCACCCACTGATCTCAGACCCATGCCCCCACCCGACTCCCACCTGCGCCTTGTGGCTACTGATGCAGATATCATGTCCGCCATCAGGTCCTTCCCAGCTAGCAGCTGCGAAGGTGTTGATAGTCTCCGACCAGGACACCTCAAGGAGTTGACATCCCCCCCTCTCCGCTGAGGCCGGGCGCCACCTTCTGAGTGCAGTTGTGGCGCTCACCAATAGGCGAATTCATGGTGCCCTCGACCCTTACGCCTGAGGCCTCTTTTTTTCGGCCAGCCTCACCGCTTTCAGGAAGAAAGAGGGTGGCATACGCCCCATTGTTGTGGGCAATGTCTTCCGGAGGCTGGGTGCCAAGGTGATCTGCAAGTTCGTCACACACGAACTGGGTGAGGAGTTTAGTCCAGTGCAACTGGGTGTTGGCGTGTCCGGTGGCTGTGAGAGAGTCTCTCATGCAATCAGGCAGTTCTTCAGAAGCTTCCCATCGGTACCGGCATCCAGAGACTCCAGGCACCTCATTGTCAAGCTTGACATGAGGAATGCCTTTAACTCTTTACGCCGGGATCATCTGCTCGAGGCCTGCCTCAGCCGAGCCCCCTCTGCCTACCCGCTGGCCTACCTGTCATATGGAGCCCCGGTCATACCCTCGGCTACTGGGGTCCAACAGGGCGACCCTTTGGGACCCCTCCTGTTCGCCCTTGCTATTGACCACATCGCCCGGAGTATCAGGGCTCCTCTCAACGTTTGGTATCTGGACGATGCTACGTTGGTCGGGCCCGTACGGACGGTCTTCCAAGACCTTGAATCGGTGATTCCTGCCCTGGCGAGAGTCGGCCTCCAGGTCAACTCGGCCAAGTCGGAGGTGGTGAACGTCAGCCTTGATGCTGTGAGCTTTGCAGCCTCCGTCTTGGACGTGTGTCCATTCTCCGTCAGGTTCAGGTGACCCCCAAAGAGGATGTCCTCATCCCCGGGTCACCGATCCACCCGCCGGCCATCCGCTCCACAATCATGTCCAGGTTTCAACAGCTCCAGACTTTCACGAGCCGACTGGGCTTGATTGACGGCCACCCAGCTCTCTTTCTGCTGAGGAACTGCTTCGCCATGCCGAAGCTCCTCTATACACCCCGCAACGCTCCATGCTACACCCAGACATCTTTCCTCGCTGACCTCGATACTTGTATCCGAGCAGCAGCCGAGGGGATATGCAACGTCAAGTTTGACGACATAGGGTGGCAACAGGCCACTTTACCGGTCAGGTATGGCGACCTAGGCCTCCGGCCCCCGATCTCACTAGCTTTGCCGGCGTATCTTTCGTCGGGAACATCGTGCCGCGTCCTCGTCAGCAGGGTTCTTCAAAACACAACAGAACCCTCTGTGTTCAGAGAACGTGAGACGTGGGACCGACTGGGACTTAGCCCAGTAGACGTCCCTCCTCCTTCTCCCCCTGTTGACGTCAAGTCCTCTCCCACCCCAACGCACTTGAGATGCCATCCAGTGCAGCCTGGCCTCAGACAGGCTCACGTGCCAGCTCGTCCAGCACCGCCTTGCTTGTTTTCGTGCGGCCTCCAAACCCCACAGTGATGCCTGTCTCCATGCTCTGCCCTCCTTCTCCTCTGGCACGCAGCTAGACAGCCATAGCCTGCGAATCGGCGTTTCCCTGAGGCTCGGCCTCCGGATCTGCCAGCCACACCAATGTCGCTGCGGTTTCACTGTGGACTCTTTCGGCCTCCACCCGCTTTCCTGTCGCCACAGTGCCGGCCGCATTCCACGCCATACTGCCCTCAACGAGGTTATTAAGCATGGCTTGGACGCTGCAGGCTTCCCTTCCCAGCTCGAGCCGGTGGGGCTGGATCGAGGGGACGGCAAAAGGCCAGATGGCATGACCATCTTCCCGTTCCGCGGTGGCAAACCCCTCGTGATGGATGCCACTTGCACCGACACTTTCTGCAGCCGCAACCTGGTTCAGTCAGCGACTGACCCAGGTTCTGCTGCACGTCGGGCTGAGGGGCCAAACTCCTCAAATACCGGTCGCTCTCCAACAGGTTTGCGGTCGTTCCCCTGGCAGTGGAGACTTCTGGTGTCCTTGGCCCCAGGGTTACCTCCTTACTGACCACCACAGGCGCTGAGTTGGCCAGCCGTAGGTGTGAGCCCCGCTAGTTGGAGTGGCTTTTCCAGCGCGTCTCCTTTGCCGTCCTCCGGGGAAACGCCTTCTCCATTCTATCCCCCGGGGCTGTGGGTGGGCCCCATCGCGTACCAATACATTAGTTAAATATCATTCTTTCATCTCATACTGTCCAGATACATATATTTTGTTGCCTGGTAAGTTAAGCAAGTGTCTTCTCCCTTAATCACAGCTCGTCAAATGTTTCTAAGATGGATTTAGTGCGGAATAGCGTTGGAGGGGCCGTTTCTTTCCTACGGTGAAATGTTTACTTAATCACTTTTATCCAGTTAAACAGAACCATATGGCCTTCCATGCCCTTCAATAAAACAAGTAATAAATAATTGTTTCTACTTTAGGCACAAGGCCAGCAATTACCCAGTGCATTACTGGTACTTTATTTTATCGACCCCGTAAGGATGAAAGGCAAAGTCAACCTCGGCGGGATTTGAACTCAGATCGTAAAGGGATGTAACTATGCTGGAAAGCATGGCGTCCGACCCTCTACCGATACTGCCAATCCACCACCCAAGTAATAAATAATTGTTTCTACTTTTGCCACAAGGCCAGCAATTACCCAGTACATTACTGGTACTTTATTTTATCGTCCCCGTGAGGATGAAAGGCAAAGTTAACCTCGGCGGCATTTGAACTCAAATCGTAAAGGGATGTAACTCTGTGCGTCAAAGCATGGCGTCCGACCCTCTACTGATACTGCCAATCAACCACCCCTACAAGCAATAAATAATATCGCAAAAAGACAATTTGAACGACATAAACAAAAGTAATAGGAACAATCATATCGAACATGAGTTCGGCCCGTTGTCCTTTGACTAAAACATTAAATAAATATTAAAATAATAATTGATGAACATATAATACAATTAAAATCTAATATATAGAGAATCTACGTAAACAAACACCAAGGTCAAACATAAATATCACAGCACAAAGAAAGACCAAATATCAATATGAACAATTTTATGTGCGTTTGGCTGTTTCTTACTATAATTTATAGAAATAAAATAATTA
>OZ024742.1:59724097-59796597 GCA_964016885.1 Eledone cirrhosa
GCCAGTTAATGAAGAACACATCGATCGTTTGTTTTTCTTTTGAACTGTTTCTGCTTTACATTTGATATGAGGGTTGTCTCTGAAATATCGTGTTGAAATATACTGTTTGCTTTGTTTTATTTGTCATCCTTTGATTTTATATATTTCTACTGCATTGTACAGGCTTTTTGAAACTTATGGTCTTTTATTACATATTTATCCATCTCTCTCTCTCTCTCTCTCTCTCTCTCTCTCTCTCTCTCTCTCTCTCTCTCTCTCTATATATATATATATATATATATATATATATATATATATATATATATATATATATATATATATATATATATATATATATATATATATACACATATGTAAGAGGCTTTTCTGATGATTTCCTCCGAATGAAACAGTTCTAGTCCTGTTGAAGTCACATGTATATATATCTATATTATAAAGCTGATGGCCGTATGTATGTAACAAACCTTTCGCCAAACGGCTCTACTAAAAAGCACCAAATTTGCACCATAGATGTAACTTTTTCCAAGTAAGAAAGTGAGTGTATTTTTGTCTTCTAAATTTCGTTAAAAGATTAAAGATATTTTATCGTTTATTTAAATATTCACTTCTTTAAAATTTTCAAATGTCAACACTTCTGTTTATACGACATTCCTCTCTCTTTCTTAGTCTGTCTTTTTAGATAGATACATGGCTATAACGTCGCGCCCTTATAATATGTCTTTGTATGTCTGGCTGATTGCATTAGATACATAGCTATAACGTCGCACGCGTATAATATCTGTCTGTATGGCTGCCTGTCTGAATTGACTTCGGTTCTAACCAACTTTTCATTAATTCAGTGCACGCCCTCTCAATATTTAATTATATATATATGTATATATATATATATATATATATATATATATATATATATATATATATATATATATATATATATATTATTAGTAATAATAATAAATGTGAAGACTAAAATGGAAAGAGGGCTCGATAAGGATAAATATATATCAAATATTGTTCTCATTGCTGACGTATTATCTTCGCTTTTTTCCGTTCATTGCCAGGGAACTTCTTCACGAACCAAAGTATCGTCTTCCTGTTTTCCTTCGGTTGAAACGTTTTTCGACATATTTAATTCTGCGTTCACAGATTGATTTTATTTATTTTCAGAATATCCCGTTAAGGGTGAAAGCAGCGATTCTTTGCTTAAACTTTAATCTGTTATTTTAATATATATATATTTATATGATTATATATTCGTGTCAGATATTTGTGCATACACAAAAACAAAATATAAACAAACGTATTTATTTCACGAAAGCACAGACGGCTTATCGTCCTTGTTATTGCCGATATGCCACCCAGAAAGTCCCAGCCTGGCCGCAAGATCTGATTTTCCAGAAGAAAAAATGTTACTAGAGCAACAGAGAAACTAAGCTTCACGATTACCATCAACAAAGCTCAGGGTCAAGCCCTAAAAGTGGCTGGCCTTCATCTGGGAAAACCATGCTTCTACCATGGTCAATTGTATGTAGGATGCTCTAGAGCAAAGGTTCTCAACCCATTTCAGCCAAACTTTTGCCCCTCAAAATCACGAAACGCCCGCTACCCTATTTTTCCATTACTACTGATTTTAATATCAGTAGATTTATGGGCCAAATCAAGTTATGTTAGAATCTTTAAAAAGATCTTTAAAAAATACTCGTACGAATTAAATACAAAAAAGTTTCAGTCCAAAACAAAAGCAAGCTATTTCAAATTATATATTTAAAAAAAGAGACGTGAATGTTCCCAAAGTATTGCCCTCAGTAGAAAAAGCTTTTTTAAATTCTGTATTTCACTGTTAGTTGTTGTAATATTTTGAGTGGATAGACAATTCTACAATTCAAACTGTAAAGTCAAAATTCAAAAGACGCAAAATATCAAGAAATTCTTACCTTTCTCTTGAATCACAAACTCAAGGGAAAAATAGTACCTAGCAAAATAAAGTGCCTCGATCACAAACTAAGTTGCAACGAATGAATTGAGATGCTTGGTGACAGTGAACAAACAATATCTGTATCCCTTATATATATATACATTAGATAGATACACACACACATACACGCGCGCGCGCGCACGCACACACACACACACAAACAAACTTGTGTGTGTGTGTCTAACGCCATATATATATATATATATATATAATGTCATGACTAAATTATAACCATCAACATATATAATGCCATAACTAAATTATAACCATCAACATAGTCAAGGTATGTCAAGCATCAACTTACTTTATCTGATGAGGAGGTACTGTTGAAATAGCTCAGTATCTCTGAAATATGTATAATAAAATATATTTGATCACATGAATGTCTATATTTATTAATATTTTGAAATAATATATATATATATGTATATAGTAATAATAAATTTGAAGAGAGAGAAAGAGAGAGTAAGAAATGTGTGGTGTGTGTGTATTTGGTAGACGTCTATCTATCTATCTATCTATCTATCTTGATAGAGTAAGACACGCTTCACATCGGCTCCGCTATTCCATCGGGATTTACCCTTACTATAGTAAGTACCGGATAAATTTTTCAGTGCAACACATTTGGAACACTAACCCCTGTTATTTAGGGAAACATTCTTGCATTTACCCCCTTTTTAGGGGGTAAAATAAATATCTATTTTTTTGCCGAAAAATTTCTTTCTTGGCAGCATGGCGGAAAAGATGGCAGACATGTCTGCCATTAGCTCTGCCACGCCCCCCAAGTCTGAAGAACAAAAATAATTACAACAAAATTAGACAACGAAACAAACAAGGAAAATGAAAAAACAAATGTTAAGGAAAATGAGCAAACGGAAAACAAACAAACAGCAAATAATACAAATAACAACAGGGCAACTTTCGCCCAGAAAACAAAACAATCCATAACATACACACCAATTGACTTAACTGCCGCCAGAGAAAAACTGGCCGAAGTGAAAAAACAAATAGTCTTGGGGGAGAACGGAATGTTTTCCATTAACTCCCCCCCCCAGAATTCAAGAAAGCCAGAACAGAGAGCACAGTTCTCTTCAGAACTATACTGAACCAAACAAGAAAGCCAGCACAGCCCAGCCAAATGGAAATAGAGTTGGTCCTAAAAGACTATATGAAGAATATTCTCTTCATACGAAAGGACCGACTCTATGGCAGCATTTCGGTCTTAACAAAAGACAAGGAAACGGCGGAGAAGCTTTCCCTAAGCCCACTCTCATCGACAACATACAGCTTCTATCCCTCCTACATTGGTAGAAGAACACAGAGAGTAAAAGTAAAAACAATGCTGCCCACAATGGACTTCTGGTGGGCTATTGCTGGCTTCATAGACATGGGCGAAGACACAATGCTGTCAATGGGGAAGGCAACTGGAGATGCGTTCCTGGGAATGGGCCTCGACATACTAGTCCAAATGAGGCCCGAAAGAATAGCACAAATCCCGGATCGCATCTGGCTGGATGACCTTACCCCAATAGATATAATTGTAGAGGGGAGAAGACCAGCATGCAATTTATGCATGGAAACGGGACACGTTAAGGCTAACTGCCCGAAACGTATCCCCCAAAAAGGACTATTGCCCACACCCACCACAAACAGTACACCAACACCACCCACCTCCAAAAATACACTAATACCACACACAGCAAACAAAATACAGACACCACCAACCACAAACACAACACAAACATCACCACAAACACAACACAAACATCACCACCACCAGCACCAAACACAAGCACGACACAAAAATCACCACCACCAACCACAACACAAACATCACCACCACCATCACCAACCACAAGCACGACACAAACATTACCACCACCACCACCACCACAAAACCCATTCCAAACAAATAATAAAAAAAACAGTAACAAATCTACCCCTCCCGCAAAAAAAAAACAACCACACAACACGTCCCTCCCACCTAGCGCTGAAGAGTTTCCCCCAACTTCTGAAGAAGAAGGAGGAGAAGCCTTCAGACAAGTTAAAAGAAAAAAAAGAAAACACACACCCAGCACACCACAAATAACCCACACACAAACACCAACTCCAATCAAAAACACCCCACCCTCAACAAACAAAAATAAATCTGCGCCTCCCCTCTCCGAAACATTGACAGCATCACAAAAAAAGACGTTGTAATACACATATATAAATAAAGAAATCAAAAAACTGGTTAAATTAATAAACAATAACCCTATGGTGCAGACCGAAGGGCCAAACTTTATCTCAACAGAGAACTTCACCCATTTAAAAATGATAAAGGTCCCTCTGGACCTTTATCGTTCCTTAAAAGAACAATTTAGACGGGACGTGATCCCCCCCTGTTTAAAACCGTTAAATCGCGTCCTCTTGAAAGATTTCCCCATAACCGCCCCTCTCCCTGACACAACTCCAAATACCCCAACCCCACCACACACGGGTACCCCCAGACCACCACAAAACATCCCTCCACTCATCACACCTGATGCCATGGAAATTACACAACCCGGAGAGGTAGGTGCTTTTCTTTCTTCACTTTCAACACCAAAATAGATCAATTGAGAGTTGGCTGTTTGAACGCGCGTGGCCTGGGCTCAGCTTGGAAGCAAGCAAAGCTTCTAAATGACCTCAGGTCACAAAGTATAGATGTTATGGTTGTTTGCGCGAGTCGGATCAGCAGCGTGAGACAGCTGGCGCCCGCCTTCGATGACTTTGAGATGCACGCATCTCTCTGTCAACCCGGAGGCGGGGGGGGGGGGAGTTGCCGTACTGCTGGATAAACGTCTGGCTCTCGACGTACAGATTGTTCACTCGGACCCGGGGGGTCGATTACTGGTGCTGGACGTCGGAGGCGGTGAAGGCGGGGCTTTCAGACTGGTCGGTCTTTATGCCCCCTTCGGGGCTGAAAGAGCCGACTTCTTCCAGCGTATGGAGACTTTTCTAGGAACGTCGCGTTCCCTGCTTTTAGTGGGGGACTGGAATGGAATCCTAGATGCGCGTTGGGACTATGCAGGGGCATGTCCCGATAGAGGGCGGTGTAGCAGCCTCAAGGGGTTACTCGATCGATTCGACCTGGTCGATAGATTTCGACTAGATTGTCCAACTGCGCCAACCTGGACCTGGGCAAACCGCAGTGGACAATCTAGATCGTACCTAGATAGGTTTTTGGTTAGGAGTAAGGATAGGGACGTATTTAGTTGTCCAGAATTGATCATGGTTGGCTATTCAGATCACAAATTAGTGACCTGCGTGGTCAACCTTGATAGAACGCATAGGCAGGGTCCCGGTTACTGGAAGATGAACTTGTCCTTGCCGGCAAAGAAAGATTACAGGAACCGGATTAGTAGCTTAGTTAAGATGCGGTTGACGGGAGCGATCGTCAACAGTAGGTGGCGGGTATCTCTAAAGAGAGAGATTAGAGTAAGTTCGATAGGTTACAGTAAGGAACTAGCGGCGAATAGAAATAGTAAGGAAAGGGAGTTAACATAAACTAGAAGAGTCGATTAGGAGCGGAGACGTAGCCAGAGTGTTAGCGGCGAGAACGGCGTTGAGCCAGTTCTTTGACGCGAAGCACGAAGGCTGCGTTGTCCGAAGTAAAATACGTGCTTTAGGAAACGAGGGGACCAAAGCTGTTAGCTGGGCCCGCGTGACAGAAGCCAAGAGTGGGATTAAATCCACCATTCGGTCTTTGCGAGACCAGGATGGACGGGTGATCCTTGAAACTGAGCGGATGTGCGAGGCCTTTCAAAGGCACTTTGCTCGACTGTTCGGAGGGGGCGGGGGGCCGGACGGGGATGTGGACTTCGGTCCATACCTCGACGGTCTACCGCGTCTTTCGAGCGGCGAAGCGGAGTGCTGCGAAAGGCCAATCACAGCCACTGAAATCGGGGAAGCGCTCAGCCAATGCAGCAGACGCAAATCCCCGGGTCTCGATGGTCTACCATACGAACTTTATTTAGCTATGCCGCTCTTGTTCTCCGAACTCCTCGAGGCTGTCTATTGCAACTGGCAACAGAACGGGAGAATTCCCTTTTCTGTGACCAAGGGCGTGGTCACGCTAGTGAGGAAGGACGAGAGCAAGAGGGACGACTTAAGTAACTTTAGGCCCATAACTCTGCTGAATGCAGAGTTACAGATTTTGGCCAAGGTGTTGGCGAAGAGGTTGGCGCTTGTGGTGGGTGGTTTGGTGGGAGACGCGCAGACATGCGCTATCCCGTCCAGGTCCATTCACGACAACCTCCACCTCATGCGATACATCATAGAGAGGGTTGGCAACGAACCCAGCTTTGGTGGGGCCCTGATCAACTTGGATCAATCTAAGGCGTTCGATAGGGTCGACCATGGTTACCTGGATGGGGTGCTAGCGGCGGCGGGCTTCGGACCGTTTTCAGGGGCTGGATTTCTGCCATGCACAGTGGCAACATCTACTCTAGGATTAAAGTAAACGGCTACCTCTCGGAGCCGTTTCAAATCACCCGGTCCATCAGACAGGGGTGCCCCCTCTCCTCCCTTCTGTACGTATTGACTCTCGAGCCACTGCTGCGGAAGTTGGAGTTGCTGCGGGGCATACCCCTGGAACCGGGATTGCACAAAGCGGTCTCGGCCTATGCCGACGACGTAACAGTAATGGTGGCGGACGCCTCGGAAATCGGGGCGATCGCCATCCTACTGGAGGAATACGAAAGGCTGACGGCGGCTAGGCTGAACCAGCACAAGTCAGTCGGTTTGCAACTCGGAACGTGCAGGGGCAAACCGATGCCGTTAGACGGTGTCGTCGGGCGGTGGACGGAGGGCCCGGTGAAGCTGCTCGGAGCCTGGTTCGGACCGGACCTCCAGGTGGAGAAGAATTGGGGCGAGGTGACGAGCAGGGTGTTTGCGCTGACCCAGAAGTGGGCCAAGTGCAAACTATCACTGAAAGGTCGGGCGGAGGTGACGAACGCTTACATAGCGTCCGTCATCTACTACCGCCTGACCGTCGTGCCTTGCCCCAAGGAAAAGCTCACCATCATGGAACGCATGCTCTTCCAGTTCCTCTGGAAGAAGCGGCCTCCCATGGTGAGGAGATCCATCTGCTGCCAGCACCCTTCGAAAGGAGGGCTGGGTATGCCGTGGCTGTTGATGCGTAGACACGCATTGAGGCTACGGCATCTACAGGTATTCCTCAACGGTCAGCCGGTGTGGCTCCCGTTTGTGAGGCGAGCCTTCCCACAGCTCGTCTCGCTCACCGAACTGCAATCCTGGGTGAAGCAAAGACCGAGAAAACTGGGCAACTGGCACACCGAGTGTGCCCAGGCGCTCACGGCTATCTGGCAAGCGGACCCGTCTATCAGTGGAGAATCCACCTCGACATTCTATAGAGGATTGGTGGCTAGCAAGGGCGACGACACCCTTGGAGAGTCGCTAGGCATGGAGGAGGACGAACTGGCCAGCCTGTTCGGTAGAACTTTCGGCCCGGGACCCATGGACAACTTCCAGAGGTCCCTAGCCAGGCAGTGTTACCGGGGGGCTCTGCCCGTTCGAGAAAAGCTCTACAGACACGGGCGCCCGGGCAGGGATCCCGCGAAAAAGATCTGTCCCAGATGCGTGCGCGACGTGGAAACCGTTGCGCATGCACTGGTACACTGCCCGGGCGTTGCCGATCTGTGGGGCTACGTCGAACGACTGCTGTCGCGTGTGGCGCCGATTCGATTAACCGCCGAGTCTGTGGTGAACATCAAGCCGCCTCCTCCCTTCAGAAATGAAGCAGAGGCGGTCTTTCTGTGCGTAATAGCCATGATGAAAGAGGTTGTGTGGTGGACGCGCCTGAAAGGTCTGAGGCCGGGTGACTTTCTCTCCGGCCATCACCTGGTTTACTTCTTCCGATACCACTTCGGAAGAAGGATCAGGATGGAGAGAGAAGTGCTTGGCCCCAGACAGTTTTATGAAAGGTGGGTGAAAGAAGCGAGAATGGCTCGTGTAAATGGGCCTTCTCTCTACATTGTTCTGTAGGTGAAGAAGTGAAGAGGAAAGGGGGAGCGCCTCCTCTCTGGGCTTCCCCCGCGAAAAGAGTTGCACACTTTTCGGGGGTATGTGCAATCCCCAACACGCTCCCTCCCTTTTGAGGACTTTTTATTGTTATATTATTATTGTTATTCCTTTTTTCTTTACTCGATTTATGTAAACTCCCCCACTGTGTAAATGTCCCCTTCTTTTGTGCCCTCGTGGCAAATAAATAGAAATTTATCTATCTATCTATCTATCTATCTATCTATCTATCTATCTATCTATCTATCTATCTATCTAACTATCTATCGCTCTACCAGTTCGAGACAAGCTCTACAGACATGGGCGCCCGGGCAGGGACCCTGCAAAAAATATCTGTCCGAGGTGCGTGCGAGACGACGAAACCGTCGCGCACGCATTCATACACTGCCCGGGCGTCACTGACCTGTGGGGCTATGTAGAACGACTATTGTCGCGGGTGGGACCAATCCAGTTGACCACCGAGTCCATTGTCATGATCAAACCACCACCCTCCTTCAAAAACGAAGGAGAGGCGGTTTTCCTTTGTGTGATAGCTATGGCGAAAGAGGTTGTATGGTGGACAAGGTTGAAAGGGCTGAGGTCAGACACCTTTCTCTCCGGCCAACAACTGATTCTTTTTTTCAAATACCACTTTGGAAGAAGAATCAGGATGGAGAGAGAGGTGCTGTACCCCAGCAAGTTTTATGAAAGGTGGATGAAAGTGGCGAGAATGGCCCGAGTGAATGGGCCTTCTCTCTATATCAGCCTGTAGGTTGAGGAAAAGGAGGAGGAGAGGAAAGGAGTACAAGCTCTTCGTACTCCTGGAGATGAGGGTTGCACATTTTTTTTCGGGGGTATGTGTTACCCATATAAACTGTCTCCCTCTATTGGGGAAAATCGACTAACTTTTAAATTCCATCTGTGATAACATTTTACACGTTTTTCTTGTATGTAAACTTCCCCCTTTGTATTTGTCCCCTTCTTTTGTGCCTCTGTGGCTAATAAAGAAATATATCTATCTATCGCTCAGGCTGCGGCATCTCTACGTATTCCTCACCGGACAACCGGTGTGGGACCCGTTCGTGAGGCGAGCCTTCCAACGACTCGTCTCGCTGACCGAGCTGCAGTCCTGGGTCAAGCAAAGACCGAGTAAAATGGGCTACTGGCACATCGAAATGTGCTCAGGCGCTCACAGCCCTCTGGCAGGCGGACCCGGCGATCAGTGGAGTCTCCACTTCGTCATTCTATAGAGGGTTGATCCGTAGCAAGTGTGACGACGCACTCGGAGAAACTCTAGGCGTAGAGGAAGACGAACTGGCCAGTCTGTTCGGTAGGACCTTCCGCCCGAGACCGATGGACAACTTCCAAAAGTCCCTGGCCTGGCAGTGCTAACGATGAGCTCTACCAGTTCGAGACAAGCTCTATAGACATGGGCACCCGGGCAGAGACCCTTCGAAAAAGATCTGTCCGAGATGCGTGCGAGACGAAGAAACCGTCGCGCACGCATTCATACACTGCCCGAGCGTTACCGACCTGTGGGGCTATGTAGAACGACTATTGTCGCGGGTAGAACCAATCCGGTTGACCACCGAGTCCATTGTCATGATCAAACCGCCACCCCCTTCAAAAACGAAGGAGAGGCGGTTTTCCTTTGTGTGATAGCTATGGCGAAAGAGGTTAAAAGGGCTGAGGCCAGACACCTTTCTCTCCGGCCAACAACTGATTCTTTTTTTCAAATACCACTTTGGAAGAAGAATCAGGATGGAGAGAGAGGTGCTGTACCCCAGCAAGTTTTATGAAAGGCGGGTGAAAGTGGCGAGAATGGCCCGAATGAATGGGCCTTCTCTCTATATCAGCCTGTAGGTTGAGGAAAAAGAGGAAGAGAGGAAAGCGGTACAAACTCTTCGTACTCCTGGAGATGAGGGTTGCACATTTTTTCGGGGGTTTGTGTTACCCATATGAAATGTCTCCCCCTATTGGGGAAAATCGAATAACTTTTAAATTGTATTTGTGATAATAATTTACACGTTTTTCTTGTATGTAAACTTCCCCCTTTGTATTTGTCCCCTTCTTTTGTGCCCCTGTGGCTAATAAAGAAACATATCTATCTATCTATCTATCTATCTCTCTCTCCAACATGGGCCTCAAACATGCGGCCCGCCAACTACTTTTCTATGGCCAGTGGTAGAACCAATATTTCAGATTCCATTATACCTGGTGAGAATAAGGCGGTGAGCTGGTGGAATCGTTAGTACATCTGGCGAAATGCTTAGTGGTAGTTCTTCCGCTTGTTACGTTCCGAGTTCAAATTCCGCCGATCTCAACTTTGCCTTTCATCCTTTTGTGGACGATAAATTAAGTACCAGTTGTGAACTGGGATCGATGTAATCGACGGGACCCTAAACTCTAAATTTCATGCCTTGTGCCTGTAGTAGAAAAGAAATGATTATAACTGGTGAAAATCATCACCACCACCACGTTTGGCCCACTGTGCCTCTCCTCCAGGAAGTAATGGCCCTTTCATGTCTTTCAGTTTGAGACCCCTCTTCTACACACACGCACACACACACACACACACACACACACACATATATATATACACTTTTCTTTTTTCTGTCTCTGAACTACGCCCATGCTAGAGCACCACCCTGGTAAGTTATGGGCACGTCAACAAACCACCAAGCATTGGTGGGAGCGCAAACGCAAAGACACACACATACATATATACATATATACGACGCGCTTCTTTTAGTTTCGGTCTATCAAATCCACTCACAGGGCTTTGGTCGGCCCGGGCAGTGGGACTGAACCCGGAAACATGTGGTTGAGCAGCAAGCCTCTTGTCACACCGCGCATATATATATAAATATATATATATATATATATATATATAAAAATATATATATATATATATATATATATAAATATATAAAATATATATATATATATATATATATATATATATATATATATATATATATATATATATATATATATATTAGAATTGGAGCTCTGAAATAGCAATATATATATGAATGTATATATAATGTATTTTGCAATACACTTTATGCTTAATTAAAAGCATTTTGAAGACCGTATGCTATTGTTTTAGAGTAGTGACAAACTCACTTACTTTAATCTCAGACAAAAAGGGGAGATAAGCCGACAAGGCCTTGTTTCGCATTTATTGATGCTTATCAAGGCTAACTACCTCACAGGCATTGCACGAGTGCATTAATAATTATTAATAGTGTACTATTATTATTATTATTATTATTATTATTATTACTATTATTATTACTTTTTTTTTTTTTTCCAATTCAATGATATTCCAGAACAATATAAAAGAGATAATTGGCAATTTAGATTCTGGAACAAAAAAGATCATTGGCAAAAAGGGCAGGGGCCCCAGGTTATCACAGCCTGGGCTCGCTCGTCATCGTGCCATTGTAATAGAGCCAAACAAGGCATTTAGTCTTGGCTGCTGGAACGTACGAACGCTGCTTGACAGGGATTCCTTGGGGCGTCCTGAACGAAGGACGCTCTTGTTGCAGAGGAGCTTCGACGTTACGATCTTGACATCGTGGCTTTATCTGAGACGAGGCTAGCTGAAGATGGTCATCTTACGGAATTTTGTGGAGAATATACATTCTTCTGGAAAGGAAGAGATGAAGGAACCAGAAGAGAGGCAGGGGTAGGATTTGCTGTTAAGACTGTGCTTGTGAACAAATTAGAGGAATTCCCAATAGGGATTAGTGAGCGTCTTATGTCCATGAGAGTTCCGCTGGACAAGGGAAGATATGCTACCCTGGTGAGTGTGTATGCTCCAACTATGAGTTCTGTCGATGAGGAAAAGGTGTCCTTTTACCATGCCTTGAAAGGTGTTTTAAGAAATATCCCTCAGGCAGACAAAGTCATCGTGTTTGGTGACTTTAATGCTAGAGTGGGTAGGGATTTTAACACATGGAATGTAATCGGAAGGCATGGGGTGGGAAAGTGTAACAGCAATGGTATGCTCCTGCTGCAGATGTGTGAGAAGCTGGATCTGTGTGTTACCAACACCATGTTCCAACAAAAGAACAAATTCAAGACCACATGGATGCATCCTGCATCTAAGGAATAGCATCTTTTGGACTAAGTCCTAGTCAGGATGCGTGACAGACAGGATGTGCAGTGTGTTCGTGTTCTTCGTGGAGCTGAGTGCTGGACGGACCACCGCCTGGTACGCGCAAAAGTGAAACTAATCACTAAACGTAAAATCCGGGCTCCTGGTGTTGCCCTGCCCAAAAGATTGAATGCTGCTCGTCTTAAGGATAAACATGTGAAGAGGACATTGGAAGAAGAGATGCAGGCTGCAGATCTTGGTGAGGATTGACCGACCCTTAAAAAGTCGGTTTATGATATAGGCAGGCGTGTTCTGGGATTGGCGCAGAGGAAACATCAGGACTGGTTTGATGAGAATGATGTACATATAGAAGACTTGTAGGCTGATAAGAGGCGTGCTCTGTCACGCTACTTGACGGCAAAACCACAGGAGAGGAATACGTTGCATGAGGAACTCAAGGATGTAAAATCACGTGTTAGGCGGAGTCTTTCTCAGATGAAGGATCAGTGGTGGAGTGAGAAGGCTGGTGAGACACAAACTGCGTCTGATTCCAATAACACAAAGCTGTTGTACAGTCTCTTGCGTGAGGTTTATGGACTGTCTTCTTCTCTGGTGACACCGCTTCGCAGCAAGGATGGCAAAGAACTTCTTCGTGACTCACAAGGAATTCTACGAAGGTGGCGAGAGCACTTTGATGATCTTTTGAATCAGCCGTCTGTCGTCAGTGAAGATTTCCTCAATCTCATTCCAGAAAGTCCTGTGAAAGTAGCTCTCGAAGAACCTCCGACGCTTGTGGAGGTTGCAGTGGCTATTTCGAAGCTGAACAGTGGAAGATCTCCAGGTATGGATGGCATACATGCTGAGCTCCTACAATATGGTGGTGAGAGACTCCTGCAACATCTTCACTCTTTGTTTTGCAGGATATGGGCTAATGAATCCGTACCTGAGGACTGGAGAGATGCAGTAATGGTGGTCTTGTACAAGGGAAAGGGTAACAGTAACGATTGTGGGAACTACAGAGGTATATCATTGCTTTCTGTCGTAGGGAAAGTTTTATGTAGGGTGCTTCTGGACCGTCTGCTGACACACATTGCAGATTGTGTTCTCCCTGAAAGTCAATCTGGTTTTCGTGCTGGACGCGGCACTACTGATATGATCTTCTCAGCTAGACAGCTCCAGGAGATGTGCATGGAACAAGGCTTGGATCTGTATCAGGTTTTTGTCGATCTGACAAAAGCTTTCGATACTGTTAACAGAGATGCATTATGGAATGTTCTCCAGAAACTTGGTTGCCCTGATAAGTTCCTTGCTTTAGTTAGGTCTTTCCATGATGACATGAAGGCTTGGGTTAATGTCGGGGGTAACATGTCGGAGCCTATCTCAGTAAAAAATGGAGTGAAACAGGGGGATATTCCAGCACCGACCCTGTTTGCCATATACTTTGCAATGGTTTTCTCTATTGCATTCAGGAATTGCGAGCATGGTGTTTACATCCGATATCGAACCTCAGGCAGCATATTTAACATCAAGCGCTTTGCTGCGAAGACAAAAGTATTTACATCAATCATAAGAGACCTCTTGTATGCAGATGATTGCGATCTTGTAGCGCACACAGAGAGTGATATGCAGCACATTTTGAATGCATTTTCTGACGCTTGCACTGCCCTAGGTCTGACTGTCAGTCTCAAGAAAACCGTCATCATGTACCAACCTGCCCCTGGTAAGCAGTACACTGAACCAAACATCTATGTGTATGGCAAACGACTTGGAGTGGTTGATCAGTTTGTCTACCGATCGATACAGCAACCTTGACAGTGAAATCTCACTTAGGATTAGGAAAGCAAGTGATGCTTTCGGAAAGCTAGAAAGGCGACTCTGGGGTCGGCGAGACATATGCAGGAGGACAAAGGTAAAGGTGTACAGAGCATGTGTCCCTCTTTTCTTCTTTATGCCTGCGAGACCTGGGTCACATATCGACACCACCTTAAGCAATTGGAGCGTTTCCATCAGATGTGTCTCAGACCGATCCATGGCGTTCACTGGAGAGACCACATCAGTGATGTCGAGATTTTGGAAAGCTCTATGTGTGACAGTATAGAAGCTCTTGCGCTTAAGCAACGACTCCGTTGGTGTGGTCACCTTGCCAGGATGAAGGATTCTAGAATACCAAAACAACTCTTTTATGGAGAGTTGGTTAAAGGAAAACGACCGCCACATAAACCAAAAAAGAGGTATAAGGATTCCTTGAAAGCCTCTCTGAAAGACGCTAACATCTCTGCTGATACATGGGAGAATGTTGCTGCTGATCGTAATAAATGGAGAAAGACTGTATATGAGTGAAAAGTTGCCTTTGAGGCATCTCGAATCGCATACGAGAAAGTAAAGCGGGATGTGAGGAAGGGCATTGCTGTTGCACTTCCAGACGGCGAGGGTCCTCCTATGGTGCTGACATGCAGCGTCTGTGCGAGACTCTGCCTAAGCAAAGCTGGACTCGAATGTCATCTTCGCAGTCATAAAGTAAGACCATTGGTTGACTACCAGGCTGCTGTTGGAGATGCTACTCATCATGCTTGCCAAACATGTGGTAGAGAATGTAAATCAGCAGGAGGGCTCAAGCGACATGCAAAAGTACACGAACTCCAACCACAGCCGTCTATTCCCAGTGAATGTTTTGGTTGCCGACTCTGTGCAAGACATTGTAGATCATTGGCTGGGCTAATAAGCCACATTCGATCGCAGCGCTGTTAGTTGCTATCGTGTGTGTGTGTGTGTGTGTGTGTGTGTGTAGATATGCTTATGTGTGTGCGTGTGTGTATATATATATGTATATGTATATTATTATTGTTGTTGTCGTTATTATTATTGTTGTTATGATTATTATTATTATTATTGTTATTAATGTATGTGTGTGTGTATATGTGTGTATATGTATATATATATATATATATATATATATATATATATATATATATATATATATTTCCTTTTTTTTTTCTTTTTATTTATTTATTATTATTATTATTATTATTTTTTTTTTCTTTATTTTTTTTTCTGTCTCCTCGTGCAATGGCCATACTCGATAACGAGGGGACAGCCATCATCATGTACATATGTATGTATGTATGTATGTATGTATGTATGTATGTATGTATGTATGTATGTATGTATGCATGTGTGTGTATGATTGTATTGCTTCTTTTTCTTGTCGTTTCTGTTGTGTTTGTAACTGTTGTCAAAGTTGAAGTTGTCCTTATTTTCATTTTCTTTGATTTCTTTCGTTTTCTTTTATCTCCTTAGGGAATTCGTTGACAACCTTCTTTTATTTATTTTCTTCGTTTTCTTCATTCAAATGCATTCACACTGGCTGTCTCAGAGACGTACAAATATGGCTTATAAAACTTACCTAAGTAAATAGCGCTCCAATGCTCCCCTAGCGCCCTCCAAAGCTTCAAACGCGCCCTAACGCCCCCTTGCCTCCAAACGCCCCCGGGGAGGGGGGGGGGGGGGGCATATGACACCCGTTGAGAACCTTTGCTCTAGGGTGAGCTCTCAAACAATCTCTTCATCTTTGCTCCCGAGGGCCGAACAAAAAATATTGTATACTCTGAGGCTCTACCAATGTAATTTATGTATTTTCTGTTACTTGGAATTTGCATTATGGTTGTATAAATTATTCTAAAGTTTGTTAAAAAATGTGTTTTCCATTCAGCCTTTATTGTTGTAACTATCAATTTTATTTAACATACTGGCTGCTGAACAGGGGAATCCTAAAAACTATTCAAACCCAACATCAGAGCACGTTACCCCCCCCCCCCCACACACACACACACTCGCTGACTTGAGAGAACATGCGGTATTCCTGAAAAGATAAAATGCCGTATGCCAGTTACATAGATGTAACTTTTTCCAAGTAAGAAAGCGAGGGTATTTTTGTCTATTATATTTTGTTAATTTAAATATTCACTTCTTTAACATTTTCAAATGTCAACATTTCCTGTTATACGACATTCCTCTCTCTTTCTTAGTCTGTTTTTTTAGATAGATACATAGCTATAAGGTCACGCACTTATAATATGTCGCTGTATGTCTGACTGTCTGCATTATGAAAACCATTCTGTACATTGTACTTCGCTATCTTGTGTGTGTGTATATATGTATATATAGTGTACACACACACACACACACACACACACACACACACACACACACACACACATATATATATATATATATATATATATATATATATATATATATATATATATATATAAATATATATATATATATATACATATATATATATATATATATATTTATATATATATATATATATAAATGAGCGGAGCAAGCAATTATCAAACAATCTTTTAAATAAATTAAAAAACGATTTAAATATTCACCTGTTCTATTGCTGTTACCGACGGTTTCACTAATCAAAAGATTGGAAATCAAGAGAATTTCCAATGGAAAGAATTAGATCTTCAAACAGCTATTTCCATACCATAAGGGTGCAAAACCTCATAGTAAGTCAATATTTCGCTTACTGCTCGACTCATGCGGTCAAGCCGTGGAAGTGACGCACACACAAAATTAGACCACAAGTAAAAGCGGGTTATTATATACTTGCTGATCATGCCGCTAAAAATAGTAGCGCGATACAATGTTTTGTTCGAAGTATAAAGAAGTATAATTGATTCTACTTTTGGCACAAGGCCAGCAATTATTCCAGTACATTACTGGTACTTTATTATATATAATATATATAATACGACATTCCTCTCTATTTCTTACTCTGTCTTTTCAGATAGATACATAGCTATAACGTCGTGCGCTTATAATATCTGTCTGTATGTCTGCTTGTCTGCATTATCTTCGCTTCTAACCAACTTTTAATTGATTATATATATATATATATATATAATTATATATTCGTGTACATATTTTCAACAGTAATACTATACTATATATTTTCAACAGTCATACTATACTATACTATATAATAATACTATACTACACAGACGGCTTATCGTCTGTTTATCCAAGCGAAGCTAGGTACGTCGGCTATATATATATATATATATATATATATATATATATATATATATATTGGAATAAATGCTCTGAAATAGCGATATATATGTGAATATAGACATAGAATATTCGAAAATATTCTGTATGTTTATAATAAACATTTTGAAGACCTAATCGCTATAGAATAGAATACGTCACGTATTACAATTAGATTCTCGATAAAAGCAAGGGAAGTAAGTCTACGCGTTTCATTCTTGTTAGAATTCATCAGGACTACATATCCAGTGCTTTTATCGAGAATGACACAGCTAGAGACTTATAGAATACTTAGCTGTGTACAGGAACTGGTTTGAAAGAGCGGTTGCCGGTCCGGCAGAAATTAGAAATTGGAATAAATGCTCTGAAATAGCGATATATATGTGAATATAGACATAGAATATTCGAAAATATTCTGTATGTTTATAATAAACATTTTGAAGACCTAATCGCTATAGAATAGAATACGTCACGTATTACAATTAGATTCTCGATAAAAGCAAGGGAAGTAAGTCTACGCGTTTCATTCTTGTTAGAATTCATCAGGACTACATATCCAGTGCTTTTATCGAGAATGACACAGCTAGAGACTTATAGAATACTTAGCTGTGTACAGGAACTGGTTTGAAAGAGCGGTTGCCGGTCCGGCAGAAATTAGAAATTGGAATAAATGCTCTGAAATAGCGATATATATGTGAATATAGACATAGAATATTCGAAAATATTCTGTATGTTTATAATAAACATTTTGAAGACCTAATCGCTATAGAATAGAATACGTCACGTATTACAATTAGATTCTCGATAAAAGCAAGGGAAGTAAGTCTACGCGTTTCATTCTTGTTAGAATTCATCAGGACTACATATCCAGTGCTTTTATCGAGAATGACACAGCTAGAGACTTATAGAATACTTAGCTGTGTACAGGAACTGGTTTGAAAGAGCGGTTGCCGGTCCGGCAGAAATTAGAAATTGGAATAAATGCTCTGAAATAGCGATATATATGTGAATATAGACATAGAATATTCGAAAATATTCTGTATGTTTATAATAAACATTTTGAAGACCTAATCGCTATAGAATAGAATACGTCACGTATTACAATTAGATTCTCGATAAAAGCAAGGGAAGTAAGTCTACGCGTTTCATTCTTGTTAGAATTCATCAGGACTACATATCCAGTGCTTTTATCGAGAATGACACAGCTAGAGACTTATAGAATACTTAGCTGTGTACAGGAACTGGTTTGAAAGAGCGGTTGCCGGTCCGGCAGAAATTAGAAATTGGAATAAATGCTCTGAAATAGCGATATATATGTGAATATAGACATAGAATATTCGAAAATATTCTGTATGTTTATAATAAACATTTTGAAGACCTAATCGCTATAGAATAGAATACGTCACGTATTACAATTAGATTCTCGATAAAAGCAAGGGAAGTAAGTCTACGCGTTTCATTCTTGTTAGAATTCATCAGGACTACATATCCAGTGCTTTTATCGAGAATGACACAGCTAGAGACTTATAGAATACTTAGCTGTGTACAGGAACTGGTTTGAAAGAGCGGTTGCCGGTCCGGCAGAAATTAGAAATTGGAATAAATGCTCTGAAATAGCGATATATATGTGAATATAGACATAGAATATTCGAAAATATTCTGTATGTTTATAATAAACATTTTGAAGACCTAATCGCTATAGAATAGAATACGTCACGTATTACAATTAGATTCTCGATAAAAGCAAGGGAAGTAAGTCTACGCGTTTCATTCTTGTTAGAATTCATCAGGACTACATATCCAGTGCTTTTATCGAGAATGACACAGCTAGAGACTTATAGAATACTTAGCTGTGTACAGGAACTGGTTTGAAAGAGCGGTTGCCGGTCCGGCAGAAATTAGAAATTGGAATAAATGCTCTGAAATAGCGATATATATGTGAATATAGACATAGAATATTCGAAAATATTCTGTATGTTTATAATAAACATTTTGAAGACCTAATCGCTATAGAATAGAATACGTCACGTATTACAATTAGATTCTCGATAAAAGCAAGGGAAGTAAGTCTACGCGTTTCATTCTTGTTAGAATTCATCAGGACTACATATCCAGTGCTTTTATCGAGAATGACACAGCTAGAGACTTATAGAATACTTAGCTGTGTACAGGAACTGGTTTGAAAGAGCGGTTGCCGGTCCGGCAGAAATTAGAAATTGGAATAAATGCTCTGAAATAGCGATATATATGTGAATATAGACATAGAATATTCGAAAATATTCTGTATGTTTATAATAAACATTTTGAAGACCTAATCGCTATAGAATAGAATACGTCACGTATTACAATTAGATTCTCGATAAAAGCAAGGGAAGTAAGTCTACGCGTTTCATTCTTGTTAGAATTCATCAGGACTACATATCCAGTGCTTTTATCGAGAATGACACAGCTAGAGACTTATAGAATACTTAGCTGTGTACAGGAACTGGTTTGAAAGAGCGGTTGCCGGTCCGGCAGAAATTAGAAATTGGAATAAATGCTCTGAAATAGCGATATATATGTGAATATAGACATAGAATATTCGAAAATATTCTGTATGTTTATAATAAACATTTTGAAGACCTAATCGCTATAGAATAGAATACGTCACGTATTACAATTAGATTCTCGATAAAAGCAAGGGAAGTAAGTCTACGCGTTTCATTCTTGTTAGAATTCATCAGGACTACATATCCAGTGCTTTTATCGAGAATGACACAGCTAGAGACTTATAGAATACTTAGCTGTGTACAGGAACTGGTTTGAAAGAGCGGTTGCCGGTCCGGCAGAAATTAGAAATTGGAATAAATGCTCTGAAATAGCGATATATATGTGAATATAGACATAGAATATTCGAAAATATTCTGTATGTTTATAATAAACATTTTGAAGACCTAATCGCTATAGAATAGAATACGTCACGTATTACAATTAGATTCTCGATGGACCGGCAACCGCTCTTTCAAACCAGTTCCTGTACACAGCTAAGTATTCTATAAGTCTCTAGCTGTGTCATTCTCGATAAAAGCACTGGATATGTAGTCCTGATGAATTCTAACAAGAATGAAACGCGTAGACTTACTTCCCTTGCTTTTATCGAGAATCTAATTGTAATACGTGACGTATTCTATTCTATAGCGATTAGGTCTTCAAAATGTTTATTATAAACATACAGAATATTTTCGAATATTCTATGTCTATATTCACATATATATCGCTATTTCAGAGCATTTATTCCAATTTCTAATTTCTGCCGGACCGGCAACCGCTCTTTCAAACCAGTTCCTGTACACAGCTAAGTATTCTATAAGTCTCTAGCTGTGTCATTCTCGATAAAAGCACTGGATATGTAGTCCTGATGAATTCTAACAAGAATGAAACGCGTAGACTTACTTCCCTTGCTTTTATCGAGAATCTAATTGTAATACGTGACGTATTCTATTCTATAGCGATTAGGTCTTCAAAATGTTTATTATAAACATACAGAATATTTTCGAATATTCTATGTCTATATTCACATATATATCGCTATTTCAGAGCATTTATTCCAATTTCTAATTTCTGCCGGACCGGCAACCGCTCTTTCAAACCAGTTCCTGTACACAGCTAAGTATTCTATAAGTCTCTAGCTGTGTCATTCTCGATAAAAGCACTGGATATGTAGTCCTGATGAATTCTAACAAGAATGAAACGCGTAGACTTACTTCCCTTGCTTTTATCGAGAATCTAATTGTAATACGTGACGTATTCTATTCTATAGCGATTAGGTCTTCAAAATGTTTATTATAAACATACAGAATATTTTCGAATATTCTATGTCTATATTATATATATATATATATATATATATCTGGATGCCGTAGAACACACCAATGGTATCCACCAATATATACACGCCTCTGTGTTTTGCGGTCTACCAAATCTCCATTGCAATTGATAGAAAGAAACACTTGCCACACAGTGGGGCTGATCCAGAAGCCATGTGGTTGCGAACTCATTAACTACCCACATTTTTAATGATTTAGATCCTTCCAGTATGGGAAGATTTTCGGTTAAATTCTTTATCCGGTTAGAGAAGATGTTGCGAAACCAAAATACGAATTTTGAACAACATTACAAAGAATATAGATTATATATGATTTGAGAGGAAAAAACGGTGAATTCCTATCACCTATTTTCAATTAGATATGTAAAATTCCAGTACAAATGTAAATCTGCTGGAACAATTACATTGTTTTGATTCACGCCTAAAAGAAATAGCATTATTTTAAATATCAAATTATTGGTTAATTGTCAAGTTCATGACAATGCTAGTATAAATGCTTTGTGGTATTTATTTCGGTTCTTTATGCTCTGATTTCCGCACTGAGGTCAATTTTGTCGACACAAAAATCTAATCGTCATACCCCTTATCCAAATAGCCGATATTGTACCTAAATTATAAGCCACATTTTAATATATATGCTATGAATTGAAATTGTATTTTCTTGACTGTACTCCCAGAATGACATTCTGACTCCTTCCATCTCCATTTCCATCGCATTAGTCCCACGCCTCGTTCTCTCCTTCGGTCCCAGGATTCGCTTCGCCGATATTTCTTTCCGCATTCTATCTTTCCGTTCTTCTTTTTCTTGTTACAAAGGCCCTATATACTTCTCTTTATTTCAGTATCACCCGATTGTTCAAATATAACCATTTGATTTTCTTGAGTTGTATTTACATTTGAAAGATCATTAATTTTTTTTCTTTTGATAACTTTAATTTTCTTTCCAACGACAGATAATATCAATTTTACTTGATACTATGTTGCAAGCATTTTCTCCTATGGCCCCATTTCCTAAAGTTGTGCTATTGAATGTTTATAGACTGTAAGGAATAGCGTTGTAGGGACCATTAGTATTATTGGATGGAATAGTTACTTCATCACCAATCCAGTTTACCATCAACATGTTCCCACTGTGGGTATTTTAGCAGTGATCGTGTCACAATTACACCGTAATCCTGTGAAAACGCCAAATTTATCTAATTTCAGTCACTAGATACCGAGGTAAAATAAACATATGGATTACATACAGATTTTGAAAATAATGAATTTATGAAAATGCTCATATGCATATAGTGTAGAGCTTGACTGGCTGGTATTAACTAGTAATAGCAGTAAAGCAGCGGGATTTGAAATAGAGGCATATATGAAATCACATTCAATATGTTTTTGTATAGCAAAATATATAATTCTCGCTGTGAATATATCAAACCATCATAATGTCACATTTACACTATTAACCTTGGAGGAACAAGTACTGGTCTTTCAGAAATTTGCCCGTTGCTGCTACCATTATCGTTACAACCGTCTTTCTACCTCTCTCTCTATTTTCTCTTTTTCTCCCACAAACACACTCTTACCACCCTCATTTTATAAAGACTTGTTACAGTGTAGAATTAAAGATATAACTGGACCTTACCACAACTACCACCACATACATACTGTCACACACACACTTACCATTTCCTTTCCAGCACGACCGATATTTTACATGAAATATAATACAGCTTTAATATACTAGACAGATGTTTTTCTATCACACAAATTTACACACAGTTTCTAAACTTTCAAATATTGGAATTATTGATATGATAACTTACTACATCTTAATTTGATTATCAACCCAAGTTAAGTAATGAAATAACCTGAGATTTTTGTTAGAATAGAAAAATAATTACCTTCAATGAAAACTGCAAAGAATATCCGATATTATATATATGAAACCATTCAACCAAAACCCCAAACAAATAGAAATGAATTTATAATAAAAGATTGTGATGTAAAGCTAGTTCAAACATGTCTTTTACAATATATATCTGTATTAAAATATCGTCAAAATTAAAATAACATTAATTTCACGCATCGAAGATTTAGACTTGCCTGATAATAAGATAAGTTTGAATAATCTTTACATTATGAATGATGTTTTATGTTTGTATCGATATATATGTATATGTATATATATATATATATATATATATATATATATATATATATTAAATGCATTATAGAGATAATGAAAAGATAAAACTCACACCCAAGTAAAAACGAGCTACAGACACCAATACATTTTTTCTATTTGTATTATCATGGGCGGCCTCTAAATTTGGAGGTCATGATAAGTGTTTCCCAAGATTCATCGGAATACCGTCCTAGTTTTAGAGGATATATTTCATCATCCTCACCACATTATCAAAATTAATGAAGCGGCACTTTGTCGTACTGGTTAACGCACTCGCCCGGCATTCGTCGATTCCTCGCACACGCTTCACTTCACTTTTTTCCCGATTCGATGTGTATATATTATACATTTCACAGTTTTCACAGTGATTCTTCTGTTAACTTCTGTTTTATACCTCTAGTCACAGGCTTCAAATCTCAAATCTTATAAAAAAACATGGAGTTGGTGGCCAGTGAGGCTTTAGAGTAGTGGTAACGCACTCCTTTGTCGGTCCATTTTTTTCTTCGCTAGGGCTATTTTACCCGATATTCTCAGCTATTATTTATAGTGATCAGCTTTTTGTTATATTTCTGTTAGGACACATATTTCTAAGTCTGAATTTATTTAAAAAAAATTGATATATTCAAGTATTTATTGAATAGATAATGGTTACAATTTTAAGAGCGTCTACTAATTTGCATAATGTGGCACTTTAATTAATTTCCTTTCAACAAGCCTCTATGGTTCCTTTTTTTCAGTATCTCTCTTGAAACCCAGTGTACCTGAAGGTAAGACAATGCTTACTTTGGGAATTAATGTTCTAGACTAGCAGAAAACCACCCGGTGGGCGGTTTTCTGCTAGCAATTCTAGTGTATATTGTTGAGATTTGGATGAGAAATGTTTTCGGCACCACATATTCACCGTCTCTCGGTGTGTCTTTTATGCATGTATAAATATATATGTTATCTATACGGTGAAATCTTTGAAATAAATATATGTTAAAACGAAAAAGGAGAAAAAGAGATTAGTGACGGAAATATAAACGTTATGATACATAAACGTTATGATATAACGATGGAAATATATCTTCAAATGGTCCTTGGCATGGTGTCAAGTCAGAGCCGCCTCGAACTGGTTACTTCTGGCTTGTGCAAGGTGTCTCTATAGCAACCAGCGATTCCCTCGGCCTCAGTGACCAAAGTCAGTGGAGAGGGGAAGGTAATGTTTCTATAGCGACAGTGTTTCTCTTGGTAGTACCAAAGTGGAGAAAGGAAGGGGAAGGTAATATTTCCTTAGCACCTACATTTGAGTTTTAGGGAAGGACAGACAGACATACAGACAGACAAACAGAGAAATGCCCATATATTTCTGTGTGTGTATATATATATATATATATATGTATATATATATATATATATATATATATATTACACACACAGAAATGTATATATATTTCTGTGTGTATATATATATATATATATATATTACACACACAGAAATGTATATATATTTCTTAGAACAAAATTATTATTAATGTTTTGCTGTTCATAACAATTGGAATTGAAAAATTACTTTTGAAATTATTAACTAATGCTTAGATATGTAAAAATGAAGCAATGTTTCTAATAATTGTTTCTACTTTTGGCACAAGGCCAGCAATTACCCAGTACATTACTGGTACTTTATTTTATCGACCCCGTGAGGATGAAAGGCAAAGTTAACCTCGGCGGTATTTGAACTCAGACCGTAAAGGGACGTAACTCCATGCTATGAAGCATGGTGTCCGACTCTCTACAGATTCTGCCAATCCACCGCCCTAATGTCTGTACGTAATGAGGGAGTGAGAGGGGAGAGAAAGAAAGGCAGAGGTGAAGTGACGAAGTGACTCACTCCTCCTCCTCCATCTCCCCATTCGTCACAGCGATAGAGGGGAGGAATGTTAGTGTGTTATAAAGAGAAAGAGTGAGAGTGAGAGAAACAGACAGACTAAAAGAGAGGGATAGCTGGAGAGAGAGATAGCAACCACGCGCGCACGTGTTTCCACTGTTGGACAGACAGACAGAGAAATTGCTGGTTATATATTATAAGGAGATTTGGACGCGAGAGTAGAGATAAGTTATAAATGTTAGTATATGGTGAATGAGTTATCTTCCTTTTGTTTACATTGTCCGTAAACATTTCTTTTCTTTTTGAGTAGCTTGCTAAAATATATTAAATATGAAATATGTTGATTAATAATATATCGACTATCATTAAAAGGAAACTATATATCAAAATAAGTAAATACAGAAGTAAATATAACCTTTCATTAAATTAATGAAATAACATTTTTTAGAGTAAATATAACTACAGTTTATCTGTACGTAATGAGGGGGTGAGAGGGGAGAGAAAGAAAGGCAGAGGTGAAGTGACGAAGTGACTCTCTCCTCCTCCTCCTCCATCTCCCCATTCGTCACAGCGATAGAGGAGAGGAATGTTAGTGTGTTACAAAGAGAAAGAGTGAGAGTGAGAGAAACAGACAGACTAAAAGAGAGGGATAGCTGGGGAGAGAGAGAGAGAGAGAGAGATAGAAACCACGCGCGCACGTGTTTCCATTGTCGGACAGACAGGCAGAGAAATTGCTGGTTATATATTATAAGGAGATAATATAAAGATATTCAATAGTGGTTCCTGCACTTTTCACTTCCACGGGTCCCAGTCACTTAAATGAATTTTCACAGGGACTCCAAATTTTATAAAGGTCTGTTTACTAAAAAAATTCACGAGCTCTTAGTAATTTCCCATTATTTCAGATTTAATATAATCAAAGTTTCAGAATTTGTTCTATGACACATTTTAGGTTCTGAGACTGGAAAGAGATAGTAGGGAAGATATTCTGTTCAGCTATGGAAGGTTTCAACAAAGTGGATTTTATTTAAATTTCTCAATGTGAATCGGTGTTTATTTTTTTGCTCACCTCAAGCAAGGCAATAAACCCACTAAAATGCAAGTGAGAAGAAAAAATACATATCAGAGAGACCATAATGGAAGCGGAGAGAAGATGACGATTGATGTTACATTTGATTTTTTGCAGATTGTAGTTAAATTGCCCGACTGATTAAGTCTACTGCCCATATAAGCAACAGCCGGATTTAAATTCAGAAGACAATATGGTCACACCATATACTTCAAATCACTAACAATTCAAACAATCCACTGCCCTGGACTGATACCATAGTTTATCGACCCCTAAAAGATGCAAGTAAAGTTGACTTCTGAGGCATTTTAACTCAGAATACAGACAAACGGAACAAATACCGCAAGACATATTGATTTACGTGCTAGCGACATTAACCGTCTAATGTTTGCTCCTGAGCATTCATAAAAACGTAATGTGGTGAATTACACATGCAATTTTGTATTCCATTTGGTAATTGCTTCCTCCGCTACTCTAAAACAACGAGGTTATCTCTATGTGGTCGCGTGTGGGTGAGATAATTTTTCAGTTAAATATCCCTAATATCACACTCTACTGTTAATTTCTTAAATTTTAATACAACCCGTCAGTGAGATATTTTTATTGTAAGATATGGCTCAATGCATGTTATAATTAACACATCATATAACTACAGGAAAAGGACTGGATTGTACAAGAGCGGAAGAAATGTTTAATTTCCGCCATTAAAAGAATCAATAAGTATAATTAATATGATTTTTAATAGAATACTATTTCAAAATGGCAAAACTATACTTTCCGTGATAGAAATCGATCTTTACATGTTCAGTAACTAAATCTATTGGTTGTCTTTCTAGAATATATTAATTTAATTTGTCAATATTTGAATAACGAACAGTTAGTAATTACATTGGTGTGAAACGAAACAGAATGAAGATAAAGGAATTCTATAGAGAATAACATGATATCGTTGAAGGAAGTGATTATGTAGCAGACATATCTCATGCAAGTAGAATATAATAGTTCTTAGAAAGCATATTGTTCGATTGTGAAGGCACAGCCTGGCGGTAGTGGTGGTTGTTGTTTTGGTGAAAGGTAGGGATTGCTCATGATTGTAAAGTCGCGGGTATGATTCACAGATCGGTAGGCGCAGTTGTGGCCATGTGTAAGGCTAGATATTTCTTCGTTGCTCCAGTCTACATAAAAGCGAGTACTAGTTGAAGCTGGTTGGTTAGCTCTGTGGTATATTGATACAGGTTCATAGAATGTCTCGCAATATCAATCAGTATAGGCCGCATGAGACCGGGATCAGTTGAAATCTGATGTGATTCTAGGGTTCAGGTAAATTTTATATCGCCTGGTGAAACTGAAAAGATATTAAAAATAAATAATTAATACAAAGTTAAATGAATAAATATCGTTGCTCCTGATTGAGACGAAGCGAGAATATATATGAATTCATAGAAAAATGAGAAACACATCTATAGAACAGCTATTAAATCAGTGTAACATTTTAAAATGCAGGATCATACAACAGAAAAATAAATGTTTGTACATCCGGACAAAGAGAAAGGCCTAAAATGCCACTAGAAATAGCAGTCGATACAGACTGTAAATCAATTCACGCGTTAATGAGCAGTATTTATTATTGTACATCATTAAATTTGTCTCGAATATAATATCTCAATGAAAAAGAATCGCTAACAAAATCATATTCAGAGACGCAATATCTTATACAAAATTACTGAAAGGTAGATCTGAGTAAAGTACTCTAAAAAGAACACTTCCCAAGCATCTTTCTCTTGGGATATATTCACAGTTGAATAATCTAAAATTGGAAGACTGACTAAAATTTCCTGACTGCAGTTTCAAAGTTGAAGAAAAAATGACTATTCCAATAGATTTATACGGCTATTATTAATAGTAGAATGTTTCTGTAAGGTATAAGAAAAAATAAAAATATCCGTTGGGAGAAAGTGTGTCCATCTCTTATCGGACCAGCATTGTGCAATAAAAAATAAAATAAATAATATTGGAAACATGCATGGATCTACCACGAGGTACATATCTATAGATACAAAGTGACAGGCCTAAAATGTCACTAGAAATAGAAGTCAATACAGGCTATCACTCAGCTCACCATTGAAGGAGAAGTATTTATACATAATTAAATTTGTCACGAATATACATAACTTCTCAATGAAAAAAAGATCGCTAAAAACATCTCCTTCTGATGAGAAAATCTTATACAAAATGATTGAAGGGTAGATTTTAGTCAGGCTTCCTCTTTTTATGTTGCTTAACTGTGAATATGTCCTTAGTGAAATATTCTTGTGAAGTGTTCTTTTTAGAGTACTTTATTGGGATCTATCCTTCAGTGATTTTGTATAAGATGTTCCATATATATATATATATATATATATATATATATATATATATATATATGTGTACGTATATATATATGAATATATATATACCCATAACACTGGGGAGCTATCACACGCGGTAACATGTAATAACACTCCTAAATAGCTAAACATATCGATTTGTTTTCACCGAAATTTATTAAATGGAAGTACATACAGATAAGATAATGGTGTATAATTAGCGAAGAGACATTACCTATGAAAGGCGGTGATTTTAAAAATCTAAGGAATGTTTAGTGAACTTCAGATTACTCCGAATATATGGCGTCAATCGGTGAAGAACCCATACAGTTTGGATGTATAGAGACGAAGTTACTAATTTTTAGCAATAGACGTGGTATGGGAAAATCTAAGACATCGACGAAGTTGAAGACATCTATTAAAAGTTGTCAGCAAACAATATTTGTGTGAGTGTTTTGCGTATGCGTGTATGTATAGCTGTGAGTGCCTAGCTGCCTAACTATCTATCTACCTATCCGTCTATTTATCTGTCTGTTTATCTTTCTATTTACCTATCTAATTATAGATATCTATTTAAATAAAGAAAGATATCTATAACGATCTATTTTGGGGGAAGCACAACAAAGCAAGTATCACATTGACAGTCCGTAGTTAGCCAGATATATACGCAGAAAAAAAGTCATTGGAATTTAAAGGATATATGTTTGATATGGATAACAAGAACTACGAAACAAAATTAATGAATTTAATGAAAACGAATGTAAAATGAAATACGTCGATATGTCAATTTTACTGCAAGCTTATAAATAATAATTCCTTCCATATTGTAACTAAATAGCGCAATGCTCTAACGACTCTGCCAATCCCCCATGTTACTAATTCTTTCTAGCTTTGTCACATGACCAGCAATTTGAAGAAAGGGAAATGTGGATTTCATTGCCCCCAGTACTAATGTGTTACGCCATTGTATGCAATGTTTATTTTGGCGAAATATGAAATCAGAACGTAGAAGCTTGTACCTACACACTGAAAAGCATTCTGTCTGATGTTTTAATGATTCTGGCAAACCACCACCCTCACCACCCTAATAAAAATAACAATATTAATGGCAATTATGATCATAATGTTTTCCTTATAATTGTAGTGCTTTTCCTTATAATTGTAGACATTTGCTTCGCGATACGGGTTCGATCCGGGATCGATCTAATTACGTGACATCTTGGGAAAGTGTGATTTAGAAAAGCCTCGGAGCAAGCTAAGACTTGTAGGTGAAATTGGACAGACGGAAACTGTGTTGAAAACTATTGGATACGTTGTGCTTGTAATTCAAATATCCAGAATTGTCACACATTGTCATGCTGAATGGACCCATGAAGTAGATTATAGTTACATATGCTATCTACTGACATCGTAATATATGATGGACAGTGCCATTATTTCAAAAGATCGCTTTGTCACGCTGAATCGACCATGGAATCATGTCGAAATTACCTGTTTGTGAAATTCTCGTCCACATGTCCATTATTTCACTAGCAGGCTGTTCCATTGAACGATCCGAACAGCTGTAACTGTCATTGTCGAAACCGACTGAAGTCCATTCTGTACCAGTGACTGTTATTAGATATTTCTCCGAAAACAATGCGCACAACTGATTTCCACTATCGCACTGTATCTTAAATAAGTAGATTTCGTTTTATAGAATACTTATTTCTTTTCATGTTCAGTACCTCTGTTTTAAATTATCGGATGTTTGACAATCCAAGCAGAAAAATACATTTTCAGTATCATGCACACTAGCGCAGCTTTGTCAGGGTAATCGGCTTAAGCACTACACTATTGCTTCTTCATTCTGCACAACTGTCAAGATTTCCTTCTGACCTCTGCTCATTGCTTAGAAGCCGTATTTTAATTCGATGAATGCTAAATCTAGCCGTGTTGTTTAGTCACGGGAAAACATTTTCGTCTGTGAAAGACATTAACACTTTCGACTAACAAATCTGATTGACGGACAACAGAAAAAGATAAGAAACAAAGTGAAGATTTAAGTATGTGTGGCTAGTAGGCAGTAAAATAGTGGCACTGTTTCGAATACATATTAAATTAATAATGATTTGTTTATGAAACGGAGGGTATTACTTGCAAATCTTTAAAACAATAGCGAATAACGAGAACTAAAATAAGAAAATGGTGGTAAAAGCAGCCGCTAGAATTCGGGGAGAAATTGATTTTTGTTTAAATTTGTGTTCGTATATTTTCAAATAATCTGACCTCCCTCTCACTCGTAATAGAAATTTTTCACGAAAACGTAGGGATTATTGGGGTGAGGGGGATTATTCGGCGTTTCACTCACCGGGAATTTGTTTCTATGCTATATTTTTCCGTGTGTTTTCAACAAATCTGATCTCCAAAACATTCGGAAAGTAACGATGAAATAGGCGTAAGATTGTGTACAATGTATATGTATATTTGGTTATCTCTCGACATTAGTTTGCCGAATATTCACGCACAAATATATATATATATATATATTAGAAAGTGAGGTTTTTTTAACAAAATGAAAAATAACCGAGGTGTCCTACACGAGTGAAAGTATAAAGAAAAAAAGATGAAATCGAAAATGCAACTGGAGTGTTATTTAAAAAAAAAATATATATATTTATTTGGTTCCTTTACCGGTTTCGCAGTTCTTCTGCTTTTCAAAAGTAGAGTTGAGATGGAGGGTCTGTGGTTTTTCTCACATCTCATTTATATATATATATATATAAATGAGATGTGAGAATAACCACACACCCTCCATCTCAACTCTACTTTTGAAAAGCAGAAGAACTGCGAAACCGGTCAAGGACCCAAATAAATATATATATTTCTCTCTCTCTCTTTCTCTCTCTCTCTCTCTCTCTCTCTCTCTCTCTCTCTCTCTCTCTCTCTCTCTCTATATATATATATATATATATATATATATATATATATATATATAGAGAGAGAGAGAGAGAGGAGAGGGAGAAATAGAGGGAGATTTGGATTTACATTCGTGAGGTTGTGTGTTCAACTCCCGCACCAGACGATTCGAATATGTTGCGATGTCACCGAACAAGGATTATTGAAACAAAGAAACAAACACACACACACACACACACACACTCACACACACACACACACACACACACATATATATATACATATAATTATTTTATAGGAAGAAATCAAAATATACAAAGTAAGAAGAATAAAATTAGATTTTAACAACTGATAGAAAATCAAATCCGGTATGCAAGGATGTATTTTATATAAACAAATACGTACGAAAGCGTAAAACCATAAAGATTATAGCGATAAATGATCTAAAAGTCACTTCAAAAAACCTTTTCAAACATATAACTGTTGAAGTCAATGAAAGGTAGACGTACTGTATTATAAAACTGGAAATTTAAAATAAAAAACGAGCAAAAGACTTAAATTCTCAGCACACAAACATACGTAGATCATTTTATCATGCCTCCCTTTAATAGCTGAAATAAGTTACAATGGAAATGTAAAGTTCGTTCTCCCCGTCCTTCTGCTAATATAGGCGGCGACCATTCGTTTCTTCCGTCCTTCTGCTAGGTGCATTACTGCGCTTGCATTGGCGGTGAGCATTTGGTCCTCGCGTTTTTATGCTTGGCGTAGCATTGCGCTTGCATTGGTGGTGATCATCCCTTCCTCCCGTCTTTCTGGTAGGCGAAGCACTGCGCTTACATTTGCGCGGCCGTCCTTACGCCTTCTCTTTCTGCTAAGCACAGCACTGCGCTAATCTTGGCGGTGATCTTTCCTTCCTCCCGTCTTTCTGCTAAGCGAAACACAGCACTTACATTGGCGTGGTCTTCCTTTCTTCCTGACTCTCTGCTAAGCGCAGCACTGGGGCTAGTGCTGCACTTGTATGACGTGGAGAAGACGGGGTCACCGCCGAGAAACAATGCATCCACACTAACATCATGCAAGCAAAAGTAGTGTCATGGAAAATGTATAAATGTATGACCTCCCTTGACATGGTAGATATCATGCGCATTGGCAGTCATGATGGATGCCATTTTGTTTTTGTGATGTTTTTATCGCTGATTTCAGACTTGTTTTAGAATAAGATTGGAAAATAGTTTCTTTCAACCAGTAATTCATATCAATTATAGGAACTATCAAGGACTCACCTTGCAAATATATTTGAAACCAAATAGATTTAATACCGCCCCAAATACCACAGATGGAGATAAATCTTTCAATCATTGGCTGAGGACATTCACCAACTTTATAGACTTATTACCAAGTGACGAAGGTAGACCTGTCAATAAACTTAACTTATTGATCAATTATGTGGAACCTAATGTCTACAAATTCTTCAGTGAAGTTCATAATTATGAGCAAGCTGTACACAATCTAAGAAATGTGTACATTAAGCCCCCCCCCCCCCAAAAAAAAACCTCATGCTGGCACTGTAACTTTTGGCTAGAAGAAGGCAGAAACCAGAGGAAACTGTTGCCCAATTCGTAAACGAACTCAAGACACTGACCAATGGGTTGTAAATTTGTTTCTGTGAATGCTGAACAATACCGATCTGAAATGACTCGTGATGCATTCATAAATGGACTCAATTCAAATCAAATAAGACAGAGACTGTTAGAAAAGATTTTAGACTTCAATTCTGCATACAATCAAGCATGTTTGCTAGACATTCTAGTGTCATTTCGAACGCTGAAGTTGTAAATTTTAGTCCAACTGCATCCATGGTAGTCAAGCCTGTTGAATCGCCAATACTCGCAAAGGAATATTCTGTTGCAATCCAGATGACAACACAGATCCTCAATTCTGATTCTGGGGAAATGATTAACACCTGCGTAATAATTGCCCTGTCATAAATGCAAGTAAATAGGACATTTTAAAAGACTTTATTGATCAAGCACAGCAGCTGTGATACCTCAAGATGACAATGATTACTTATGTTTAGCAGTATCATCATTAGCAGGTTCTCTTTTCTTTGTAACCCCACGATAATATTGAATGATACTTACAAAGCCGATGCATTTATTGACAGGGTAGTACTGACATCAGTTTTATTAATGATGAACTAGTCAATGTACTCAGCCTCAAAACAATCCCATTGAAGAATTTCATTGGTATGGCTTCCCCATCTCCCTGCCAAATCCAACGGGTACTGCATCGTAACACTAAACTTTGGCAATCAACCATAACGGGAAACTGTACATGTTCTAAAGCTTATGCACTCACGTAATTTTTGGACTTCCAAGGACAGCATGAAAGTATTACCATTCAAATCGGTGGAGAGAAAACACCATTAACATTTAAGGCATTAACACTATCAAAACTGATACCCAGAACTATTTGCACATTTCAGCAAGGACTGTAAACCTATTGAAATCAAATCTTGAAAATACTCAGAACGTGATAGAAAGTACTTCATCAATTCAGAAATACGCCACCTAGCAGATGATTACATTATTTAACAAAACGAAGAATGGTGGTAGAATATTTAGAGACAATTAATATATATTTCGGCTTCCAAAATAATATATATACCCCTTCCAAAAACCGATGTGTTGGTAAATACTATTGCCAACTATAAAGTCTACAGTACTACAGATTTACGTTCAGCATAACATCAAATTCCTTTATCCACAAAAGATCGTCAATTCACCGCCTTTTAAGTTCCCAGTAAATTATCGCAGTATACTAGAATGAGATTCGGGGTAACTAACGGCAGTGCGTGTTTCGAAAGTAAGATGGATAACTATGTAAATATGAACTACAAGATTTGTTTCCATTCATAGACAATGGCATCTGTGGAAAAGATGAAAAATACCACGATGAACATAAAAAAAATTGAACTTGCAGAAAAAGGATAGGGACTCAACATAAGTGAAGAGAAATGCGTTTACTCGACATCAACAGATTTCCCTGGATACTGTATCTCACACAATACCCTCAGTCCTGCGCTTAGCAGAGTTATGGGGGGGGGGGGATGCCGTTGTGCCACTCCCATCTTATTACTTATTCCACTCGTAAACAATGGATTATCTAATAATAATAATAATAGTAAAAAGGATTTGGAACTGCCATGAAGTTAAAGTGGTCCCGATTGTCATAGGCACACTAGGTACTATCTCAAAGGGTTTCCAGGGATGGTTAAAGAAAATTGGCCCCTTCACGCTTTTTGGAACGCTTCAAAAGGCATGCTTGCTGGGAACAGCAAGAACCCTCCGATACGTCCTGAATATCTGAGGCTGCAGGCAGTGGCTTGATATTCATTTCAACAAACTTTCCAGTTAACTAACATCAATGACTGAGACTCAAAGAACAATAATAATAATAACAATAATGCTTTCTTTATTAACCACAAGGGTTTACACAAAAATAGACATTAAGGAGAGTACAGGACAATACAGGACGGTACAAAAGGGCATTTCTGCGTGTAAAAAAACAAAAAAACAGAGGATGTGCTAATAGAACAATGAAAAAATTCCCCCAATGGGGGGGGGGGGGAGACTTCCGAGGGACATTCGTGGAGAAAGCCTATTAAAAAGCCACAGTGACCCTCACCACCAGGGCAAGTGCCCTCTCCCAGTTTTGCACCTTTAATTTACAGACACATACTCAGAGTAGGCCCATTGACTCGGGCCATTCTTGCCTCTCTCACCCATTTTTCAACAAAATTCTGGGCAGAGAGCACTTCCCTCTCTACCCTGATTTTCTTTTTCAAATGAAATTTGAAAAAATTAATCAGGGCATCACCGAAGAGGTAAGTGCTCGTCTTCAGCCCTTTCAAACGTGTCCACCATACTATCTCTTTCGCCATGGCCACCAGACAGATAAAAACTGCCTGCCCTTCCCGGTTAAAGGAGGAGGGCGGGGCAATCCTCACGATGGACTCAGCTGATAGCTGGATCCGTCCTACACGGGACAGCAGGTGTTCGACATAAACCCACAAGTCAGCAATGCTCGGACACTGGACGAGTGCGTGCAGGACGGTTTCGACGCCTTGCGCGCATCTCGGACATGCCCGGCTGACGGCACCTCCATGCTTGTAGAGTTTATCCCGAACTGACAAATATCCTCGGTAGCACTGCCAGGCCAGGGATTTCTAGAAGTTGTCCATAGGCCCCGGCCCGAAAGTTCTTCCAAAGAGATTGGCTAGTTGATTTTTGTCGACGCCTAGACTTTCCCCAAGTACATCGTCGCTCTTCCCCTCCACTAATCCTCTATAGAACGATGATGTGGGGTTTCCACCGATCACATTGCCCGATTGGTCGAGGGCTGTGAACGCCTGAAGACATTCCAGTCTCCAAGCGCTCCCTCTCGGTCTTCGCTTGACCCAGGACTGCAGCTCCGTCAAGGAGACGAGCTGGGGAAAGACGCGTCTAGCAAACGGCGACCACACTTGATCACCGTCGAGGAAAAGGTGGAGATGTCGTAGCCTAAGCGCGTGTCTGCGCATCATCAGCCACGGCATTCCCAGCCCTCCACGTAGCTGGTGTTGACAGCAGATGGACCGCCTGACCATCGGAGCGCGTCCCTTCCACAAAAAGCGAAAGAGCAAACGCTCCAGCGCAGTCAGGCGGGGCTTAGGACAAGGTACGACGGTCAGGCGGTAGTAGATGACGGAGGCGTGTACGCGTTAGCCACCTCCGCTCGACCTTTCAGGGATAGCTTCTTCTCCGCCCATTTCTGGGTAAGAGAAGCCACCCTGATCGTCACATCGTCCCAGTTTTTGTCCGTCTGGAGGTCCGGACCGAACCAGACCCCTAGCAATTTAACCGGTCCGTCCGTCCAGCACCCGACGACGCTGTTGGACGGCTTGGACCTGCTTCTCCAGGTGCCGAGCTGCAGGCCCACTGACTATCATGTTTGATCATTGCTCCTGTCACGGCTTCGTATTCTCTTAGTGTAGTGCCGATCGCCTCGATGTGTTTGGCGTTCGACACCGCTACGGTGACATCGTCCGCATATACTGACTCGGATCTTCCGCATCCAAGTTCCCCCCCCCCCCCTCAACGTCTCCAGTTTGTGCAGTATTGGCTTGGGAGTCAATACGTACAAGAGGGACGAGAGGGGACATCCTTGGTGGACCGAGCGCATGATGTTGAACGGTTCCGTTGACTCTCACCACAGAGCAGATGTCGCTGTGCACAGCAGCGATCCAGCCTCCGAAGACGGGCCAAAAGCCAGCCGCCCTCAGGACTGCTGTTAGGTTACGATGGTCGAACCTATCGAAAGCTTTCGACTGATCTAAATTGATCAAGGACCCCCCCCCCCCCCCCCCCCGTGCCAGGTTCCCTAGCTACGCTCTGCACGATGTATTGCATGAGGTGGAGGTTGTCGTGGATGGATCTGTCGGGAATGGCGCATGTCTGCACCTCTCCCACCAGACCACCAACGACAAGTGCCAACCTCCTTGCTAGCACCTTGGCCAAAATCTTGAACTCTGTGTTTAGCAGAGTTATGGGCCTGAAATTATCTATGTTATCCACCTTGTTCGGTTCCTTTCTCAGCAGCGCCACAGCTCCTCGGCTCAGAGAGCTGGGAATTCTCCCGTTCTGTTGCCAGTTGCAGTAGACGTCCGCCAAGAGGCCTCCGAACAAGTCTGGCATCTGTACGTAAAGTTCATAGGGCAGACCATCCAAACCAGGCGATTTACCCCGTGTGCAGCCAGTCATTGCCTACCGTACTTCAGCGGCTGTTATCCGCTTTTCGCAACACTCCGCCTCAGTGGCCAAGAGCCGCGGCAGTCCCTCGAGGTAGACACTAAAGCCCATTCCTCGATCCGGCCCGCCGCTGCCCCGAACAGCTGAGCGAAGTGTCGCTGAAAAACTTCATACATTTGCCCAGGATCGAGTAGCATGCGCCCGTATTGGTCCACCAAAGACCGGATCGTGGATTTGTTGTTGCCACGACGCGCCTCGGCCACTCGGGCCCATTGAACAGCTTTCGTCCCTTCGTGTCTGAGAGCACGCACCCTAGCTCTGACAACGCAGCCTTCGTGCTTTGCATTGAAGAATTGGTCAAGGGCCAATTTCGCCGCAAGTACATCGGTACGATGCCTTTGCTAAGCGCCTCGTCTAATTTTCTAACTAGTTCTCCCTCTGCTCTATTTTTCTCTATAGCTAAAGCCTTATTAAACATAATGGACTCTATTCTAATGGCTCTTTTCAGAGCAAACCACCACTTGTTGCCGATGGCCCCCGTCAACGCTCGCTTAACTAGTTCGCTAATCCGGTCTCTGTAGGCCTTGCGCGCTGGTAAGGACGCGTTTAGCTTCCAGTAGCCGGGTCCTCGTCTATGAAGCCTATCTAAGTCAAGCACACAGATCACGAATGTGTGGTCCGTGTAGCTAACTATCTTGAATTGCGGACAGCCTAGGCTAGACTTATATATTTCCCTACAAAATACTCTATCTAGATATGATCTGGATGACCCAACCCGGTTTGTCCAAGTCCTCATTGGCACATTCGGGAAATCCAATCGGTACCTGTCAGACAGTTCAAAACGCCTGAGCAGGTTGGTGAGGCTCTTGCACCCTCCTCTCCTATCCGCTAATCCCACAGAGTCCCACCTTGCATCTAAGATCCCGTTCCAGTCACCCACTAACACTAAAGAGCGGAACGTTCCTAGAAAGTTTTCCAGACGCCGGAAGAATCAGGTCGCCCTGCTCCTGTCGGGGCATAGACGGCCACTAGCCTGAAAGTTTGCCCGTCTACGCTGGTCACGTCTAGCACCACCAACTTACCTTCTGGGTCAAGGAAGATGGCCCTATGGCGAGATCCAAACCTCTCCGACAAAGCACAGCAACTCCTCACCCCGATCCAGGACGGCTGGGAGATGCGTACACATTGTAGCCGCCGAAGATCGGTGTGAAGGCCCGTGCTTAGGAGATTCTGGTCTCGCTGATGGCCACTACATCTATGTTTAGTGACCTGAGGTCGTTGAGCCGTGCTTCCATGACGACCCCAAGCCACGCGCATTTATGCTGCCTATTCTGAGTGAGGTCATGTTGAAATGGAGTGGAAAAGATGGGAAAGACCACTTACCTTACTTCTCGTAGAGGAAGGATGGTTTCTCCATCCCTTTCCACTTGCTCGTCTGGTGAAGGGACCGTTGAATCGTCCCTTCGGCTGGTTCTCGGCTCTTCTGTGAGTATATCCTATATACTCTCTAATTGAGTGTCCCTCCTAGGTCTCTGAAATCACCAACTGCGTTGGGGAATTTTATTTTAATGTTTGTGTATTGTTTCTGTGTTATTCTTACCAGTCTTATGTTCGTTGGTGTTTTGATTGGTGCTGGTATTATGTAGTCGTGCTGTGAAATGTCTGTGTTCAATTATGTAAGTCATTAGTTTCTTGTTGTGTGTATTTATTGCTGTGCATTTATTTTTCTGGGGGTGGGGTGTGGTTCTGCTATTTTCTTGTCGTTGTTGCTGGGTGTGTGTGTTTGTTGTGTTTGCGATGTTGGTGCTTGTGGTGGTGGTGTTGAAGGTGTTGTTGTTGTTGGCGGTGGGGTTGCTGCCGGTGGTGATGGTGGTGCTAGTGTGGGTGGTGATGGTGTTGGTGGTGTTGCTGCTGTAAGTCTCTTTACAGTAGCCTTTACCCTTTTTTCATTTCTTCCCTCCCTTTTCGAAGGCGACGATACGCTGCTTCTGCGTTTGGGCCTTTTTGCGACCTTTTGCCATGCCTCTCCCACCTCACACTCCATGTTCGATTCTGTGAGGTCGGGGAGGGGTACCAGCTCCACTCTTTCACTTCTTCTTGTTGGTGATGGTTGCAGTGGAGTCTCTGTTGCAGCTGCAGTTGGTATTACTGTTGTTGTTGTTAATACTTCCACAGATGCTGTTGTTCTTGATTTCCGTGGCGTGGGTATGGGTGCCACGAACATACCCTTCCTGCTTGCCGCCTGTCCTGATGCTGGTAGCAGTGGAGCCGGTATCGAATGGAGGGGGGTTTTCTTCTTTCTCAGGTTTTTCTCATTGCAGAACGCCCTGAGATGAGTCTTCGACCCACAGCGAAAGCATTTCGGGCGTTTGCCCTCAACACTTATGTGAAGTTGAGTGCCGCTATCGAAGTCTATCAGATCCGGGATAGCTTCGATGCACTCCTGGTTGGTTTGGATTAACATCTCAATGGAGGTGCCTACCAAATCGTACTTTTTTTCTGTACTTGCAGTACAGTTGTTTTGTCTTCGATTCCTACGAGAACAGACGCGGCCAGCCAAGAAGGGGCCATCCGGGGGGGGGGGTCAGTCTGACCCTCACAATTTTTTGCCCGCAGTAGGAGGGCACCAACACCATTACCTCGCTCCTCTAGGGTCACTAAGGATTGAGCCTTTGCCTCCTGGGGTGTGGCAAAAAGCACGTCCACGGTCGCATATTTCTTGCCTCGGGTGATATGCGTTTTTTGCTGCCACACAGACCCTAAGGCTTTTTGTATTTGAGCCTCTGTGGCTCTTTCAACCCTACGTAATGTTGTGCTTACTGTACGGTTGTGACCGTACAGTGCTGCTTAGGTTTCGAAAATTTTTTTGGCTGCCTTGCAGATTGCTCGATGTCCGGTTTTCGTCACCATCATCTTTGCTTCCTGTAATTCCTCATTTGTTATAAGGATGGTTTCCAGGTTCTTTGCGATACCTGCAAACGAGATTGGTTTTTATTTCTTGCTGTTGTTGTTGTTGTCGTCAGAGCTGCTGTTACTTTTGTTGTTGCTGCTGGTAATACGACCGCCGCCGCAGCTGTTGCTGTGGTTGTTGTTATTGTTGCTGCTTCTGCTGTTGTTGTTGCTGTTGCTGCTGCTGCTGTTGTTGTTTATGCTGCTGCTGATGTTGTTGCGGCTGCTACTAGTGTTTTCCTTGTCACTGTTGCTGCTGCTGCTGTTATTACGGCTGCTGCTGCTATTTTTCATGTCGTTAGACGAATGAAATGGCTTTCCGTATTTATCGCACACATTTTTCATCGTTGTCGTCGTCGTGGAGAAATGTTCCTCGGAATGCACGTTCTCTTGGTGAAATCTACCAGAAACTATATTTTTCTTTTTCTTTAATGGCGTCGCTTGCGAAAGAGGCGACACCACATTTAGGGAAGGGGTGGGGGTGACAATCTTCTCTCTGATGTAGTGACGATTGAGGAAGAAGAAGGCGGAATGAGTGAGAGTGACTTGTGAAAATTCTTTTTTGTAGACATGTTTTTTTTTGTTTAAAATGAATATTGGGCACAAAACACCAATAAGCGGTTATTTAACCCCGAAGGGCCAAATAACGGACAGAAAGACCCCTCTCACGAGGAGGAGGGTGTTTTTATCTACAATTTGGTTCAAGTTTTAAACAATTTACAATTGTTATAGCGGTTAAAAATTACTATACCTTACAGAGCCGAACCTCCGTCAACCATGGCATTCAATAATAATAATAATAATGATTTCATTTAATGGCCACAAGGGCCGACACATAGGGGACAATAGAAAAGACTGGGACAGTGGGGTTTTACAGAAAAATCGAGTAAACAATATGAATAACAATAACAAAGTAACAATAAAGTAACAATAAAATTACAAGAAAAAATTCCCCAATAGGGGGGGGGGTGACTATCTAGGTTTCGCTCAGATACCCAACCAATCCTGAGCGACCCGACGCTTCGAGAGCACCCTGGAAGGGCACCCCTCTCCTCTTCAAATTTACCTACCTACAGCCGTATGACCAGAGTAGGCCCACTCACACGGGCCATTCTCGCCACATTCACCCACCTTTCAGCAAATGTATTGGGGGCAGCGCTTCTCTCTCCACCCTCACCTTCCTTTCCAAGTGAAACTTGAAAAACTTGATGAGGGATTGGCCGAAGAGAAAAGTGTCTGTCTTCAGTCTTTTCAACCTCGTCCACCATACAATCTCTTTCGCTACTGCCACCAGACAGAGGAAAATTGCCTGCCCTTCCTGGCCAAAAGAAGGCGGTGGGTCGATCTTCACTATGGACTCGGCCGATAGCCGGATCCGTTCTACACGCGACAACAGCTGTTCAACATAACTCCACAAGTCAGTAATGCACGGACACTGGACGAGTGCGTGCAGAACGGTTTCGTCGCTCTGCGCGCATCTCGGGCAGGTCCGTCTGACAGCACTTCCGTGCCTGTAGAGTTTATCTCGAACCGGCAGTGTCCCCCGGTATCACTGCCAAGCGAAGGATTTTTGGAAATTATCCATCGTCCCCGGCTCGAAAGTCCTCCGGTACAGACTGGTTAGTTCGACTTCGTTGACTCCCAGAGCCTCTCCGAGTGCCTCGTCGCACTTGCCCACCACTAATCCTCTATAGAACTCGATAGTGGAAGTTCCACTGACCGCATTGCCCGCCTGGTAGAGGGCAGTGAGTGCCTGGCAACATTCCAGATGCCAGTCACCCAGTCTCGGTCTCTTCTTGACCCAGGACTGCAACTCAGTCAAAGAAACAGAGCTGCGGAAAGGCCCCTCTGACAAACGGCGACCACACCTGTTCACCGTTTAGGCAGAATATCCGGAGATGCCGCAGCCTCAGCGCGTGCCTGCGCATCATTAGCCACGGCATGCCCAGCCCTCCACGTAGAGGGTGCCGGCAGCAGATGGACCGCCTCATCAGCGGAACCTGACACCTCCACTAGAATTTGAAGAGGAGCCGCTCCAAGATGGCGAGGCGCGAACGGGGGCAAGGGACGACAGTCAGACGGTAGTAGATGACGGACGCGATGTACGCGTTCGCCACCTCCGCCCGACCTTTTCGTGATAGATTCATCCCAGCCCATTTCAGCGTGAGACTGACTACCCTGCCCGTCACCTCGTCCCAATTCTTATCCACCTGGAGGCCTGGCCCGAACCAAACCCCTAGCAACTTTACCGGTCCGTCCGTCCAGCGCCTAACGACGCTGTTGGACGGCATGGACTTGCCTCTCCAGGTGCCGAGTTGCAAGCCCACTGACTTTTCCGGGTTCAGTTTTGCTCCCGTCAACCTTTCATATTCCTCCAATATGTTGCCGACCACCTCGATTTCTGAGGTGTCCGACACCATCACGGTGATGTCGTCCGCATAAGCCGACACAACCTTTCCGCGTCCCGGTTCGAGCGGGATGCCCTGAAACAGCTACAGCTTCCGCAGTAAAGGCTCGAGAGTCAATACGTACAGAAGGGAGGAGAGAGGGCACCATTGACGGACCGATCGGGAGACCTGAAACGCTACCGAGAGGTGGCCAGTAATTTTGACCATCGAGCAGGTGCCGCTGTGCATTGCAGCGATCCAGCTTCTGCAGACGGGGCCGAAGCCAGCCGCCTTGAGGACAGCCTCCAGGTACCGATGGTAGACCCTATCGAATGCTGGCGATTGATCTAAATTGATCAGAGCCCCACCGAAGCCAGGTTTACACCCTACCCTCTCTATGATATATTGCATTAGGTGGAGGTTGTCGTGTATGGACCTGGTTGAGATTGCGCAAGTTTGCGCCTCCCCTACCAAATCCGCGACGACAATCGCCAACCTCTTCGCTAACACCCTGGCCAAAATCTTAGACTCTGTGTTGAGCAGAGTTATAGGCCTGAAATTGTCTAATGTGTCCCTCTTGTTGTCGTTTTTCCTTATCAGCGTGACTACGCCCCGACTCACAGAACTAGGAATACTCCCGTTTTGCTGCCAGTTGCAGTAGAGGGCTTTGAGGAGATTGGAGAACAAGTCTGGCATATTTACGTAAAGCTCGTAGGGCAGACCATCCAAACCGGGTGACTTGCGCCTCATGCAGCCGACAAGGGTATCCTGAATCTCGGCTGAAGTAATTGGCCTTTCGCAGCGCCCAGCGTCAGCCGTCGAGAGTTGCGGCAAGCCATCGAGGTAGGGACTGAAGTCCGCCACCATCTCTGACCCGCCACTCCCCCGAACAACCGAGCAAAATGTTGGCGAAAGGCCTCACACATCCTCTTGGAATCGCTCAGCTCGTGCTCGTCTCGGTCCGTCAAAGACCGAATCGTGGTTTTATTACCACGCTGCGCCTCCGCCAGGCGGCCCCATCGAACAGCTTTGGTTCCCTCGTTTCTCAGAGCACGCGCCTTAGCTCTGACACTGCAACCTTCGTGTTTCGCATTGAAGAAATGGTCTAATGCCATTCTCGCCGCTAGCACATCAGTTGCAATGCCACTACCAATAGCCTCGTCTAACTTATCTACCAACTCCCCCTCCTTTCTATTTTTCTCTAATGCTAGTTCTTTGCTAAACTCTATCGACATTACTCTAATCTGTCTTTTGAGAGCCCCCCCCCCCTACCATCTATTGTTGACGATTCCCCCTGTCAACTTTTTCTTAACTAAATTGTTGACCTGGTCCCTGTAAGACTTACGTGCCGGAAATGACATGTTTAGCTTCCAGTAACCAGGTCCTAACCTACGCGTCTTATCTAGGTCGACCATACAGATCACAAACTTGTGATCTGAATAGTCGACCGTTTTAAAACGTGGACAGCTTACACTATTTCTGTCTATTTTCCTAATGAATATCCTGTCTATATACGATCTAGATGACCCTATGCGGTTAGCTGAGGTCCATACTGGCGCATTAGGGAAATCTAGTCGGTACCTGTCAGACAGTTGGAACTCGCTGATTAGGTTCTTGAGGCTTTTGCACCCCCCGCTCCTATCGGATACTCCCACACAGTCCCAGCTTGCGTCTAAGATGCCGTTTCAGTCCCCCGCTAACAGTAAAGGGCGAGACGTACACAGAAAGGGTCCAGGCGTCTAAAAAAGTCCGGCCGTCCTGCCCCAGTAGGCGCATAGACGGCCACCAGTCTAAAGGCACCACCTTAATTATTGTTCACGTCCAGGACCACCAACTTCCCGTCCGGGTCCCGGAAGATCGACCTTACCTCGAGATCCAGGCCTTTCCTAAACAGCACTGCCACCCTGCCTCCCATTCCCGACCGGCTAACAGATACAAAAATCTGATAGTCGTCGAAAATGGGGGATAGTGCGTGCGTGTCGGAAATCGTGGTCTCGCTGACTGCAATTACATCCATTTCTATAGAGCTGAGGTCGTTGAACAGGTGACCCTGCTTCCAGGACGATCCCAGGCCTCGAACATTTAAACATCCTACTCTTAATACGGCCATGTTGGCAGGTTAAACAGAGAGAGAGGAAGGTTTACTTACCTTCCGGGCTCTTGTGAAGGTCGGGTTGTTCGACCTCCATAGTTAGTGGGATTTCTTTTGGGAACCCCTTTAAAAGTCTTGAAGTGGGTTTTACGTTCGGGGTGCCCACGGCCCGAGGAAAGCTGTCTTGTATTTCTTTGAATATGTCGAGTGACATTCGCACCAGTACCAAATCTTCCGGCACGCGAAATGTGCTCGATTTAAAAATTTCCCCCTCTTTTTGTATATTTTCACTTCGTGCTACGAGGGCCATCAGTTCCTTGTTGGCCCTCCTGACGAGCACGAAGTTTTGTATGTTTTGTTGGTGTGATTTTCTTTGTTTGCGTGGCTGTGGTGGTGATGGTTTTGGTGGTGTTGTTTCGGTTGTATCTGTGTTTGTTGTGAGTGCGGTGTCTGTGGTTTCAGATGTTTGTGTGTATATTTGTTCTTGCGTCTGTTTCGGTTGTTTGCGTTTGGGGGATTCTGGTGATGATGATGGTGGTGTTGATGTTGGTGTTATTGGGGAGATGTTTGCGTGGGTGGTGTGTGCGTTTTTTATTGTGGGGGCTTTTGTGCTTTGTTTAAGTTTTTTTTTTCTTTTTGTGTTTCCTTTTTTGTATTTTGGGGGATTTTGGATTTCCCTCATTTTCACTACTGGTAGATGAGGCGTCTGCGTCTGTAAGTGTGTCTGTATGTATGTTTATGGTTTTATTGGTGTGTGTATTTTTGGGGGGAGGGGGAATTTGACAGCTTTACTCGTTTCCCCCCTGGGTGGTCAATGTTGGTGGTGGTCTTTCTATTGATGTTGTGGTTGGTGGTTTTGCCGGTGCTGGTGTTGGTTGTTGTCCTCGCCCCTTGCCTCTTTCAGCAGTTGAGGGCAGAAGGCTCGCAAATGGGTTTTTTCCCCACAAACAAAACATTGCGGCCTTTTGCCTTCGGTCATAATGTGAATGACCGTCCCATTCTGAAGGCGGATGTGGTCCGGGATTGTCTTCACATTCTCGGGCCTGATCTGGAGAAGGATCTCCAGGTCAACCCCGGACCAGTCCTCTCTGGCCGTTCTGGTCACTTCTATAGGGACTGTATCCGTCCCCTTCACAATCACACATCCCAGAAGCCACCACATGTCAAGTCCTGGTGGGATTCTGGGAATGCGGAGACGGGCCGTTCTTTTTCCCATGCGGGAGGGGTACATTATGACCTTGCTGGTTTTGCAAGGAGTCATAGCGTGTTTCATAGCGAGGGCTTCTGACTTGAACAACACCGAAATGGTGCCGTACTGTCTGCCCCTCTCTATGTACGTCAGCGCAAGTCCAACATCTTCTTGTGGGATTAAAGCTGCCCTTTTGGTTTGTGCTGAGATGCATCTATAATGCACCGTTTTGCGCTCCACTGCCTCAATAGCTTCTACCGGGACAGTTAAGTTGGCCCAAGTTTTCTCTTGCTTGATGAGCTTCCATGCCTGGGCCAACTTTTCATCTTTGTTTGAGAAATCCATGTTAAAGCATGGCCTCTTTTTTACTGTTGCCGCAGCGAAAGTGTTCGTCTTGTTTTCGTTAGGGGTTTTGTTGTCGTTGTTCTTGTTGGTGTGGTGTTAGCACTGTCGCTGTTATCATTGTTGTCTTTGTTGCCACCGTTGTTCTCGGTGAAGTTGGTATTGTTGCTGTTGGTGTTGTCGCTATTTGTTTTCATGTTAGTGGTGTTGATATTGTTGTTGTATTTGTTATTTTTTTTTTTTGTTATCTGAATTTTCGTTGTCGCTGTTACTGTCATTTTTTTCAAAATTTTGTGTTCTTATTGGTATCATTGGTGTCTTTGTTTACCTTGTTTGTGGTGGTGTTTGTGTTATCAATGTGTGTCAATTTCGCTGTAGCGCTCCTCTCAACTTCTACCTCGTTGTCGCACGACAGCCTACATATCGCTGGGGGGCGTGGCTCAGCCATTTATTTTTTTCTTCGTAAATTTTTTAACATGTAAAAAAAAGTTAAAATATTTGGGCCAAAAGGCCCAAATATTATACTTTCCCTTCAGGGGGCAAAGTCTAAGGGCTTATATCCCTTACACAACAAGAAATATTTAACAACAAATAATTTTAACAGGCAAATAAAGCGACTTACCGTGAGCGAGCAAAATACGTCCGCTTAGACCAATAATAATAATAATAATAATAATAATAGTAATGCGGGAAGATTACGCACATGGTGGATAGAGCGTTATGGAATCGCTCCCGTAAGTTTTTGATTTTATTACATGTTTTAAACAATTGTGATAGAATAATTCTTATTACAAATTGGACATAAGACACCAGTCTTTATCTCTCAGGAAGTGACAGCACATAAAACTCTGGCATATTGCTCAAATATTTAATTTTGTATCAGCAATTTTATAGTAAAAAAAGAAAAGGGTTACAAATGGTCACAAATGGAAGAAAACAACAGTCAAATAATTTCACCACCAACACCACAACCGCCGCCGCCACCTCCATCACTACCACACAACATTTAGCTAGATACAAACCAACAGCAGCAACAACACCATCACTACAGTACTACTATCCCAACACCACAATCACCACTGCATCATCGCTACTACCACTATTTCCTCACTACCTCCTGTTAAGAGAGGGAAGGTAGTAATGCCACTACACATGACTAGAAACGAGGAAGTCACCAAAATATATAAATAGACTGATTTAGTGACCTGGTCAAACAGCTAACAACAACACCATAATACTTATTGTTGTTGTATCTCTAAGCTCTCTCAAAATGTTTAGTTTAAACGATGTCAAATCTAAACTATAATAAAAGGTCTGCGGGACTGCGTACGGTTTATTTTTTTTATCCCGTTAGTAAAATAAGTTGGATTACTTTGAATAAATAATGAATGAATATTACATAATTTATCTACTAAATTTCGTAAACAAAAATAATTTCGTAAAAATAAATAATTTAAAATTGACTTCTTTTCAAAGTTTCACTTGCGGTTGCCACAACCACCACTTCAACTACCATATATATAGAAAGAGAGAGTGTGTGATGTCAACACTTCCGGTGGTGATCACTTAAATAAACATACACATTTTCTGTCACTAATTTTCTCCTAATGCAGTTTATATATAATATTGTCTTTTTTTTAATGTATCATACATTACGTTACTGATTACATAAGACAGTGTAACAACGTCTTCGTTCAATTTCTGTTTATATTGTCAATTACGATTGTATTTGATGTATCATATCTACATGTATATATACTTGCGCATAATATCAATATACACACTACACATGCTAGCAGAAAACTACCCGAAGGTTGTTTTTCTGCTAGTAATAATAATGATGATAAGCAACAAGTCGAAAAGTTACACAACAGAACACAGACAAAAACAAACGCAACAGCAAAAGAAAAACCAAATTTCAAAAGTATTCCTTACTTCCCTCGTAGCTAAAATCAAAAACAGCAGCAGCAGTAACAACAACACTAGTAACCGATGGTACTGGCCTTGAAAAACAAAATAGAAAAAAAAACAAAAAAAACTAAGTCAGACATTCAAACATTACAATGAAACTTATGTTTATTTTTTAAAGTTTTTATCTATTTATTTGTTTATTTATTTATGTTCGTCTACAGCGTGATGGTGCCACGCTAAAATCACCTATGCTTATGTTACCTTACATTCACCAATCCTCGATATGAGTGTTTAAATGCTGAAACTAAATAGTTCGAATAACGGTGAAAAGGAGACTGGAACGTCATGTGAAAAACTCTCACCCAGCAAGTGCTCCCTGGCCCAGCAGCGGGGACGTGGCTGTCATCCAAATACTGCTGGTGTTGGAGGAAGAAGAAGAAGGAAAGGGACAAGAACCAACTGGACGAAAGAATTGAATAGAACTGTCATGAAATGTTACCTGAAGAGTAACCACATGGAAACGGATGCATAACATCTGGAACGAGATTGGTCTATTTAAATTAGATGAACAAAAATTGGCCGGGAAGGCTCGGGTAATAAGAACTAATGAATGGATAAGCGAGTTGGAACTGGAGGAACGGAACAGAGAGATTAAGTTGGAAATGGAGAGTGGAGTATGTCAGGCAAACGAGCCAGTGGGAAATGAAGGTGAAGAGGTTGAGAGAACGGAAGAAGCATCCGATGCAGACAATGATCTGAATGCTGAAATAAATAACATCTGGAACAAAAATACGGCCATTGAGGAAATGAATGCTGACGGGCTAGGACAAGATTTGGTTGATATCCTGAACTTAGTGGTAGATCAAATGAAGAATGATAGTGGATAACCTATGAACCTAAGATTTGTAGACAAGAAAAAGTTATATTGCGAAAAGTGAGAGCAGGATACAAGTTGGGAAAAGGAGAGCTTACCATCAACCACCTCCTCTTCATGGACGATCTTAAACTCTTTGGGAAGAATGAGAAGGAGTTGGATGTACTTGTTGACACTGTCCGTATTTTCAGCAATGATATATGTATGGAATTTGGTATTAATAAATGTGGAATCCTAGTGATGAAGAGGGGAAAATTGAGCAGAAGCAACGGAATCCGGGTACCAAAAGGTGAGATGATAAAGGAAATTGACACTGAATAAGGATACAATTATTTAGGTGTTCTATTTATTAAAATCACATCTAAATAGTAGGAATGTCATAAGTGCAGTGAATTCCCGAGCTGTGTCTATTACTAGGTACAGTGCGGGAATTCTGAGATTGGATGTTGCTGAAAAAAAGAAATGGATAGGAAGACTAAGAAGCTATTGACTATCTACAACATGTTCCACTAGGGGTGTGATGTCGATAGACTCTACTTAAGGAGATCTGAAGGTGGAAGAGGTCTTATCAGCATAGAGGACTGTGTTCAGATGGAGAAAAACAACCTACACAAATACGTGATTGATAGTAGGGAGCCAATGTCCAGAATTGTACTGAAGGAGAGGACAATAGACCAGGGGATGTTCAAGTAGTAAATAACAACAAGGAGAAAGAGCAGCCTTCATGACAAAGCCCTTCATAGTACCTTCTTTAGGAAAACTGAATTTGGAGATCCACAGACATGGAACTGGGTAAAAAGAGGAGACCTTAAAAAAGCTACAGAAGGAATGCTAATGGCTGCGCAAGAGCAGGTCCCCAGAACGAAGTGGGTGAAACACCATATTTACAAGGAGGAGGCTAGCTCACTGTATAGGATCTGTGGAGAAAGAGAGTGGAGACTGGTTCACATTCTATCCGAGTGTAAACACCTAGCCCAGTCTCACTATAAAGGCTGGAGACATGATGTGATAAGCAGGGTGATCCACTGACATCTATGCAAAGTAAACAATTTACCACATTCTGAGAAGTGGTATGAGTATAAGCCAGAGTCGGTGATAGAAAACGATCAGATGAAGGAGCTGTGGGATTTTAGGATACAGACGGACAAGAAACTGGAACACAATAGACCTGACCTGGTGGTTTTGGACAAGGAAAAAAGATCGTGCCTGATTGTAGATGTAGCCTGCCCATTTGACACGAGAGTGCAAGAAAAGGAGAGGAAGAAAATTAACCGATACCATGACTTAAAGTGGGAGGTAAAAAGGATTTGGAACTGCCATGTGGTCAAAGTGGTCCCGATTGTCATAGGCGCACTAGGTACTATCTCAAAGAGTTTCCAAGGATGGTTAAAGAAAATTGATCCCGCCCCGCTTTTTGGAAAACTTCAAAAGGCATGCTTGCTGGGAAAAGCAAGAACCCTCCGATATTTATTATTCATTTCAACAAACTTTCCAGTTAAATAACATCAATGACTGAGACTCAAGAACAATAATAATAATAATAATAATAATAATAATAATAATAATAATAATAATAATAAGGAAACCCGCGTATAGGAGAAATAAAAAAGATAGTACTAATGGGAACTGCCCATATACTAAGGAAGATTCTGTCAGTATAAGTACATCACAAGTCTAAACACCTAAAGATGCATGTGTGTGTATATATGTTCTTTCTTGAACATGGCGGACCTTGTTGTCTCTTGAGGTGACTGGTTGTGACTTGGTGATAACTCGAATGAACATAAAGCAAGATACATGCAATTATAATAATAATAATAATAATAATAATAATAATTATAATAATAATAATAATAATAACTAAATACAAAAGCTAAATATAAATAACATAAAACTGATCAAAGTTATATTAACTTTTCATAATTTGAAGAATCCGTATTGATGTTTTGCGTATTAGATTGCGTAGTATTATGATACATTGTGCAGCCATTATGAAGAACTGTGTGAGATTTTAACGATCAAATGCACAACTGAGCGCAAAACAAGCAAGAGAGAAAAGTAGTATGATATTTAATTTATATTTTGCACACTTCAGCCGGATTACGTATAATGATATACAATAAATAATAAAGAAAAAAGAAAACAACAAAATTTCAACGTCTACCGTGGATAGCGAGAATTATATAGGATAAGAATTTAAATATATATTACTGAGAGAAAATGACAGATATTATCTACGTCTGTTGCAGTTGCAGCAATATTTTCATGCTGATGATAAGTGTTTGATTATAGCCTAGTCTGCACATGTTCATTATGTGTTAGGTTTAGTGCATAACTGAGAATATCTTCAAAGAAAATATTAATAACAACATGAACAACCTCTTCAACAGCAAAATGAAGAATAGAAACAGAGAAAATATATTTCTGATTTAGAGTGGTTCGATGGATAGATCCTCCGTCTATTTAGATGATGAACATTCAGTCATTCGATTACCTGAACATTCGATTACCTGAACATTCAACACTTGAAATAGTGCGTGAGTGGTTGAATGAGTATTCCTCGGAGAGGTGTATTCTTAACATAATCCTCAATAAAAGTCATTATACCATATGTGATATGGTTAGACGTTTGAATTACAGGTACAATACATATTGTAATATACTGTAAATGGATGTGTATTCTACAGTTCCGTGTAGCCTTAAAATAATTCATTCTCTGGTAGAATTAGTGTTTGATTAGATGTTTGAATTACAGGTGCAAGATATCTCGTTATATAATGTAATTGGCTATGGATTCGCCTTGAATAAATTTACAGGAAAACATAATTGTTTCTACTTTTTGGCACAAGGCCAGCAATTTCCCAGTGTATTACTGGTACTTTATTTTATCGACCCCGTAAGGATGAAAGGCAAAGTTAACCTCGGCGGGATTTGAACTCAGAATGGCAAGGGCTGTAACTCTATGCGTCAAAGCATGGCGTCCGACCCTCTACCGATACTGACAATTCACCGCCATGGAAAACATACAGGAAAACATAATGTGGCATGATTAGCCATTTGAATTAAAGGTGCAATCCACCTGAAGGGCTTTCCTAGAGAATCCATTAACCCACTTTTACTTACTTGGCACTTGGGTGTGTCAATTATGATAAAGCCATTTGCTGAAGATAAAACGCAGTGGCATCTGATCCCAGATGTGGTGATTACTAAAGTAATTAAACACCAATCTGCCAGGCCTGTAATATAACGTACCTTCTCACCTACTTCAGAAATTGCATTAGTTAAAATATAGTCCATTTAGACAAACTATACGACTATCTAAATACATCATGTATATACTTGGTGTAAAAGCATATTACATTTATTCATATATGTATGTATGTATATAAATGTATGTATATAAATGATCTAAAACTAGACTGAATTATTGTTGTAAAACGAGTCAATAAAGGAGATGTTGTTGTTATTATGAACTCAAAACAATATGCCAACATTGTACAGAGTTTACCGCAGGGAAATACACTATACGAAGAAGCCAAATATTATAAACTTCATAAAGGGATGAAACTCACTGATTTATTACGCTCATGCTGAAATCGTCTAACTTATAAGAAATCTCACTAATTTTAGATGTAAAACAAATAATATCTCTGGACTACATAAAATACACAAGAATACACTAATTAATGAGACATGCGAAAAAGCTAAAGCCACTTGTGGGATTATACTCTCACCAATCGACTGAAAACTAGGATTAGCGAGACACATCGCCTAAGTAACCACTTAGACACTTTACTGAAGCTTATCCTGAAACACATTCAGAGCGTTATTCGAGGCGATCTAAATATACAGAAGCCTCTGCGAAATAATAAGAATCTACATGGTATCGTTAAATGTTGTATACCTATATAGCAACGCGAAAACGGAATAGAGGCTATTACATTCTGGCTAAACTCATTCATTTATCGTATAGATATATAATTCATTATAGATGCTTGAAAAACAATTATTTCATGTTTGATGAAATCGGCTACTGACAAAAATAAAATTATGACCCATAGGAACAAACGTTTCATGAACGTATGCCAAGGTACTCTATGTTACCTCAAATTAAATTCTACGAATAATTCTTACAAATTTATGGTCTTATAAAGGAAAATTGCTTATTTTGTGGAGGTAAAATCTTTAAAATCGAAAACAATTTTCAAGCCGCATCAACGCTTTAAATACTAATATCCAATTTGCTATTATGTATTACAGTAACTAAAAACTTATTTCTTTAAACGTACAGATAATACATTTGAAAGAATAACCCCCACCCCACCCACCCCACACACCCACGCACACAGAGAAATGCACACATACATATATATATATACATATATATAAATATATATACATATGTCCTTGAGCAAGACACTTTATTTCACGTTGCTCCTTCTACCTGGACTTGCGACCGCTAGATAGTACTAGCAACTGGAAAGAAAAACGGAAACATTGTTTCCTCGGTCCGATTTGACGAAAATCGATCGATCCTTTATTAGATATATAGAGACAATTATATATATATATATATATATATATATATATATATATATATATACAGAGAGAGAGAGAGAGAGAGAGAGAGAGAGAGAGAGAGAGAGAGAGAGAGAGAGAGAGAGAGAGAGAGAGGGAGAGAGAGAGAGCGAGAAAAGTAAAACGTAGATGGATACAAACTAATCACATACATAAGTGAGTGGATAGATATAGTAGCAGCGAAATTATTCTTTGTGGATAAAAGTACACACACACACAGACACACACATATGGATATATATATATATATATATATTTACCTTTGTCATAATATGATGACTAATCAGGTTTGTGTATGCAACGTAACAACCAGTACACGAAGATGCAGTTAGAATAAAGAACTCCCCATCATGTGTATCGTTCTAAATGCGATTTGGTAATCCATGACGGAGTGTACGTACAATAATGTTCATTGCGAAAGCCAGATGTAGATATTCATTATTCGTTTTATTCATAATCAGCCGTAATCCATTGAACCTATTAAGTGCATATCGGAGATCACCTTCTGTTGAAATAAGTAATACCATATCATCTGCAAATACTAGCCGACTGATTCCATACCTGCCAGTGATACCACGTCCAAGCCGGCTGCACATGTTAATCCTTAGTAGATTCGAACTCCTACATTGACTAGTTTATATCTAGCACCATTTATCCGAACACAAATACAAAGTATTTATATGGAGACATCAGAGCAGCATGGAGCTGTCCATCGAGCCCATGCTGTTGCAGAACCTTCCACAGCAGGTCACGTACAACACGCTTGTATGCATTTTCGATGTCTACGAAGAAAGAATATACCTTTTGGCAGCACTCCCACGATTTTGCAAAGACGTGCCGCATAGTGAATATTTGTTTGGTTATGCTGCATCCGAGGCGAAAAACCAATATGTACATCAGTTAGCTTGAATTTGACAATCTCCCTAGATCTATTTGTCAGACATTTGGCATAGGTTTTACCGGGATGGATTAACAAGAAGATTCCTCTATAATTATAGCAATCTCTCTTGCCTCTCGTTTTTTGTATTATGGGCTTATCACTCCCGGTTGCCACTATTTAGGTGCATTTCCAGAGATCCAAGCCATCCGACACACACAAGACAGTCAGAAGATACATTCACTATGTAAGGCTTTTAATATCTCAGACAGAATGTTATCTTCCTCGGTGGCCTTGTGTCATTTGAGCTCTATATTGTCTCTTGTGACCTCAGACTCCGAGAGATTAGTCGTCAATCCTGAATACACTTCATGTACATTAGAAGAATCTGTTTCGATCAGGAAAGTTTTTTCGCCGTCTTGTGAGGAAGCATCTCTCTAAAGTGAAAAGAATCATAGACACTTTCCTGACAAGAGGAGTGGAGAAGGACTTCTTATTAAATAGTCGATGAATGGTCTGCCAGAAAACCTTTTTGCTCATCTGAAGTCGGATTCCAGTTTAAACACAGATACAGAAAAAAAATAGAGGTTATAAGATAATTGCTTCTACTTTTGGCACAAGGCCAACAGATACCCAGTACATTACTGGTACTTTATTTTATCGACCCCGTAAGGATGAAAGGTTATAAGATAATGTTTAATATGAACATTACTAGATGATAAACGTTAATAATGAGCATAATGGAAGTTACTTTATATTTGCACAGTTGGCCTTGAAGTGGTTGTTTGGATGATATACACGTCTTCTGATGTGGGCCTAACTAGACCCGAAAATCGAGTAGAGGAGTTTTCAATTCTTTTCAATTTACAGCAAAAAATTGTATTTTCTGACATGTTTACATGCCTGCACATTAAATATGTGCTTACACATTGGTAAATCTGTCTCTGTTACCGACTCTGTATGTATAAAGATATACAAGATATACATTTATATATGTATATAATGTATAGATATATATGTATGAATGTAGGTATTGTATATTTATTAATATACTGTATGTTTAACAGCTCATAAACATAACTGGTATTCTATAAGAATCCAGCTTTTACAGCTCAAAGCAAAGAGGTGATATATAACCTTGATAACCGCTAAATAAACATACAGTATATTATTAAATATACAATACGTACATTCATATATACATCGCTATTTCAGAGCTCCAGCACAAATATATATATATCCTTTCCAGGGATAACTTGAACCGTTAAGGTATATTATCTTTGGTCATGTCAAATATTTATAAAACATTTTGTATTTTATCTGATGATAGCGTACCAAAATTTTTGGTACCCTTGAAATATATATAATAGAATAAATATGGTTTTATAAATATGGTTTCCATTTATTTAATATCATTATATATATATATAGAAAAAAAGATGAAATCGAAAATGCAACTGGAGTCTTATTTTTAAAAAAATATATATATTTTTTAAAAAATAAGACTCCAGTTGCATTTTAGATTTCATCTTTTTTTCTTTATACATTCACTCGTGTAGGACACCTCGGTTATTTTTCATTTTGTAAAAAAAAACTCACTTTCTAATTTATATATATATATATATATATATATATATATATATATATATATATATATATATATATATATATATATATATATATATATATATATATATATATATATATATAAGTAGTGACACAACAGTTAGTTCACCATACCGAGAACAATTGTTTCACCTGATGCGGATCTTTAGTTCGGACTGATAATGGTTATACGGAACAGGAAAAGGATAAACAACTGTATGAACGTGCATGCGCAGAAACGGTCACTACTCCCAAGCGATAAAAAACCACGGTCGAAAGGTGTAAGGGAGATAATTGCGAATGTCCAGAATAAATTGTTCGAGTTGATTAGAATATTAGAATGTTGATGTTATTTAATGCTGAGCTTTGTAGTTAATCAAGAGGTGTTTCCAGGCGTGTGGACAACCTGAGAATAATTCATTCCTTGGATTCAGGCAATCGCTATTGCGTAATCTCCTTAGAATATTGATCCTTTCTTCAATACACAGTCCACAAGACAGATTACCCCTTGCGTGTGGCTTGGACTTAGTGATAGCTTTCCATTGAATGGAATAGTCTGCACCTGAGTCTTTGAGGGACCCTAAGTGGCTCACGAGCTTCGTGGATGATCGTTTGTCCTGGTACCTAAATGTCGACTGATGGTTCAGAAAGTATTCATTAAACCAGCCCTCCGTTATACCTACATAGGATTTGACCACCTGTTGTTGGTTTGGTCGGTTGGAAGTGACTACAGCTTCATAAACTACAGCGGGTGTGTTGAATTGTTGTTGAAGAGGACAAGCTTCAGGCTTTCGGCAAGAGCTGTTCGTGATGTGGGCCTTCATACTCTTGGCGCAGTAGTACCCTAGATTTATTCTGTGTCTGTTAAAGATCCGCATAAGGTGAGACAATTGTTTCGGTATGGTGAACTACCGTTGTGTTACTACTTCTACCAAACTCGTCCCATGGACTGAGTGCTCTACTACTACGGATATTACCTTCCAGTGTTCTACATTTATATATATACAAATACACACATATATATATATATATACTGTATATATACACACACACATATATATATATATATATATATATATATATATATATATATATATATATATATATATATATATATATATATATATCAACTAGAAATATATATATATGTATAGTAATAATAATAAATTTGAAGACTAAAATCCAAAGAGGGCTCGATAAGAATGAATATATATCAAATATATAAGAACCGTAGAGCAAATATTTATTAAAATAACAGATTAAAGTTTAAGCAAAGAATCCTTAAAGAATTCTTTGCTTAAACTTTAATCTGTTATTTTAATAAATATATATATATATATATATATATATATATATATATATATATATATATATATATATATATATATATATATATGTATATATATATTTCTGTATGTGAGTACGTATATTCGTGAAATTTATGTGCCAGTGGATGACTTTTCCAAAGACACGTGTAACCTTAACGTCGTTTTCAGGGAGATATACTGTGACACAGAGTCTAACAAGGCTGGCCCATTGAATTACTGCTGCAGAGATTGGAGCTAAAGGATTCTACATACAAGGCAGCACCAGGAAACGAACCCGCTTACTATTGCGGCACACGTCTTTACAATCCATTGATACACATTAACCAGATATTATCAAAAGTAGTCACACACGTATATACTTTGAGCGTATGAATGCGCAAGTTCAGGCACAAAGAAACACTTACAAACACAAATTGACTCTCACGTACATAAACATAAATAAGACTATGCATGTAGGTATGCGTTCATAATGATTGCTTATGCCAATACACTTGGAAGCATTTACATATATATAATGTTATACATGCATATGCGTGTACACCCATATTATATGTGAGCAGATACACATATAATTGCAAACTCTTCTATATTTAAAAATCGTTGACAATATATGCTGGCTTCTAAAATGCTTTTTAATTTATGCACAATGTCAGAAAATTGCGATTATATCGACGCCATTATTTGGCTGATGCCTTATTTTGTCATCCTCGGAATGATGAAAGCACACTTGATCTTGGCGGGATTTGATTTCAGTCAGTAGAGTATTAGAGAGAATTCTGTAAAACATTCTATTTGATGTTCTAATGAAACTGTCAATCCACCATCATCAAGCATGTTGATATAACACATGAAAGATATCTGAAGAATGAATAATAAATAAGAACAAATGTAAATAAAACTCTTCATAATACATAGTTGTGCGAAAAATTCCTAGAAATTCTCCAAGCTGTCGCAACATTTTAAGTGTGTCGCTGATAATCTCTATAATGTCGGTAAACTATATCTAATCTAATTGAATTAATGAATATTAGGCTGTGAATTATATTTTAAAGTTTCGACAATCAGACTAAGAACTGGTGATATGAGATATATGATATATTTAATTGTTTATTTATTCATTTTGTCAAATAACGAGTCGGTAACAAAACTGAGTTATACGTCTCGAAAACATTTTTCGCTCGTACGGAAAGATCTGACACACACGTATATACACACACACACACACGCACACACACAGAGGCATGTATATATATACATATATATATATATATATGTGTGTGTATGTGTATGCATGTGTTATGTATAGAAGTGTGTGTACGTGTGTGCGTATGTGTATGTTCGTGTGTGTTTGTGTAGATTCACGCGTTGTGTAGAGATACGAATGAAGCAGTTCTAGTCATCTAAGCATATATATATATATATATATATATATATATATATGCGTGTGTGTGTGTGTATGTGTGAATATACCACCAACTTCTATGTGTTTTGCCTCTGATTCCACACACGGTTCATTGATCAACCTGGTGCTATAGTACTGTAATGAGCCCGGAAACACATGGGCTTGGAGCGAACTCTTTAGCGAGACAGCCATACCTGTGGATAGATATTGGTTTAAACTTTGTCACTTGCTTTATTGCAAAAAAATATACTCATTTATAATATCTCTAAAGTCTTCTGTCACCTAAAGTTTAGAAAAGTGCATCGTGCAGGTCATGTGTACTTCTTCTACTCTGAATAGAATTATTGGAATTATCAGTTGTTATCTTCCACTGTGAAATGGTGTTATCTATCACCGTATAGCTCAATTCATGATTGACTCATATCAGATTCGATTAAGCCTGGAGTTCTTAATTCTCTTCTTAGGAAACCTTTCAATGTGATTATTGTATTATCAATTGAGACTTCTTTGTTTAAATTAACGTAGACATAACTCTTTGTTGATTTATTGCAAATGGTTATTACTGATTGGTAGAAGGTGGTGGATTGTCAGTATCGCTAGAGCATCAGACAGCACGCTTTGCGGCATATAGTTACGGTCGATAAAATAAAGCACCAGTATCGCATTGGAGTCGATTTATTCGACATTCGCCTTCCCTTCAAATTGGTAGCCATGTGCTAGAAACAATTATTGATTGGTAGAATCGTAATAACTTCGGATTAAATGTCTTAGTATTCGTACTGACTTTCTACGTTGCCTGTTCAAATCCTATCAAGGCCAACTTTGATTTTCATCCTTTCGAGGTCAATACATAAAGTACTAGTCCTGCGTATTAAATTAAAGGAACTGTTAGAATGTCGCACGTGATGTCTTGTGCAATCTGTGTCGGTCATCTGACTTCTGAAATCGTCTGCAAAGTCACTGGTCATTGCTTTTCTCATTCTCAATTCGAATGACGTGCATGCATGGGTATCTAATGGTCTTCCACAAAATATCTTGCTCATGCCTGTGCATTAGAAAAGAAATTTCCAGAGAATCATGTATGTTCTATAAACTTAATGAAGCCTAATTTATATATGTATTTAATTATTAATATAGATATAGTTATGCATGTACTGGTGTCGATATGTGTTAGTATAGCAGATTTTATGTATGTATATATGAGTCCGTATATGTCTGCAGAATATGATGAAACCAGTAGGTGTGACTTGTGAAATATTAGAAGCAGGAAATGCTAAATCATCTGATTGCACAACCATTTAATAAGAAAATATAATCCAAATATGGAAAATTACTGAAATAATAATTTTTGTTTTGAAACAAGTTCGGTATCTTGAAGGGAAGGGGAAAATCGATTAAATCAAATCTAATCCATTACTGGGAAGGATGAAATATAAGGCTAACCTCGGCGGGATTTGATAGCAGAACGTAAACATCCGTAACTATATACAGGAAAATCCCGTTTTCCGATGCCCTACTGATACTGCCAATCCACTGCCTTAATTTACTCTTCGGGGCAAGTACAACCAATTGCTCAAACGCAAGTATTTACCTAAGGATCGAGTACAATTATTTAGAGGAGATGGTCAATATATATGGAGGGCAGACAAAATAGTATGATGTCATGATAGTTACATTGGTGGTGAAGGAGGCGTTTGAGAATACATTCTGGTCCCTCTATCACCAGTTGTGGAGCTCGTGAAATGGGTTGTGGGCAATATCCTTCCTTTCGTAAGGAAACAGTAAAAAAATACGATACGCACAAAGTTAGAAATATTTCCAGATTTGCTTCAGGATATGTACCACATTTTATTGCCATAGTGGTTGGATAATAATTCAAATTGTTATTCAGAAATCATTTGACAGTCATGAAGATCTGGCATTTCGTTAGGCTTTGGGCAGATAGGATTGCATTATTCAGTGTTCACTGTTAAATAGATTTAGTCTGTCTTGAGGAAGATTTGGCTCATATTTTGAGTAGGTAGAGCTAAAATTGTTGTTCCGAAATGCTATAGTAACTCAAAATGTATGTCAAATAGATAGTAACGAGGCTTATGTGGGGGATCACTCGATGTGTTGAAAATAGCTGCAAAATAGGGTTTAAAATATAAAATGCAAGTATTCATTGGCATTATTGCTCTGACAAATTGTCTCTAACTTAAAGTCCCTAATGTTGATTGAATTTTGCTTCTCTAGAAAAATATTATGAAACACTAATTCACCAAAAATATATTTGTTTCTACTTTTGGCACAAGGCCAACAATTATTCCAGTGTATTACTGGTACTTTATTTTATCGATACCGCAACGATGAAAGGCAAAGTTAACCTCGGCGGGATTTGAACTCAGACCATAAGGGGCCGTAACTCTTTGCTGCAAAGCATGGCGTCCGACCCTCTACCGATACTGCCAATTCACCAAAAATATACTGTCAGGTGTTTTGACGTAAACACATATTTTAACTACTGTCGTCGTTGAAATACCTTTAATAATGGATCTGCTAAACGAGAACTGACCTTACACGCAACACCACTGTTAAAAAAATCAGCAGCAGCAAAGCAACAACAATAACAGCAACCACACGAATAAAGTAACAAAAAAAAACAATCCATTAAAATATGCTTTTTTCACTTGTCGCTTGTGGAACCGTAATTTGCGAAGCAAGCAATATAATAATTATTATACAATTTCAAATGGATTTACATACATATTATACATTAGCAAACAAATTTCGGAGAGAGAGAAAGAAAAAGGAGATTAAAATATGTTTCATATGGAAGATATGCTATAAAATTATCGGAAATTCTTGCCAAAATAAACCATTCATACTACGAACGTTACTCACTACAAACAGTTCTTACTTGAATGCATTGGGCATAACTATATCGCCTTCGATGTTAAGATATTATGATAACATGAAAGCGCCAGAGACTCATAAAAATGATAAAGAAAACATTTTCATCACTTCAATTTGAATTGAAATCCTTACATATAGTTTTTGCGTGGGATTAGCTTGCACAACACCAGCTAAAGCAAAAAACAAAAAGAAAAATATTTTTTTTTTAACTTATGTAAATGAATTAAGTTATATGTGAAGATTGACACCCGTATTGAAAGTTATGAATTGGAGATGGATTGAATGTAGATGTTTGCATGAACGAATATGATTTAGAAAAATGTTAAAGATCCAACTGAGTAAAAATGAAAGTAGTAATTTAAATAATAATAGTTTCTTCTATAGGCACAAGGCCAGTAATTTGGGGGGGGGGGGAGTCGATTATATCGACCCCCAGTGCGTGATTGGTACTTTATTTTATCGATCCCGTAAGGATGAAAGGCAAAGGGAACCTCGGCGGGATTTGAACTCAGTCTATAACTCTATGCTGCAAAGCATGGCGTCCGATGATTAAAACAATAATAATAATAATGCTTTCATATATTGGCCAAAAGGTCCGACATATAGGGGACAATACAAAGATAGGGAGAGTGGGCGGGGTCGTTACAAGAAAATTGACTAAAAATACACAATAACAAACAACAATAAAAATATATGGAAATATGAAATATATAAAAATATAACAAAATAAAGTCCCCACTAGTGGGACCAACAACCAGAGGTGACTCAAGTTCTCCACCAATCCTGAACCAACCGACGCTTCAAGGGCAACCGGGAAGGGGACCCCGCTACTTCTGAAATTAAGCAGCCTACAGCCGCATGGTCAGAGTAGCCCCATTCACACGGACCAGTTTCGCCTCATTCACACATTTAACAAATGTACTGAGGTGCAGCACTTACGGATCAATTGAACACGTTCTGTCGAGAGAAGCTCCAGAAAATTATTTGTTTATTTATATCGATTTATTTTGATAATAATTATTTCTACTTTTGGCACAAGGTCAGCAATTACCCCAGAGTATTACTGGTGCTTTATGTTATCGAGCCCGTAAGGATGAAAGGCAAAGCTAACTTCGACGGGATTTGAATTCAGAACGTAAAGGGCCATAACTCTATGCTGCAAAGCTTGGTGTCTGACGCTCTACCGATACTTCCAAACTCTTAATAGTAATATAATTTGTAATATAATTTGTTTATTAGACAGCAGTGACGAAATCCTTAAGGATTATAAAAATAGCAATCAAAGTTCGGACTTACAAAGTTAGGAATTAACTAAAAACTTGATGCTCCAATAGCATCATGAGGGTGCAACCGAGAATCCCCGCACATCTCAGATCACTCTGGTCGCCAAGAGTAGCTTAGGCAAATGATTCTCGTCCACTAATTCCAGCCAACCAATGCATGCTCAGTGAAGTTCCATCCACTCTGGCTATTGTCGTTACATTCACCCGCCTCCTATCAACAATTACTCAGCGGGTCAACACTTGAAGTAAACGAGAGCTTGGACGAAGAGGAATAAATAAGTGTTCAATCCTTTTAGCTACATTACACAACACACTCCCTTCCGCGATAGCCATTAGATACGAAAATTGCCCGTCCTTCGCGGAGGCGGGCTGGTCCTCTAGAGGGATTCAACCGACATCTCAATCCACCATAGTGGCAAAAACAGCTATTCGATAAGAATCTACTTGTTAGCAATTAACTGACATTGGAAGAGTACATACAGATGGGTTTTGTGTATCTGCGCGCATTTCGGACAGGCCTGTCTTACAACACTTCTATGTCTGGAGAGAACGTCTCGAAACGGCAATGACTCTTGGAAGCACTGTCAGATTAGGGGATTTTGGTTGTTATCTTTAGTCCCTCTGTGGAACGTCATCAGGAACATATCAGCCAATCAATCCTCTACAGAACATTAATTGGTAGTTCCACTGACCGCATTATCTAACTGATAAACAATTGTGAGCGCCTGATAATATTCCACGTGTCACACACCCAATTTCCGTTTTCACTTGAGCCAGAACTGCAGACAAATCAGAATGACTCCCAACCGAATGTTTGACCACACAGTTACTCAAACCAGCATTACGATTATGAATTGTATCATTTTATTGCGAAACACTTCAACAGAAAACATAGTTTTCTTGAACATCCTGATCAATAAACGAATGCTTATAAATATTACATCGCTGAAACAACGCAACAACGCGTATGGAACATTTTCAATAGTAAATGCTAATCGATAAGCAGTCACAGATTCCACTCCCAAACAAGAATATCAGAGATATAGAATGAAGTTATAATAGAAAACACTTGGTTAAATGTGATGTAATTATTCTCTCTATCTCTCTCTCTCTCTCTCTGCCTCCCTCCCTCCCCCTTCTCTCTCGACATCCCAAACACATACACGTACGCACATTAACATACACATATATAAGTTAGGGGGGTCCTGTATATATCTAACCATCTCACTATGATGTAATCTAACAATGAGATATTAAATATATATCTGATTGTTACAAACATACATGCAAACAAAACTCCCCCCGCGTACACACACACACACACACACACACACACATATATATATATATATATATATATACCTAAATACAAAAAAAATATATACGTTGAACCATTTCAAAATTATGAATATACTCGTGTATGTATATAAAAAAACTTGAATTGAAAAATTTGTATTGTTGCCCCAACATAGTGCTATACACATATATGTATGTATTGCCTATTAAATAATATACAGGGAGTTTATGAAAGAATTTTGAAGGCCTTTCACTATGAAATTTCATGGTTATAAACGAAGATCACACGCCTATCCTTAGCAAAAGAAGAGGGAAGTAATCGGCAATGCATCGTTTGTCGCTCTTTTGCGTTTATCAAGACTACATATCTCCCCACTTCAGCTGAGGTTAAAATGAGGTAGAATCTTATGGAATTTTGCTTGTGTCTATGAGCTGATGAAACTTATTTACATACGGAGTGGTAGCCGGTCAGGCTTAAAATAAATAAAAAAATGGAATGATGATCCAGCATAGCGATGTACACATATGGGAACGTATTGTATATTGTATATTGAACAATACACGGGGTGTTTATGAGAAGCATTTGTGGGCCTTTCACTATGAACTTTTAAGGTTGTAATCAACGTTACACACCAAACCTATGCACAAATAGGGAGACGTAATCGACAATGCATCGTTTCTCGTTATTTTGTGTTTATGAAGACAACATTGGCCCAGACGACGACTATACATACACACACATACACCCCCACATAGGTGTAAGCGTGTTTATGCATATTCGCCAATTGTGCGTATGCTTATATTTGTTTGTACATATACATGTATTCCTTTAATATTATTTCTGAGTTCAAACCCCGCCGAGGTTAACTTTGCCTTTCATCCTTACGGGGTCGATAAAATAAAGTACCAGTAATACACTGGGTAATTGCTGGCCTTGTGCCAAAAGTAGAAACAATTATTATGAAGTTAGACCGATAAAAACAGGGGTATAGTTTAGAGTAGATGATTAATCCATCAAAGCAATCTTATTTAACAAACATTATAATAACAATGAAACACTAGAAGAGTATTTCCGATATATTTCACGACGGAATATTATGTGAAAAAGATAATAAAGGGAGAGAGCATAAAGGCACCTTCACATAAATCTTTCACACAAGTAATGTTTCTAAATATTACAACACAGTGATGTATTGCTGCCTCTAATAATGTTTGTAATCCTTAAACTGTGATGTTTCTATATTTGATCCCATTTTAATAATAATTTGCATTATTAAACTGTCTATTATCACGTAATAAACAATGGTTTCGCAAATATAGAAGAATTCTTTTTATCTTTTCTGCGTTAATATAAATCTGAGAACATTCGTTTAACTTGTAGAATATATATACTATATTCAATTATATACTTCTTAATTTAGGTGACGAATAATGTTGAAATTTAAACAGCTCAATATATCAATGGCCACAATGCTTCCCTTTCTATCTATCTATCTATCTATCTATCTATCTATCTATCTATCTATCTATCTATCTATCTATCTATCTATCTATCTATCTATATATCTGTCTGTTTGTCTATTTACAATTGCATATCACTTAAGTTTAATCATTCTTTTGAAATTTATAATAATTACATAATACTTCCTCATTCTACCAAATTATTTCAATTGAGTAATGATTTCGTTATTTTGAAGTGAATGGATTTTGCTTCAATTGTTAGCTTCTGTGGAGAATATCTAGCAACGATTTTAATTTAAATTGATGCGTAATATGAAGATATTCACTTGAGGAAACAGCAGCGGGAATATAGATTATAATAATACAGATTATGAAGAATTGAACAAATCAATTCTTGCATACGTCCGAGGCCTCATATTTGTGTTAGTCAATGATATCGAGATCCAGTATGTGTATGTTTGTGTGTAGAAATACCAGACCACCGCCCATTTTGATGAAGTGTCTTCCAGATCATGTGTTGAACGGTACAATGGGCTCGTGAAATTAATGGGTAGGTGGTTGCGTATTTCTCAGACATGTTTCTCAGTGGGGTTCACTATGACAGAGTGCGCGGTAAGACTGGCCCCTCGAAGTACAAAAATTATAAACAAACAAAATCAATTCATTTTTTCTCTGGGTGGATTGGAGTGACGTGAAATAATGTCTTGTCCAAATACACAACATGCCGGCGGTATTCATACTCAGGAACTTATGATCGTAAGCCAAATCTCCTAACCATCAAACAATTTACCTTCAGTAAACCGAGCTTAGTATCTTCCAACAAAATAATGAGAAGGAAAAGAAGCTCTTGCATTGGAATCATTTTTTCTAGCATAGGCCCATGTCCAGAAATTTGGTCAAAGGGACAGTTAATCAAATCGACTCCACTTTCTGATAGGTTGTATACTATATTGTCGCCAGTTGGATAATAGAGTATATTGTCCCTGGTGAGTATGAAGTGAAAAATCAAAGTGTCGGAAAAATACATAGGGCATTTTGTCAAATGTGTTAGAATTATGCTGTTTTGATTTTATCAAAACTAATTCCTCATTAAAATTCCGAAGATTCAGAAGATGAGAGTATAGTAATCTGTAAACCTGAATTGTTTCCTTTGCAATAACTAACACTTTTATTCCATCTCAATATTTCTGATTAATTGCTGTCATTGCGGATTGTATATTGCACAATAATCTAAGGGCACTTATCAAACCGTCAATTTTTACTTTTATAACTCGTAGGTCTGACAGAAAGCTCCTCTCTCAAACACGCTCTCTCCGTCTCTCTCTCTCTCTCTCTCTCTCTCTCTCTCTCTCTCTCTCTCTCTCTCTCTCTCTCTCTCTCTCTCTCTGTATATATATATATATATATATATTTGTCTATCTATCTATCCATATTGACATATATATATACTGGACAAGCCCGCTGCCGACCCTTATGCAGATTGTGGGTTGTGATGGAACTGACTGTTGGAATATGCACTTATTTATCTAACTGATGATAGCAGTTTAGCGTTTGGTGAAACTGGCACTGGTTTGGATATATATCAATATGTTTTGATATTTTTATTAATAGATTCGATTATCGATTGTTTGATATTAGTTGTATTACTTTTGTTGGGAAGCCACAGTAATTTTGATATTTTTATTGATTTAATGGTTGATTGCTTGTTATTCATGTAAATTTCTATTGATAACTCTAATTAATTTGTTCAATATTGCCACTATACCACTGATTCTGTAGTGCGTACTCCGTTCCTGAATTCATTTTCGTTGAATTCATTTGAGTAAGATAGTGTGCGGCAACTCGTGGTAATGTGAATTAGCAATTGTATTAATGTATATATATAACGTACCCATAAAGACGCCCATCACATAAAGTACCGCAACTGGACACCTAAAACCACTTGCTATAGTCACACACAAAGCCGCCACTGTAAATACCACTCTTGACGACAATTAGAACTGCTGGTATTGTTGGCGTCGATGCCAAAACACAATTCTATATCAAAACAAATCTCTTAGACCTTGTCTTCAGTGTCAACCATCCTATACTTTCACACCTATACATAACTTTTTTTCTTTAATTTTCTCCTCTTTCCTTTTAAAGGAATTACGGCAAACAAACAAAGAGAGTACTAGCAGAATGGCCTGGCGTTGCTCGGGATTTGCTCTAGGGTTCTTATATATTTGATATATATTTATCTTTACCGAGCCTCGTGAAATAAATACGTTTGTTTATATTTTGTTATTGTGTATGCAAAAATATCTGTACACGAATATATTATATATATATATTTATTAAAATGACAGATTAAAGTTTTAGTCTTCAAATTTATTATCATTACTATATATATATATATATATATATATATATATATATAGATATATAGTATATATATATATTAAAAAAAAAAAATATATATATATATATATATAGATATAGATATATAGTATATATATATATATATATATATATATATATATATATATATATATATAACAGATTAAAGTTTAAGCAAAGAATCGCTGTTTTCACCCTTAACGGGATCTTCTGAAAGTAAAAAAAAATCAATCTGTGAACACAGAATTAAATATTTCGAAAAGCGTTACACACTATATATATATATATATATACACGCACACACATATAGCGTAACGTCGTAATGTCGTAATGCAGACATCAGACAGACAGACAGATACACTATATACAGATACACACACACAGCGACATAATGTCGTAATGCAGACAGTTAGACATACAGACAGATATTATAAGGGCGCAGCGTTATATCTATGTATCTATCTAAATCACCTAATGCGGTCCCTAGGGCATTGAAAATTTGAAAGGTTCTTTGCTCAAAACACTCACAGGACCATAATTATTACATGTGTAAAGTTTGAAAACAATCGGTTATTAGGGAGTCAGACAGACAGACATACAGACATTCTCTGTTTTAGATATATAGATAATTGATTCGGAGATGGCCCGCGAATTCGGTGTTATTGTTGCGAATCAATTATATTATCTATTCTTTGTTTGTATCTGCCGTAATTCCCTTTATGCAATTCACATCTGATGAAATCACCAGTGTCTTACGTAACCACATAATTGAAATAGATATGGCGTTTTTTGCAACAATAAAACTTTAAAGAAATATCTCCAGTCCAGCCTTTATAAATATTTAACACCGTCCTTGCACCAGCCACGGGATTCAACATCTACAATGGATGAGCTGCATAACGTAGAGCGCTTTTCTTACTGGTATATCATGATTAACTAAACGGAATGTCCAGCTATATCCATTGGTGAACCACACTATATATATATATATAGAGAGAGAGAGAGAATAACGTTTACAATATTAGCAATGGGAGATTCCTAGAAGAGCAGTATAGATTAAGCCTGTTCTGCCGAATGACCGTATATATAATTCTCCAGCTGGTAGGTTTAGCTATCATTGATTCGGTTTTGCAGCACAGAAGTGATAAATAACCTTCTATTTGATATTGATATATATATATATATATATAAACGGAAAAAATGACACAAAATTTCATTTCCCACTCTTAGTACGGCTGTTACTTAAATATAAGTATGTACACGTACATACATATATGTATACAGACGTACAGTAGTATGTATATATATATACATACATGCACACATATATATATATGTACGTATGGATTCACCGAACATTTATTATAATGCTCGGTGTGTTTGTAAACAAACATCCCGTATTAAGCCTTACAGTGTCTAGCAACCATCGTTGCTCGTTTGTTCAACACTGACAAAGAACGCTGAACTAGTGTCAAGCTTATTAGCTATCGTCAGCAACGTATACCTTCCTGCCAGATTGTTGAACGTATATACTTACCTTATGCATATTAACGGCTGAGTAGCCCAATTTGCATATCGAGTGGGTTACTCGGCCGGGTGCACCGAAAACGATAAACGGAAAAAATGAAACAAAATTTCATTTCCCACTCTTAGTACGGCTGTTACTTAAATATATATATATATATACATTATATTTTTATCTATATATATAAAACTGAGGATGTCTGTCTGTGTGTGTGTGTGAGTTTGAATCCCTAAAACTCGAGAAGCACTCAACCGACTGTTTTCAAATTTTACACATGTAATACTTATGCCCAAGGGATCGCATTAGGCGATTTAACGATCTCTCTCTATAATTCTTAGTCTTTCTCTTTTTAGATAGATACATACATATAACGTCGCGCCCTTATAATATATGTCTGTATGTCTGACTGTCTGTATTACATCACTTCCCCGAGCATATCTGTCCGTGTGTGTGTGTGTGTGTGTGTGTCTGTTTGTGAGTTTGAATCCCTAAAACTCGAGAAGTACCTAACTGATTTTTTTCAAACTTTACATGTGTATTACTTATCTTTCAGGGAGTGTTATGCACATAACAAAATCCAGCTTTTTGATCTCCTAGGGCCCGCATTAGGTGAAAAACTGCGTTTTTAAAGCTTTTTATGGCTTTTTGAGGCGTTACGTTCGACCCATTTCCTTGAAATTGTAACTCTGTATTAGTCAGTCTCTTCTTCATACCGTGAGCAAAGAAAATCCAACTTTCTATGGCCTAGGTCCCGCATTAGGTGAAAAACTTCATTTTTTCAGCTTTTTCGGGCCTTTCGGAGGCGTAACGTCTAGCCGATTTTCCCCAAATTTCAAGGCATATTATGCACATAAAAAAAATTTATTTTCTTGATCCCCTAGGGTCCGCATTAGGTGAAAACCTGCTTTTTTCCTGCTTCATCAAGGAAAATCTTAAAGATTATCCAGCCATCAGAGTATTCGGTTTATTTTCTTTACATATTGTCCAGGCATGCAGTCTTTTCACGATTAGGTCTGTTGGTGGCCCGCATTCCAAAATACCTCATCCCGTGCAACGCCGGGTACCACTGCTAGTAATATATATTTTTTAAAATTATATTTTTTATTCTTTTCAATACAATTAATTATACCTTCTCACACACATCTCTAAAACAAAGATAGTTGTCCAATTAATGTGTACTGGATTTCTATAAAGAACATAACGGAAATCGATAAAAGTAAATATTGAAACCTGTTACATTAAATGTTAATGAGCATAATATATATTTCTAAATATATTTTTAAGATTTCGTCTGGCAATTAATATCCTACTCTCAGAAGTTGTCTCGATATCTAATATTTGAAAGCTAATTATTTGAACGTGAGATGGATATGAAACATATGACATACTTATAATTACACCAGGCAGGTGACTGAATAAACAGAATTTTATTGTCGAATAGATTACGCTACGAATAGGCAGTCATTAGAACATAGGATAGATTGTTTCTGAGCTCAAATCTCTCCGAAGTAAACAATGACTTGTATACATTCAATCTCGATAAATAATTTTTTATACTTTTGACACAAGGCCAGCAATTATTCCCAGTGCATGACCGGTATTTTATTTTACCGACCCCGATAGGATGAAAGGCAGAGTTAACCTCGGCGAGATTTGAACTCAGACCGTAACTCTATGCTGCTAAGCATGGCGTCCGACCCTCTACCGTTACAGGATAAATAATACTCATTAAATACTGGTGTGGATTCTTGATCTTTAACGTTTTCTCACATTTTCACTTTCGCCTTCTCTCTCACTCTATCTTTCTCTGAAAGAAATAGGTTGTGTCCAGGCCATTGGTACTGACATTGGTACTGGCCATTGGTACAGGCCATTGGTACTGACATTGCCCTGCAAATCTATTCGGACTAAAAGGCTCTTGACATGATAAATTTTCAAGAAAACTTCGGAGAAAATTATGAGACATTATCTGTATGTGCCAATGAATATTCATCGTTATTGAAACTACAACATAGTGGAACAGATGTGTCTTACAATTCATATATAGTGTCCTGTGGATACAGCATGTTTAAAAGTTTAAGAAGTTGTTTTCCCGATCATTATGTCTGGATTCGACTATACTTGTGTCATTTACCACAGCTTCGGTTCGACTCATGCCTTGTGAATAAAATTGTGTAGACAGAACATGGCTTGAAGCCCGTAGGGTTTTGTTGTAAGGCAAGGAAGGGTGCAGGAGAAAGGGACAAAGAGTACAATTTAATTGTTGCTCCTAAACCTGACATCATTATTTATTCAATATTTGCTGAAATAAAACAAAATACAATATTCAAAATTAAACTTTTATGAACTTTACAGTAATATAAGTGCTGTAGCAAAAGCATGTTTAAGAATCTCTTATCTGTACAGGCCCCTGATTTGCAAGAAATAGCAGTCAAGTATCTCAAAGTGTGTACACTACCGCTTTTTAAAAGAAGTGTGAGATATATCAGTAAATAGTTGCTGAAAAAAAACAACAACATGTAAACACACAAAGGTGAAACGAAATAAACAAATTATGACGAGCTGGTAACGGCTGGGATACATTGGATTACAGGTCAGTGCAATCGAAATTAATTCGTGACCTAAAAAATAACAATAACAATGTACCATAACAGCTGAAATTCTTATATCATTGTCACTAGCTAGAAAATCAATTTGAACATGGGAATATAAATAATCAACCGATTCGACCGAATGAATTGCAATTGCTGATGTTGATGTTTTGCCTGATATCATTGTAGTAGACGAGGCTGATAATCATGAGAGTACATAGGTGAAACTATAGAGAAGTAAGAGGCATCTCTTAGACATAAGAAAGTATATTATTAAGCTCTACGGGTGGTGGATTAGCAGTATCGGTAGA
>OZ024742.1:59799097-59886597 GCA_964016885.1 Eledone cirrhosa
CCATTTTAACTCAGGATCTACACGCACACACTCACACACACACACGTACAACACACACACACACACACACACACACACACACACACACACACACACACACACACACACACACACACACACACACACACACACACATATTTATATATATCTTTCAAAATGACCCGTTTTAGTTTAACTAATAATGATGGAGCTCTGTTATAATATACCAGCACGTGATGAAGTATAATCGCCAGTTTAAAAAAAAGTAATAGCTAACAACATGTCTAAAAAAACGAATTCATTTTCCCAACTATAATCAATACCAAAGATACAATTCGATAGCAGAAACAATCTTGGTGAAGGACAACCATCAAAGTGGAGTTCTTTGTTATATGAGCTAAAGCGTATATTTCAATATATCTATTATTTATTCAATCATCTATTGTTTTGTTTCGCCCCCCCACCCCTACCACACCCCCCACACCTCCCCTCGACCAAGCATTCACATATACATTCACATTGAATCAATTGAAATTTTGCACAGTGACTGACATCACTAACGACAACAACAACAACAGCAATAACAATAACAACTTCACTCATGCAGCTGTCCCTTCGTTATTGTTTCGATTTGAAGTTTTCTCTCTTACAACTCTTCTTGCTTCTCGCCATTCATACCACTCTCATAGTTCGCCGTTGTTATCATCGTGATCTATGTATTCATCATCATTATCATCTTCCTACTCCACCCTGTGCTTCTCATTCTTCTTCTCTTCTACTCTTACCCCTCCTCTTCTTCCACCTCCTCATCATGATCGTGGGCGTAGTCGTTGCCATCATCATCATCATCATCATCATGTTTATCATCATCATAATTTTCATCGTCATCAACATTAACACCATCATCAATCTTTAATCTCTTCTTCCTCGCCTGATCATGCTGATCATCATCATCATCACCATCATTATCATCGGCATTCCCATTATTATCATCATAAAACCACTACCATTACTCAACAACATCATCATGTTTATCATTATATTATTCATTATCATCAACCCCAACATAATCATCATTATCATCACCACCAACTGAAACAGCATCAGTAGTATTACCACAATTATCTCCATCATCACACATATTGAATGCGTTATTGAATAAGTTATATGCTAAGACTCGTGTTATAATATATATATGAGAAGTCATATATAGGTTTGAAGTTACGTCTCCTCCTTACTTCTCTTTCTCCGCCCCTTAGGCTCCCAATCTATCAATTCTGCTTCCCCTCCATTACCCTTTTCTCCATCTCGTTATTTCTGGTATAGGGATCAAATAGAAGCTGTTCAAATATTTTTTTTATTTTTACAGAGTCAGTTGTATGCACACCATCGCAGCCAATCTGAGCCCCCAAATAATTGTTCCTACTTTTGGCACAAGGCCAGCAATTACCCTACTGGATTACAGGTGCTCTATTTTATCGACCCTGTAAGGATGAAAGCCAACGTTAACCTCGGCGGGATTTTAACTCAGAACTTAAGGGCCATAACTCTACGCTGCAAAGCATGGTGTCTGACGCTCTACCGATATGACCAATCCACCTCCCGAATACCCAAATAATGATAATTGTTTTTAAATGTAATTTAAGAATAAATATATATTCAACCTATCAGTAAAATAAATTCCATTTTGTTGGCTAAAACAATTTGTAGATTAAGAAACTTTGAGACCGGGGCTGCTTATCCGTTCGGCAGGTGCACTCTTATATCTTAACTAACCATCATATCTGGTGGCTGTATCGCTAACCACCATCTGCGATCCGTTCTCTAACAGAACAGCCCTGTCAAAAACTCTCCTGTTCATCATGAACAGGATTGACATGTGCGGCCAGGTTGGAAGTGGAAACATGACTGGCAGGTGTAAGATTATTCAGCTGTAATTTTCAGACTACATGATACTACTAAACTCGTCAGAACCTGATCAATTTATATGTTTGATATTGAGTGCAGCATGGGTGGAATGAAAATAAGTGGTGCGAAGACTGAGACACTCGTCTTTTCAGTCTGTTCTGCATGTGAATGGAATTTCGCTGAAGCATGTGGAGAAGATCAAATAACTCGGGGCCGTGTGATGAAAGGCAGGAGAATGAATTAAGTGCAAGATTTGCAGGAGCTGTGCACCAGAAACCTTCCACTCACATACACCAGCACATGGATAAACCTCCATAAATGCGCATGAACATGCGCACTAGAAAACACACGCACAAATACACACACACACACACACACACTGACCAACTACACATTCAAGGAGTTAACACTACGAAAACCCACTAACATGCATATGTGTCTGATCAGGCAGTCTGCTAATATGCAAATCAGGCCGATGAGCCACTGTATATTTCAGAAAATATATATTTTTACTAGCTCTGACAGACGGCAGGTAAACAGTATACGTTATTGATCTAGGGTAATCACCCAGAAACATTAGTGTCTGCGGTTCTCTTTATATGCCAACACAAGAGCAAGAATGACGGAGTCATTCTACTGACATGGCGTAAAGGGGTTGTTCCCATAATATTGCAAACGAATAGAATATTCGAAAAACTCAAATTACATATATTTATATATATATATATATATATATATATATATATATATATATATATATATATATAGATAGATAGATAGATAGATAGATAGATAGATAACATCTACAAAATCACTGATGGGCAGATGATCCCAGTAAAGTAATCTAAAGTAAAAAACTTCACAGGCATTTTCCCCTAGGAATAGAGACTTAAATGAGAAACCTAAAGCTAAAGGGCTTCACTAAGTTACTATTCTGCAGTTTCCAAGTCCAGGAAACAGTACTGACCATCCTGTCAGTGATTTGTATAAGATATTCTATATGTATTTGCTTCACTGAATTAGCGATCCTTATATATATATATGTGTGTGTAAATGAAGTAATTCCGTCGGAAAAGTCCAGGAAAAAGGAGTGCTCTATGTAGGTAACAGTTTTAAAATCTAACGCCATCCCTTCCCTCCTTAACCTCTCACATATACGATGATCATCTGTCCAAAAGCTGCCTACTATATTTTTTCACTTCCTCAATGTATTTCTCTCTCCCATATCTCCTTTTCTCTTTATCTCGCTCTGTTGTTTTCTTTACATACATCTCTTCATCTTCTTCTTTTTTTATTTACATACATCTCTTCATCTTCTTCTTCTCATCTTCGTTTTTCTTTCTATATAACTGTCATTACAGTTTCACTACCAAATCAACTTTTTAAATGGAAGTTGCATTATTACAAGGTATGTCACTAATTATTTATAAAACAGCTTATGTATTGTATTTTGTCTGAGGAAGGCATACCATATTTTTAATATGATATCCCAGAAATATATATAACGAAATAAATATGGTTTTATAAATATAGTTTCCATTTGTATAATATCGTATATATATATATATATATATATATATATATATAATGAAGTCTCTCGTCGAAAACGACGTGTAAATGTTCAATACATGATAAAGCAAACGCAGACCAGATTTTGACGCCTCATGTGGAAACTACTATTTCATTTATGTATTTTTCTAATAGGGAGTCCAAGCTTCAGTCCAATATAAGAGAGTCGTAAGAACAGCAGCTTTATAGATATTAACACTTCTTTTAATCGACATTGTAAATTTTCCATAGTTTACCATAAAGTTTACCAGAAGCTGAACTTGCATTTATTATGCATATTTCGGTTTTCTTGCCTAACATTGAATCAGTAATTACAGTTGATCTAGGATATGTAAAAGTACTGAATGTCTTCAGAGTTTTGTCAACATAAATTCGTGGCAGAATTTCGAGGCAATTTCCTGGACTTGGTTGAAACATGTTTAGACATCTTTATGCTTATTGTTAGTCGAATTGCTCGGGCTGCTGAAGCAAATTTATCAATCGTAATATATCTGAAAACATTTGTTGAAACAGATTGTGTTATACTTTGGGAGGGCCATGCTGCCAATAAAAAAAGAAAAAAAAACTCGCACCTGTTGGGTTTCACTTCAATTTATTATTATAACTTCCCAGTCGATTATTTGGTTGTTTATTTGTTGATTGTGAAAGTTCATTCGTCATACATACTCTCATTGTTAATTTGTATCTTTCCTTTGTTATTATTTTTACACCATATTGATTTCGTGAACTCTGTAATTGGGCTGCGCATCTGTTTTTGTTTGTGTTTATTTTATTTGTTTATTTATTTATACATTTATATATTTATATATTTATATATTTATATTATGGCCTCTGTTTCCTACCTGTGAATAGTTAGTTACTTTTTCTATCTGTGTGTGTGTGTGTGTGCGTGCGTGTGTAAAAGGGAGGTGGGTGGGTATGTTCACCTTCTTAGTTTTGTTCTTGTGCGTCTTTACAGGGTTTTTTATTGTTGGTAGCATGGCCCTTCCAGTATGTACAATGCATATATATATATATATATATATATATATATATATATATATGCATTGTACATACGAAAATGACATTAATTAATAATATTGCCTCTCAGTAGACAGCATCTATCAAGAATATGAAGACAGTGGAAACATAGTCATGTTGCTCTATTCCCGATATTTTGTAGAATAACAGTGTAGGAGAAGCTCGTGAACGTAAGCTAACGAGAGGCATAACTCCCCTGCACGAATTTCTTTCGCAAAATGAAATGAATGCCTCATACTACAATTATGGATATATCAATGGCAGCTGTTGATTTATGAAAATATACTGATAATAAGGATAAAATGACATTTCCACAGTGATACATCAATATAACAAGTGTTCAAAGTGAGAGGTTTACAAAAAATGAATTATATATATATACATATATAGATAGATACATGTGTGTATGTGTGAGTGTGTGTGTGTGTGTGTGTGAATGTATGCGTGCGCGCGCGCGCGCGCGTGTGTGTGTGTGTGTGTGTGTGTCCGTATGTAAGGTAGTTCATATATATATTTCCAGAGGGTGCATACTTAATATAATCATATATATATATATATAATTTCTTCTTCCCGTATATTTTTTATTTTTTCAATATATTTCCATTGTATTCCTACTTCTCCACAGAAATCAGATGAGATCGTCAAGAGTTATTATTTCTGTAGTGGATGGAATCAAGCTACCAATAGCTCTACAAAATATCGACATTATTTTGTTTGTATTATTTGGCGGTGGATTGGCAGTATCGGTTGAGGGTTGGACGCCATGCTTTGCAGCAAAGAGTTACTTCCCTTTACGGACTGAGTTCAAATACCGCCGAGGTTAACTTTGCCTTTCATCCTTACGGGGTCGATTAAACAACGTACCAGTAATACACTGGGATAATTGCTGGCCTTGTGTCAAAAAGTAGAAACAATTATTTGGATGTGAATATGTATGTATGTATGTCCCATTTGGAGCTCGCCATAAAGCATTTTAATGACTGCATCAAGGGGGCGCTCGAGAAAAGTAACATCCCTTGTCAGCACTGGGAAGCATGCGCTATCGACCGATCGCATTGGAGGAAAGCAGTGGCTGGTGGAAAGAGTCTATTTGAGGAAACAAGAAGAAGGCACGCGACACTAAAAAGAGATGTCCGGAAAGGAATCCATGTTGGCCTTCTCGAAGGCACTGACAGAGGCCTGACCTGACATGTGAGACCTGTAATAGCGTTTGTCTGAGCATGGCAGGACTAAAGAGTCACCTGAGAGTGCACAAGAACAGGGAAGCAGGCACCTGTGGAGCTATAAGTGTTCATCAGACGACGACATGTGATGTTTTTGGAAGGGTATGCAGGTCAAGTAGTGATCTCACACGACACCTCGGGTCACATGGTGCCATGGGCCCAGCACTAGGTGTCAATAACTGACACAAGTGTAGTGTTTGTACCAGAGTTTTCAAGTCGCTGGCTGGACTAAAAAGCCACACTCGTTCAGCGCATCGGTAGGGGTTCTCCTACATGGATATAAAGTAGTGGCCGTACTCGAAAACGAGTTGGCAACCACCATGTATGTATGTATGTATGTATGTATGTATGTATGTATGTATGTATGTATGTATGTATGTATGTATGTATGTTTGTAAGTATTTATGTATGTATGTAATGGATTCATTAAATACATATATTTAGTTGTATCCCAAACATACTCACCTGTTTGTAGGAGGGGGAGGTAAATTATTGATGCGTTCTTTCCAGGTATATTGTGGATATAGACAACTATATACATTCAGATACAGTTTGCTGTTTAAAATCTAAAGGTAATAATTTCTTGTACGGCATATCAGGCGCACACACACATTACGCACACTCTCACGCATGAAAACAGACGCACACAGCCATAATGAGAGATAGAGTGATAAAGGTATAAATAAATAAATAAATAAATAAATATATATATATATATATTATATATATATATATATTATATATATATATATATATATATATATATATATATTCTAAGGCGGGTAAAATATCCCGAGATCCATGGACGAGTTCTCTCCAGCGGTCTCTGTCCCTCATTATTGCTGCCATGTCCTGCGTCTCCAACAGACCAGTGTCTGTCCTTAGGGCATCCACATACGTTAACCTTGGTCTTCCTCTTCTAGTGTGTCCATGTAGGGGCTCCCAAAGGAGCACTGAGTGCAATGTCAAATTTATATATATAGTAATAAAATATATATAGTAATAATAATAAATTTGAAGACTAAAATCCAAAGAGGGCTCGATAAGGATAAATATATATCAAATATATAAGAACCGTAGAGCAAATATTTATTAAAATAACAGATTAAAGCAAAGAATCGCTGCTTTCACCCTTAACGGGATCTTCTGAAACTAACAAAGTCAATCTGTAAACGCAGAAGTGAATATTTCAAAAAACGTTGCAACCGGAGGAAGACAGGAAGACGATACTTTGGTCCCTGGCAAAGAACGGGAAAAAACGAATATAATACGTCATTATTTGGAGCGGTGAAAAACAATTACACGCAAAGACAGAACCACGGTTATGGTATGAAAGAAGTCGTAGACCAATATTCTCTTAGGTGGTTCATAGAGACGTTCTCTGGCAATGAACGGAAAAAACGAAAATAATACGTCATACGTGGAGCGTGGAGAACAATTGCACGCAAAGACAAAACCACGTAAATGGTATAACTGAAGTCGTAGACTAAAATTCTTACTAGGAAACCGAATGGTTCTCCGCTTCAGAGTTAAGAATAAAGTAAATAAAATACAGAGGTAATTAAAATAAAATAAAATAAATACATACACGCATCCAAATACGTACATACACAAGCATACGCGAAAACACTCGCCATAGGTATACAAATACACGCACATATAAATATGTGTGTGTGTGCGTGTAAACAAATAATTAAATAAACGTATATAAATAAATAAATACGTATATAACAAGCGCACACACATACCTACATGTAAATACACAAATGTTCGGAGACATACGTCAACCAAAACACGAAGTACACATATACACACACCCTACATACGTACGAACCCGCATACTCACACAGACGCAAAACTCACGTATACACATAACCAAAAGTATATGTACCAGAATATATAAAATATACGCCATAACATATACAATCAAATATACGTACGAGAAAGTATACGTACCTTCACATGACGTATTATCTTCGTTTTTTCCCTTCATTGACAGATAACGTCTCTATGAACCACCTAAGAGAATATTGGTCTACGACTTCTTTTATAACATAAACGTGGTTCTGTCTTTGCGTGTAATTGTTTTTCACCGCTCCAAATAATGACGTATTATATTCGTTTTTCCCGTTCTTTGCCAGGGAACGTTTCCACGAACCAAAGTATCGTCTTCCTGTCTTCTTCCGGTTGCAACGTTTTTTGAAATATTCACTTCTGCGTTTACAGATTGACGTTGTTAGTTTCAGAAGAACCCGTTAAGTGTGAAAGCAGCGATTCTTTGCTTAAACTTTAATCTGTTATTTTAATAAATAAATATATATATATATATTGTTATACTTGGGGAGGGTCATGTTGTTGTAATAATATTGCCAGAAATAATAATAGAACACACTCACTGTTTGGTTGGTTTTCGCTTCTGCATCTTTTATATCTCCGGCAATTAATGTTTATCATTGACTGACCAACAGTCAAAAATACACATATAAATACATATATTATATTTAGAGTATACACTCAAAGAGTCATTTACAATTAATTAGCTCAAAGAAAGAAGCATTTCCGAGCCGTGTAATACAAGTTAATATAAATTAATATATGATAAACACCTAAGTGTTTGTATTGTAAAAGACAAAAGTTGGCTAGAATGAAACAAACTAATTCAAATTAATATAGCCTGCCTGTATCGATTTAAAAAATAATAAATCAATATACACAAACTTATATTGTCAAATAGCCGTGGTACCTAGACAAATTTAAATTTCAAAATTCAAACCTTTTCCGCAGATCAATCTGAACCTCAAAATCCAAATAATGTTTCGCAAACGATGGTATAAGGGCGAAATAATCAATTTTCTGTGCTTATCAATAGGTACCCAGAAAAATTAAGTTACTCACCTCGAAAAAAATTCTGAAGGTCTGGTTTACGAGCACAAACGCACGAGGTTTTGCACTCGGTTCTTCCAGCTCACTAGCCTCTCATACTCATGGCGCTAGAAATAACAGCCGTTTATATGGGATTAAAGATTAGCTCAACCGAGGAAGCAGTAATATATTATATTTAGAGTCATTTACATTTAATTAGCTCAAAGAAAGAAGCATTTCCGAGCCGTGTAATACAAGTTAATATAAATTAATATATGATAAACACCTAAGTGTTTGTATTGTAAAAGACAAAAGTTAGCTAGAATGAAACAAACTAATTCAAATTAATATAGCCTGCCTGTATCGATTTAAAAAATAATAAATTAATATACACAAACTTATACTGGCTAACATTATTTGGATTTTGAGGTTCAGATTGATCTGCGGAAAAGGTTTGAATTTTGAAATTTAAATTTGTCTAGGTATCACGGCTATTTGCAAATATAAGTTTGTGTATATTGATTTATTATTTTTTAAATCGATACAGGCAGGCTATATTAATTTGAATTAGTTTGTTTCATTCTAGACAACTTTTGTCTTTTACAATACAAACACTTAGGTGTTTATCATATATTAATTTATATTAACTTGTATAAATACATATATATATATAGTCTAACAAAGCTCTTTTGTTGCACATCTGCAACATCATCAGTGGTACTATTATGTTACTCGTGTTATATTGTATGTCTACGCCATTTTTTATTTTATCTGTTTATTTATTTATTTATTTTTTGTCGTCTTCTCTGCATATGCGTTTGCGTGTGTGTATAGTGTTTGGTGTGTGTGTTCGCGTTTGGGTGACTGTGTTTTGGTTATTGTATTCTATCTTAATTTATTAGTGTGTGTTTATATGTGTTTGTTGTTATTGTGCTTGTGTATATATTTATTTATTTATTTATATTTCCCTAAGTCAGTATTGTTTGTTTGGGTGTTTTATTCCTTTCATTTTTTCTGTTTAGCTTTGGCTTTCTAAGCTCTATTTAGCTGGCCTCTCTGATTTGCCTATCTGCTGGGTCATTTCTATGTTTAGATATTATTTTAATTTCTATGTTGTCTATGTTACCGTCATATTGTTGTCTGGCCTGTTCGTATAGTACTAAACCGTTTTTTGTCCTTTTAATTCCCCCAGTGTTGGTCTATTCTTTCTCCTATGATTCGAGCTGTCTCGCCTATGTATGTTGTTGTCATGTGTATGCAAGTAGCCTCTGAACATCTTATGCTATAGACTACATTTCTAGTTTTTCAGTTTATCTGGGGGTTTACTTTACATATAACACATTTCTTATTAGTACAGTGGGTTTTCTTAAAAGGGTATGTTTTGTTGATCAGGAATTTTATGGTAGTTCCTAGCTTTTCTACCACTTTAATCTTTAAATGGGTCTTTCTCAGGGCCTTTCTATATTGGTTAGCTAATTTTCCCCCAGGGGTAGCGTACACGAACATGACACTCTGGTATCTTTGGTTGTCGTACCATGAGGGGCCTTCCCTATCTTATGTTTAGTCCTATCTAAGCTATTCCATGATTTGTTCCTGTATAATGGGCAAATTTCTTTCAGTCCAGTTCTAGGAGGGTCTTATACTTCTCCGTGGCTCCTTCGTATACTCTGATTCTGTCTCTCTGGTTGTAGTCAGAGAACTGCATGAGGTTGATGAAGAGTTGCATTTGTCTTTTCATTTCTGTTGGGTCGCACATGCGGGACATGGTTTTCATCACTCGTACCAAGTCTGCGATCAGAATATTAAACTTAGCACTACTGGACATTGCTGAGGTTTTGAGTATCAGGTATTTGGAGGCCATGGGTTTAGCGTAGTGTGAAAGGATAATTTGGCCCCTCTCGTCTATAGTGTTAATCCAGAGTTCTGTGTCTAATACAGGTAGTCTATTGTTAGGGTGTTTGGAAGGGTAGTCAATAGTTACAGTTATACTGGTGTACTGAGTTAGCTATCTGTTGGATGCTTTCCATTGTGCTATATTCTAATCATATTCGTTAGTACTCTCTTGTGGGTGTGTCCTTATTACTATATTAATATCGTCTACGTAACGAGTCTATGAAGCTCTCTTCAAGGAGATCTTTGAGTCTCCTTTTCCACCATACCAGAAAAAAGTTGACAACGTCACCAGCTATGCTGACGCCAATGGCTGCTCCCTCATATTGAGTGTAGATCCTTTCGTTGAATTTGAATATATGGCCCTTTAGAGAAGTTTTAATAGTAGCCCCTATTGCATGCGCGACCATTTTCCTTACCTTATCATTGTTTTTGGGTGTCCGTATGGTTTTGATTCACCCAATCCACCTTCCCATGGGACTCTCTTTTTTGCCATTGAGGTTATGGTGGGGGGGGGGTGTCTACCTCTTATGGATCTACTGGGGCATAAACGGGTAAGGTCATGGCTGTCTAGGTACTCGGTGTCATAGGTAAGTCTAAGTAGGAGGCCCAGTTCCTCTGTGTCGACGTCGCAGAACTCCACCTCACTCTCACTGATCATCTCCACACATTTTTCCACAGCAAAATCAATGTTAATGGATGGGTGTAGTGATACCATATAGTGATGCCTATTGTGCAGTTAGATAGGTTTTTGTTTTTGTTGCACTCATTGATTCTGCTGAGGAGGTCCTCTGTACTGTCACATACATCTGGGGACACCTTGATTATGGGGCGTATAACCATTGAGAGGAAGTAGGACATCCTGTAGTTGCTAGCTATATTAGCTCTGCATACAGGTCTTGTTGGTGGTCCTGCTGTCGGGTCGTCGACTGTCTTATGGTCTTTGCAGAACCCATACAAGGGTGGTATGTCATTGGTAGACGGCTGGAAGTTGTTGGAAGTGCGTCTGCTTGGATTATGATGTCGGTCCACATTATCATGTGAACGTTGAGGATATTCTCTCTCCCCTCATGTGTTTGTTGTGTAATTTCGCCCGTGTTGGTGATGTGGGCTTGAATAGCCTTGATATAGTTCGGCATGCTATCTATCGACATCCTACCAGATTTATCTGTGGGTAGACACTCTACCTCACCATCCCTTGTGCGCTGCTTGAGGCTAACCAAGCCTTCTACAGGTTTCCTTCCAAGTTGTTGGACCTCTGGTCTGCTCTGTCTCTTAATATACCGGTCTACTATTTGTGTAATTTTATTTCTAGCTATGGTGAACTGTGTCTCTGCCTCATCATCTATTTGCTGCGGTATACAAACCCTTTTATAAAAAGGTAACCTCGTAGGATAAATTTTATTCATCTTATTAGTTTTGTCAGCTGGATTGAATATTTTCTCTAAGGGGTTCTCATTATATCTATCGTCATAGTTGTGTGTGTTGCTATTATTGTTATTATGGTTGTTGTTGTCCCTACCATTAACATTATTATTATTGTTATGATTGTTACATGTATTGTTGTTATTTTCTCTATTGTTATTATTGTTGTTACAGTTATTTCTACCATTGTGGTTGTTACTTTTATTATGTTTCTTGTTTTTGTTGTTGTTGTTGTGTTTTTTTGTTGTTGTGCCTATCATTAATGTTGCTACTCGTATTATTTCCACTATTACTATTGTGGTTGTTACTGTTGTTGTTGTGGTGTCTGTCGTTAATGTTTCCATTATTATTGTGGTCGTTATATATATATATATATATATATATATATATATAAATAAATATATATATATATATATATATATATATATATATATATATATATATATATATATATATATAGGAATAACAAAAGAGTGCTTAGAAATACATTGTTTTATTATATCTGCGTGTCTGGGCACATTGATATGTTTGTCAACGAAACTATATATATATATATATATATATAAATGGAAGTACGGCATATTCGAAGCTATAGCCTCAGCTAAGCGGATGAATGCTTTCAGCAGTGCAGCCAAGCACTCGACAAGGTATGGGTCCTCAGAGTAATAACATATAGTTAAAAGGGCTTTGCAACATGAAGACGGCGACCGGTAATTCGCCAATTCAGCCCGGGGTCCGTACCAACGAAAGAACTGACTCGTGAGAAAGGAATTCAAACACATATCCATACACACACACACACACACACACATATATATATATATATATATATATATATATATATATCCAGGGGGTGTAACTAGGAGTTACTGCAGGTTCACCCGCGGGAGCACTCAATGTTTATGTTCACTTCTGTGATGGGGTGTAGAGCTATACAGAGTGTAATATATATATATATATATATATATATATATATATATATATATATATATATATATATATATATATACATATATATATATATATGTATATATATATGTATATATATATAAAGAATGCATAATACCAGGTAGACATCATAAAAAGGTAATTTATTCTGTGTGAATACAGAAGGATCAGGAACTGAGTTTCTTCAACTATTCTTTCATAACTCGTTGAGTAACCCCTCACCGTACGTCAACTCTATCCAGTGTAGTAATTAACCATTACTGCATCCAGGATAATCCTATACCTATATATATATATACATACACACATATACATATATATACATATAACATATATATACATATTATATATATATATATATATATATATATATATATATATATATATATATATATATATATATAAATATGTATATATATATATATATAGAGAGAGAGAGAGAGTGAGGGAGAGAGGGAGAGAGATTGATGATATATATAAATGAATATGTATATATATATATATATATATATGTATATATATATATATTATATATATGTTTGTGTGTGTGTGCGTGTGTGGGTGTGGGTGTGCATTTGTATGGGTGCGTGTGTTTATCATTCCTTCTGTGAACCTCAACATTTGATGGCCATTTCAGGCTGACTTCCTATGATACGGTGAATGTTGGGCCGTGTATTGAAACATCATTTTGCCCCTTCTCGCCCTGCAGGAACTGACATTTCCCAGAAAGGATATACAGAGAGGAACGGAACAAAAACATTGAGAGGAAAATTCAGAGAAAGAGCGACAGAGAAAGATTCATCTCCGGTAATTTCTTTAAAGATGGAAAAAGACGAAATTCAAAGTCGACCCGGGTGAGTTTTAAACTCAGTGCAGAGGGAACAATTATTGTAACGCTCTAACTGACTTGTCTTCGGTTAAACACTCATCAGACGTACAGACGAGTTCATCAAGCGTATTAGATGCAGAGCCTTCTTCTTAGTCCACCCTGATGTAGCATCTACCAATAATAAGAAGTTTAGTTTCAAAACGAATAAGGCACCACCCACCTCTTCAAATTGATCAGAGACAATTCGTACAATTTCGTAGAGCCAACACACCTTTTAAGGCCTATTTAAAAGTCGAAATGCGGAAAAGGAAACGTTTCCCCAATCTTCATGTCCTCGCTGATACAATCAAAAGCTTCTTTAGATGTGGACTTACTGACCTATAAGAAGCTGGCAAAAAAGTGCAATCACAACCGATTAGAGAAAGGTGAACGAGATTGCTTTGATTGAGACCAATATAGTTGGAAAAGAGATAGAAAAGTCCCTTAAACTAGATGACCAAACTGAATCTTTAAGGTTAAAGACCACAAGAGAAATTCCCTTAACAAACCGTCGGTTAGACTGATCAACCCCACACGCTCGGACATCGGTTCTATCAGCAAAAAGATCCTTGATAGAGTACTACCATCAATGCATGCAGCCTCACCTCTCCCACTCTGGACCAGAACCTCTGAGGCAATTTCTTGGTTCCAATAATTTCCCGATAAACACCCGCTTTCCGCATCTGGACATAGAAGGCTACTACGTTTCCATCGCTGATCATATATATATATAATTATATAAGTATATAGAATTATAATTATTAAGGCCAGCTAAGATAACGGCGTCATACCAAGTAAGTACGTTTCGTTAGTCCTGAGGACCAAATTGTTCATCATGTTGCGATGAAAATGAACCAGTTCATTTTCATTGGCACTGGCTGAATATGTTGGTTCCCACGGTTAACTGAATATCGTGCCTGGTACGGTGCCGTAGTATTACCTGGCTTTAAGAATTATATTCAAACTTACTCTAAGCACTTGAGTTGCTCTATACCGCGCATATTTTTGCCCAACTAATACTACAATACTATATATATATATATATATATATATATATATATATATATATATATATATATATATATATATATATATATATATATATATTATATATATATATATGATATATATATATATGGTATATATATATATATGGTATATATATATATATATATATATATATATATATATATATATATATATATATGGTATATATATATATATATATATATATATGGTATATATATATATATATATATATATATATGGTATATATATATATATATATATATATATATATATATATATATATATATATATATATATATATATATATATATATATATATGCGCATATACACATATAGAATATATACAAAATCACTGAGGCGTAGATCCCAGTAAAGTAATTAAAAAGCACACTTCACAAGCATCTTTCGATAGGGTCACATTCTCAGTCAAGCATTATAAAGCTAGGAGGCTTCTTGAATTTCCCTTACTGCTGTTGCAAAACTGAACAATAAGTCTGACCATTCTAATAGATTGATATGGCCATTGTGAACAGAACAGATTTTCCGTAAGGTATAAGAAAAAAAAAAATACTCGTTAAGAGAAAAGGTATCCATCGCTCATCGAACCAGTATGCTGCAATAACAAATAAAAATAATAATATTGCACGCATGAGTTGATCCACCAACAAGGTAAAAATAGAGAATCTAAACAGCCACAAGAAATAGCAGCATATATATATATAAGCACACACACACACACACACACACACACACACACACACACACACACACACACACACACACACACACACACACACACACACACACAGACACACACACAGACACACACACAGACACACACACACACACACACACACACACACACACACACACACACACACACACACACACACACACACACACACACACACAGATATATATATATATATATATATATATATATATATATATACATGTAATAATACAAGGACGATTTATTAAGCCTTCATTACGTTTATTGATTGGTGACGCGTGTTTCGCTATTGTAACGATCTGGGCCGACTCTACTGACTTGTACCTAAACCTCGAGTGCTCACCCGGGTGAACCTACAGTAACTTCACGTTACATTCCCCTGATATATATATATATACATATATATATATATATATATATATATATATGCATATATAATTATATATAATTATATATATATATTTATTCACACAAACACTCACACATACATGTATATATATATGTATATATATATATGTGTGTGTGTGTGTGTGTGTGTGTGTGTGAGAGTGTGTGTGTGAGTGTGTGTGTGATTAACATACGAGGAACGCGCATTTCGTTGTGTTTCACCAACCTTTCAAACTGTCTCGGGAAACTAAAGCGGTGATAACTTATGTAAAGGGAGATAAGAGATAGGAGAGGTCCAAACGGAGGATGTAGGCAGATTGTCAAAAGTAATTTACAAAATTAGACACATAGAAAATAAATTAAGGAAACGAACATAGTGGGGTTAACCATTGCAGCATGGGTCAATATAAAACTCATCTCACGGAATAGAGTTGTTCTATGCCTTGGCTACATATCTACTATAGTATGTATATATTTTAACACGATATCTAACTTCCTTCTTCTCGTTTTTTTTCTTCTTTTCTTTTTTCCTTTTTTCTTTGTTTCATTAATGATTCTCGATTGTATTTATATTTTGAAAAAATAATTTTTTAAGGTTTCCCCTTAAAAAATTGTTTTGCGTTCGTTGTCTTATCCTCTCTTTGTTATTTTTCTTAAGTTTATCAATACCAATGTGAGTGACGAACCTGTTATCCTTACTCCCGCCCTCAATTATTGCAATGGCTTACACATTTTTAACAGGATATCTTACTTTCTTCTTCTTGCGTTGTTTCTTTTCTTTCTTTGTTTCATTCATGACTCTCGTTATATGAGAGGTACCACACTTTTCTATGATGTCACATAAAATTCTGTGTGTACTTTTAGCTTAATTGCCATAAATTAATGTTTTTGTCTTTCATCTCTTACTTCACTGGACAGCGTTTGAATTGTGTCAGACGCTGTGATCCCTGGTGGGCCAGCAGTAACGTTGGTAGGGGTCGGAACTGCGAAAGGTCGGTGACCCTGAAGTTTTGGTATTTTCATTTTTGAAAAATATGTTTTAAAATTTTCCCCTTAAAAATATTTTTTCGTTCGTTGTCTTGCCCTCTCTTTGTTATTTTCCTTAGGTTTATATATATATGAATTGAAATAAGAACGCTCCTGTGCAAATGAAAATAATTGTTTCTACTTTTGGCACAAGGCCAGCAATTACCTCAGTGCATTACTGGTGCTTTATTTTATCGACCCCGTAAGGATGAAAGGCAAAGTTAACCACAGTGGGATTTGAACTCAGATCATAAAGGGCCGTAAGTCTATGTGGCAATGTATAGCGCCTGACACGCTACCGATAATGCCAATCCACTAATACTAGTCGATCACAATAGGTAATCAGGTAAAGTAGACGTTAAAACGGGGACATTAGGGGCCATGCAAGCAATCGAAGCACGTTCTCAATGATGTTGGCCTTGTTCGTTGACCACTACGCCAAACAACCGCTAAACACAATTTCTATCGTTTAAAGCATCTGGCATTCATCCGGACGATGCGGCGTTCTATGCATTGCATGCATCTCTGTCCATATGTTGCCGTCACCATAGGTGCTTTAGCCGTTATGTTTTCACATATTATTTGTATCGAGAGATTATTAACATTGTGCACATGTTGTTCGTTGATAGGAGCACACACACACACACACACACACACACACACACACACACACACACACACACACACACACACACACACACACACACACACACACATACACACACACACACACACACACACACGCGCGCGCGCACACACACGCACGCACGCACGCACACACACACACACACACACATATATATATAGAGAGAGATAGAGATAGATATACGCATCCTTCTGTTTATGTAACTGCATGTACGTGCGTCTCTGCATCTGCTGGGTTATTTATATTAGCTCCCGAAGCAATATAGTTCACCTGAGAGAATTTTATATGCGTATATATTTGCGTGTTTGTGTTTGTGTTTATGTGTGTATTCGTGTGCGCACGTGTATGTATTTATGCTATAATCATTCTCCCTTTTATATTGTTTAGTGGTAAAAGGATATCAGCAGAACTACTTTACTTTTGTTTGTGACGTTACTAATTCCCAACACGCACGTGCAACAAGCATTTGGCCCTTTTGTTATTTTCAGCAAGTAACACTACATTGGATATAGCACATATATATTAAAGGGTGAATGTTATTTACTCTGAATATTCTACCTTTTGAAAAACAATATCTTCCTGATTTTTTTTATATAAAATATTGTGTGAGCATCCTTGGATTTAGATTCATACGAGATTTGATAAATGGCTCTGGTAGTCCTCTCGAAGTTGCTTTTATTGTTTCCTTCAGTTTATACTTAAAGCTGAAACACAATATAGTTTTTCACTGATGTTACTAACGTAAAGTGTTTAACCGTATATTTTTAGCCTCTGTTCTTCAGATCTTTCCGTTCGCATCCCTATATGAATGACGTCTAGTAAAATGATTTTTTATTCCATTTTCAAAGAATGTTGTTTTGACAGTTACTACCATTTTAACAGATACGTCATGAAATCTATATTAACATTTGCACATATTTTTTCACGATACAACTGATTTTGTGTTCAAGTTCCTATTTTGTAACCGGAATATTCAGTGTAATTATTTGAAGTCACATCTACAATTCTAGGCTAGAGCATAACTAAAATTCTCTTGCATTTGTGTTAATAATTATAAAATTGCAATTTTAGAACCTTGTGTTGTGATAGGTAGATATTTGCATGTAAATGTTTCTCTGTCTTTCACGTGAAAATCCTGGGAACCAATCAAGTTTGTGTTGATTGGTTCACAGGCATGACTTATTAGGTTTCAAAATCCCTCGCTATTTTCAAACTAACTGCTATATCTCTGTTCCTGCACTAATGTGAAGTAAAATGTCATGCTTTCCTCCCAACAAAATGCGTCTTCAAAAGCTACCTATCTCATCCAAGATTGATGTGGGTGCTTTGAGGACGCTCATCCAAGATCGATGTGGGTGCTTTGAGGACGCTGGAACTATCTTCAAAACTTGATTCAGCCATCAACACTGTCCGGATTTCTGATGACATTGAGGTTTCCTAAAGTGCCCAAAGATGTCACCTATACAGCATCCGTATAATACGTCAGATTTCCTACGTGAAAACAACAGGACTAGTTTGATGAAGGCAGCGCATGTATCTAGAATCTTATCAGCGAGCTGCATAGCCTACACAGGCTTTGGATTAAAAATAAAACCTCAAGAACTAAAAAGAAAGCCTATAAAGATTGTAAGCAGCAGGCACAGTCCACAGTTTAAAAAATTAAGGATGACTGGTAGGCAGCTAAAATAGCTGACCTACAAGACGCAGCTGATAAAAAGGACTCAACTGCCTTTTATAATGGTTTGTGGATGGTGTATGATCCGAGGCTGGGCATATGACATTCGAATCTATTCCCTTAATGGTATACACCTATGCACAGACAAAGCTGATATGGAAAGAGCACTTTGAAAAATTCGTAAATGATGCGCCCAATGTAGATAAAGATGTGATATCGTCTATTCCGTAAAACCACGAGATATCAGAATTAGCATTCAATCCAAACTTGAATGAAGTACAAGCCGCTATCAAACAACTGTCCTACAATAAATCTTTTGGTAACGATAGCATCCCACCTAAGATTTTTACGTTGTTTCTGGAAATCCGTTATGTTGAACATGTCCCTTAAGACAAAATAGATGCATCTATAAGTAATCTCTCCAAGAACAAAGTTAAAATAAACCTATTTGTGACAACTCTCACGTCATCAATATTCTCTGTAATGTTGGAAAATTACTTGCCCGTGTACATCTATGTTTGAGGGCATAGATCTGAAGTGCGTGAACACATCTACGTTTTTAGAAAGCAAGCTGAGTCCTTCTGCATTCCTGGATGATGAGATCGTGATCGTATCCCCAAAGCAATTGACACTTTGGCAAACTACATAATGTTCTATGGATATCAGAGGAATATCACTGAAAGCCAACGTTGCTGCTTACCGTGCACTGTGCTGAAAACACTTGTAGACGGCTCAGAGACATGGGCTTTTTATCGCACTCAAACACTGTCTTCTCTCTATCTGTGGTTATGTAATTTCTGACAGAATCTTCAATGCCGATCTGCTCATGAGGTGCAACATCATTTCTGATGCATTCCCAACTTAGATGGGCTGGTCATGCTCTAAAGATGTCCGGTGGCCCCACACCTGGGGTACTGTTATACAGTGAACTTCATAAATGTAAAGGTAATGTAGGCAGACCAAATATATACCAACTGAAGTACAATCTTAAATCTGTGAACATACCTCTTACGTCTTCTGAAGCCCTAGGTTCTGATCTTACAAAATGGATGACAAGTAGGTAGGTATTAAAAAATGTTGAAAAACCTCGATTGCTTCGCCTCCGGGATCTAAAACCTCCACACTGATCCGCTTAGAACCGTGACATATGCATTAAATGTGACTTGATGTGTAAATCAGCACTGGACTCTTGTGTCCTTTAAGGATAAACCATAATAAATGGACTGTTGACCCACCACACGACGAAATACGACAGGAGAGTACATCATATCTCTCTCTCTCTCTATATATATATATATATAAATATATATATATATATATATATATATATATATATATATATATAACGAAGGAAATGTGGTAAGGAACCAGATGGATCATAACGCACCAAAGTACTCAATACTTAGGGTAGTAGAGTGGGTAATATGAACGAGTAGGACCCCGATGGCTGAGCTCAAGCCGTTTCGACGGCTAATTCTGGACTGAGTCCCGAATTAGCCGTCGAAACGGCTTGAGCTCAGCCGTCGGGGTCCTACCCGTTCATATATATATAAATATATATATATATATATATAGAGAGAGAGAGAGGGGGGGGTGTTCGTTTACATCTAATCCAATCCAGGTTGGTGGCGATGCAAGGCTATGTAGACACTACTTTATTTTACTGATGTCGATAGTTTTCTCTATGGAACTTTTAAATATTACAATTAGTCATCTTGAAATGTCGAGCCAATGCACTCGGACAAAAGACAACCAATAATTATATTTAGTTGTATTGTTATATAGCTGAACTCAACGACCATTTTCTTTATATAATTCTGGAATATATTCATAAATAAATGATACATTATTTACATATACATATCGCTTTGTTCCTTTGTTCACCATTCTATACATTTTCTACAATATAGAATCGACCTCTTTCTAAGCAATTATTTTCAGTGTTAGAATGTTAATATGCGTTGTATATCTCTTACGACTATTCTCGTTCCCTTCAAGCCGATCGCTATTTATTCATGTCGCATTTCTGCAAGAAACAGCTGACGTTGACACGTTAATTATCTCTATAGTATTATCTTCAGCAGCATATGTAAGCTATTAAATTCAAACAGATAATCATCATCACATTCTCGTCGCGATCTATATGACGGATAGACATTAAATGATTTCCCACTTAATTTAATAGAGATAATCAATCTAGGAAACCATTTATGCACACACACACACACACACACACACACACATACACACACACACACACACACACACACACACACACACACACACACACACACACACACACACACATACATATATGTGTGTGTGTGTGTGTTCGGATGTGCGTGACTGAGTGTCTGTCTGTGTGTATGCAGGATAACCGTAGATAAATGGTCGTGTTCAATCTATTGCAAGAGTGCTTATTTAATATATTTAGAATTTCACACACTTAACAAATGCATACGTACATTGCATTTAATAACCTTGTTTTAGGTAAAGTTTCATTAGATGAGTTATCAACGATAATAATGTTCTGCAGTCAGAGTAGTACCATTTTGACTTTAAGGTGTACTTTTGGTGGGTAATTTGGCACTGGTAAATAATTCCTTAAGAAATGTGGTTGTGATTTACTTTTAATTATCATGTGTTTCTTGAGAGCATTTTTCACTCTTTCTATCATATTTGGATTTAATATTTTTATTTATAATTAGACCACTCGTGACCCTTAGGGTCACGTTCACATCAAAATATTTTTTAAAATCATGTTTACTTAAAAATATACACAGACATGTATATAATGTCAAGTGAAAGTGGAAGGCCCATATATATATATATACGTGTGTGCATGTATATATAAATGTGTGTGTATACATATATATGTATGTGTCTGTATATATATATGTATATATGTGGGTGTCCGATCTATATACACTGGTCATAGAAACACACACACACATATATACACATACTCAGATATATATATATATATATATATATATATATATATACAATACCAACATTCTCCTTCCCTGTCTCCTCTCCCTCTCTCTATGTATCTTTTTCTCTCCCTCTCTGTTTATGAAGGTACCCGGAAAAAACACATATCTCGGGAATCCGTGGTACGATTTTTGCGAAAATTGTTTTATTCCATTTGTATTCGTATTTCAGGGCCAACTTACTTTCAATGTATTTTCCCATTATACGCCCTTTTGGCTGTATTTTATTACAGACAAGCAAGCAATCACAGTCTTAGTAATATATAGATAAAATATTAAGTGTATCAGGGGTATTTCTTAATTCTTGAATGTTTATTGCATTTAAACTATCTATTCCATTATTAAGTAATATTTCTCTGCATTGCTTTAGGAGAAATAAACTCACTAGAGCCTAACATAATTTGTCCTAGGTTCGGGATTGGATAAATGTGTGCATTATTCTTCTTGCAATGGTAACATTTATATTTAGTTATATTTAGTTTCATATGTTATCGGTGGCAGGAAGAAAATAACACATAGTTTGAGTTTGCTTGTTTGAAGTAGGTTTCTGTTTCATTGTATAATTTGATGTGAAACCGATATGGGATGTTAATAAAATAAACATTTAAGAGCCTAAAATTTGTTTAACGAACCCACATTAGTTTTCATCTAAAATAATTCCTAGAGACTCTACATAAATTGAACGAAATAAAGAGTAGGAGAGAGCAACAGTGTTTGTTAAAGTGCTAAGGAGATACCAATACATAACTGGTTCTTTAGTTATCGGGACCTGTCAAGAAAGGTAAAGTTTACCCTGATAGGATTTAAAATTAAATTACCAAATCAGATCGCAGAGATAATGGATTTTAATTTAAGCACAACACAGTTGATTTTGTATGGAGGGGAAGACAATTATTTCATTCCCAGGATTTGACAAGTATTTGATTTTGTACACTCAGGATTGGTGACTGGCAAACGTGACAGTGGTGGGATTTGAAATCAGAACGTACTGAGTCCTATAATATAAAATAACCCGTTCAATGGCAGGCTCTAATAATTGTTTCTACTTCTGGCACAAGGCCAGCAATTAACCAGTGCATTACTGGTACTTTATTTTATCGACCCCGTCAGGATGAAAGGCAAAGTTAACCTCGGCAATATTGCCAAATTCGTCGGCGCCTTCACCATAACAAATTACAGAAATTCATTATCTTAATCACCATCTTAAACAGTCTTTCATAAAAGGTTTTCAGATTCTTGCAAAATTATTAGAAAATGTAGATAAAATTTCAATTATTCAATCGCTCACCTGCTAATAGTATTCATGATATATATATATATATATATATATATATATATATATATATATATACAATACGTATATATATGTATAGGTGTATTTGTATGTATATATGCATATACATGTACATTCATATTATATGTATGCATATATATTTATATATATATATATAACTATATATACATATATACATGTATATACTTATATACATACATGCAAATAATATGTATGTACATGTATATACATATATACATACACATATACACACACTCACGTGTTTAAGCATATCCTTTGCAAGGACAATGACACACAAGCCTATATAATTACAACACAGAAGTATGAAGTATGTTTTAAACGCTACGTATAATTTTGTTATTCTCCTCCCTCCTCTTTCTCTAAATATATATACACACAAACACATGTATATATATATATATATATATATATATATATATATATATATATATATATATATATATATATATATATATATATATATATATTATATATATATATATATATATATACATGTATACTTACATATATATGTATATATATATATATATATATATATATATATACGTTATTCCTGGTTGAATCGGAGGTAACTACAGTAAGTAAGGTACTCAATTCATAGCAGAGTATAAAAGTTTTAATATAGATGAGAATCTACAGGACTAGAACTGTTTCATTCTTTAGAAATCATCAGGAATCTGGGTATCAAAAAATAAATATGGTATTTATAGGTCTCTTCAGGTGGTAGGAGAGGGTAGGGAGTGGGATGGGTGGAGGTCATTGGTTGATAGAAAAGGGAATTCATTAAAAGCTAATTCTTTAAAGCTATAATTTATATTTAGAGTAACAAAGGCAGAAACAATTCTATAAACAACTTCAGAATGGGGTGCCACTACTTATTTTTAAGTTCTCTTAAGCTAACAATGCCTATATTTCAGGTGTCTATAATATCGTAGGGGGGTCAGTCATGGTTGATGGATTTAAAGAAAAGGGAAATTCTTTAAAAGTTAATTCTTTAAGGTTCTACTTAGAGTGACAAAGGCCTAGATGATTCTATAGACCAGTTCAAAATATTGAGTGCCTATCATACCATTATCTTCAAGTTTCTCTTAAGCTGTATTCCAAATGTCAACAGACACATTCACAAACACACACACTCACACACGCGCAGCTCCCCCCCCCCCCCCCACAGACACACATGCACTTTAGGTGTTTAGACTTGTGATGTACTTATATTGACAGAATCTTCCTTAGTATATGAGCAGTTCCCATTAGCACTATCTTTTGTATTTCTCCTATACGCGGGTTTCCTGGGATTTGCGATAAGTAATCATTAGACCCCTTAGGTATCATTCCTAGAGCGCCTACAACCACTGGCATTATGTGTGTGTGTGTGTGTGTGTGTGTGTGTGTGTGTGTGTGTGTGTGTGTGTGTGTGTGTGTGTCAGTGTATATTTCATCCCAGTTGAAACATTCCCAAATATGGGGATTACTCTTGCTAAACTCAACAGGAAATATTAATGGTTTACGAAATTATGTTCAACACAGTTTCTATTTAGACAAAGACTGAAACTATCAAAAGAATAAAATAATATTATTATGGCTGATATTTTATAGAATGTTTTTAATACGAAATTGTTTTATCAACACCAAATAATTTAAAACAATAATAGAGAAATGTATTTAATGATATTTATTGAAACTGTAGCCAAGATATAATAGGTACCACTGAGTTAGGTGTTACATAATAACAATATTCTCTAAAGTATTTTAATTAATAGTTACACACAGAATTATTTAATTATTTTATTAATAGTTACACACAGAAAATAAATAAATATGTGGTGTTGGAGTTGTACCAGTTTCCTCTAATGTAATATAATGTAAATGAAAGTCATGTAGATCTATGAGGTCATTTATCTCGTTCTCTAAAGTCTTCTACTTTAAATACTGTGGTATAATCTTGTCAAGTTTTTATGTCAACTTTACATAAATTGACAAAGACTCAGCTCTTGAATAAGATTCTGTAAAATTAAAGAAAAATAGTTTTATTATATATCAATTGATTGGAAGAATGTTTAGAAAGGTAAACAAAATATCAGATGATGATTAACTGTATTTAAAGGCATGTCAGGTTCGAATCTGCCTTCATCTACCTGGCATTATTATTATTATTATTATTATAGTTGCATTTATCTTGCTTTATGTTCATACGAGTTATCACCAAGTCACAACCAGTGACCTCAAAAGACAACAAGGTCCGCCATGTTCAAGAAAGAACATACATACACACACATGCATCTTTACGTGTTTAGACTTGTGATGTACTTATATTGACAGAATCTTCCTTAGTATATGGGCAGTTCCCATTAGTACTATCTTTTGTATTTCTCCTATACGCGGGTTTCCTGGGATTTGCGATAAGTAATCATTAGACCCCTTAGGTATCATTCCTAGAGCGCCTACAACCACTGGTATTGTTTTAGTTCTCAATTTCCCAATTATTCGAATTTCTATCTGCAGGTCCTTATACTTGCTCAATTTTTCAAATGTTTTTATAGATACATTCTTGTCTATTGGAACGGACATATCAATCAGCAGGCATACCCTCTTTTTAAAGTCCTTCAGTATTATATCAGGTCTATTTGCATCTATTTTTCGGTCTGTTTGGATGCTAAAGTTCCACAAGATTGAGATGTGATCTTTTTCAAGTATGGGAGGTGGTTGATGCTCCCACCAATTCTTTTGATGGGTCAGGTCAAAATGCTTACACATTATCCAATGTATGTATTGTGCAGTTCTGTCACGCCTGTTTAGGTATTCGGATGGAGCTATAGGACTGCACATTGAAATTATATGGTCAATGGTCTCTGGTTGATTTTTACATACACGGTATAATGGGCTGCATTCATTTTTTATTATGTTGGCTTGGTAATTTTTTGTTGGCAGACACTGATCTTGTGCTGATATAATCAGTCCTTCAGTCTCCGATTTCAGTCCAGAGGATGCCAACCACTGATGGGTTAAAATTTTGTCAACATCAGGATTGTTAGCTCTTTCTGGGTATTTTCCATACAGAGGCTTTTCTTGCCATTACTTAGCCAGTTTCTGTAGCAGTTATTTCTTTGCAGTTACTTTTACCTGCTTTGCTTTTTCTGTGTTTTCCATTTCAGCAGTAAATGGGACTTCTGAAATGTGTAGTCCATTACTGTATCTTGTGCATCTTTTGTAATGGAGTATGATCTTTTGATGCTTTTGTGTTTCAAAACAAGTTTGATCATCCAATCATGTGATTCCCTTAGATATGTAGATAATCCAATTGTTGCAGTTTTCAACGCAATATCTAACTGGATTAACCCACGTCCTCTTTCTTTCCTAAGGAGATATATTCTATCTGTATCTGCCTTAGGGTGATGCATTCTGTGCATGGTTAAGAATTTTCGAATTTTTGTATCGAGCCTACGGATCTATTTGCTTGACCAGTTGATGACATTGGAACTGTAGGTTATTACTGGTTTGGCAAGCGTGTTTATGGCATCGATCCTATTCCTTGCATTCAATACCGTTCTTAAGATTGCTCTTACTCTACGGTAACCTTATCCTTATCCTTTTTCTCATTGTCGAGTGCTTGATTCCGTCTCCTTCACAAACACCTAGATATTTGTAAGTTTCCTCTTGATCAAGTTCTCTTATCACATTCCCCCCGATCAAGATTAATGTCTGAACTTTTCAGCAGCTTTCCTCTGGTGAACGTTGCTTTGGCGCATTAATCTAGTTCAAACTCCATTTTAATGTCATCACTGAACTGCTCCACAGTGGATAATAGCCCTTGCAATTGTTCATAATTTCTTGCAAATAGTTTCAGGTCATCCATGTAGAACAAGTGATTAATGGTTTTGTCATAGACTTTATATCCACTGTTTTGTTTCATTGATCATTTTACTTAATAGTATAAGTGCGATGTATAAAAGCGGTGATAAAGAGTCACCCTGAAAAATTCCACAATTAATATTAACTTCTCCAGCTTCCAGTAATTTTTTTTCACTATTCAAAGGTTGTGTCGTTTTCCATGTCTTCATACTGAATGACAGGAACCTCCTGACAACGGGAGATATTTTGAAAATCTCTAAACATTTTTCAATCCAACTGTGTGGCAAACTATCGAATGCTTTTTTATAATCTATCCAAGCAATTGATAGATTTTTGTGTCTATTATGACAATCTTCCGGTATCATTTTGTTAACCAAAAGCTGATCCTTACAGCCATATGAGCCTCGTTTACACCCTTTCTGCAAATAGATCATTTGTTATCAGGTGGTCATAGATATATTCAGTTAGGACTGATGTTAACATTTTATACATTGTGGTCAAGCAAGTTATCGGTCTATAATTTTTGGGATTGTTGTCTCATCATTCTTCGGAAGCAGGAATGTAATGCCGTTAACTAGCCATGATGGTATCTTTTCTGGCTCCTTAACTATTTCATTGTAAAGTTGGGCCAACAGCTCATGAGACTCTGTGAAGGCATTTATCAAAAAAATTGGTGTTTTGTCTTTTCCTGGGGATTTCCATTTGCTGGTTTTTCTAAGAGCCAAACGCAACTGTTCAACTGTTATATTTTCCCATATTTGTTCCTCAAAGTGAGCTGGATCTTTCATTTGTCTGTCTATCCATGGGGCATGTATATTATGAACTTTTTCTTCGGCCCAGATCTTTTCCCAGAATTCTTGCACTTCCTCCTTGAGTGGTATTGATTTAGCAGTTATTGTTGACTTACCAATTTTTCTGTAGAATATTCTTTGATTGTTTTTGAACATATTGTCCTTATATAATCTAGATCGTTTTTCAAAGCGCCTTATACGAGCAGCTTTGGCCGACACTTTTTGCTTGATTATTTCTATCAGCATGTCTATGTCACTTGTTGATTTTATACTGTATTTTTTTTCAATTTTCTAAGTTTAGTTTGTTTAACATCTTCATCTACTTTGTAGTTTGTTAAAATTTCTATGTCAGATCAGAGAAGGTTTATCTGGCGATTGATGTTCTCTTGTCAAGTAGATTTCTTGTGGGAATTCCTTTGTTTTTTAATTTTCCCTCCACATAAGTGAGTGGTGACTTTAGCCGATGCATAATAGAGATGATTTAAATCAGTAATGTTTAGTTTGTTTGTGATGATAATGTTTTTGAGAATTATGTTAGTCTTGTGTATTATCTTTTGGTTCTGTTTGGAGTTCTGGATCTTAGGGAGGGTGTCTCGTTCCTCCATGTTAGATTCTTTCATTTTCATCCATTCGATCATAATTTCATCCTTCAAGTTGGCAAGTTCATTCTCATTCATTTCTTTATCATTTACGATCACATTGTTTTCATTTTGAGCATGCATTCCCTCCACTTTTTCGATCCTTTCTTTAATTTGTTCTGTTGTCAGTGATTCTGCCCCAACCATGGGATTCGAAGTGTTACAATTTACCTCGTTTTCACTGACACATGTTTCATTTTCCCTTCGCTGACTTTGTGCTAACAGCTTGATCTGATCAATTTCTATATCAGTTAGTAACATTTTTTTAACAATATTTCTTCGTATATTGGCTAGTTTGTTACTGTCAATATAGCCTCTGTTTTCGGGATGTTTCTTTTTCCAGTAGATATATGTCTGTTCTGTATTCGATCTATTTGATGGGTAGTACATGGCAGTGTAGAAAACCTCAAGAACTGCTTTATTGTCTTCCCTTGACCATTTTTCTCTCTTTTTCTTTGGATTTCTTGGTAGTGAGCATGGAGGGCCACAGTAGGAGTATTCCGGTTACGGGAGGTCTCCAGCTCCGAAGTGATGGGAAGGTTTGAACCATTAGCTGATTTTTCTACCCCAGTCTGGTTCCTCTCTGAGGGACGCGGTCCTTTTTGACCCGGGTGACGGCCGATCCGGTAAGAGATTTTATCATTTGACATTTACTTTATTTTGTCGCGTTTTATCCTTAACCGCCAAGAGGTAATCATTTCGTGTTACCACTTCTAGGACGAGTGTCAACCAAGACTAGAGGGGTCGTCCTCCCCTAGAGACACGGCTATTCCACGCAGGCCGTCATCCTGGTATTTCTTGGTCTCGGGGTTTTCTTTTGTGTTGTTTTTTAAATTGTTATTATCATGAGCGGTTCCTTAATGTGAGCATTGCGTGGCTTAAGAATGAAATTATTATTAATAATATAATATACTTTTTGTTGAAGTTGCCTGTTATTGTTGTTGGCTATGTCGGTGGTGGTGCTGGGGCTTTTTCTATTGTTGGTGGGGAAGGGGGGAGCCAGCAGTGCCATAGTCGTTGACGTTTGACCGGGTCACTAAGTCAGTCTATTTATATCTTTTGCTAGCCTCTCCCTTGTCTAGTGATACCGCCACCTTCCCCTTTCTTAAGTTAACAGAAGGTAGTGGGGGAATAGTGGTGTTAGCAATGAAGGAGAGGTGGCGGCGGTGATGGGATAGTGATAGCAATGATGGAGTGGTGGCGGCAGTTACTATAGTGATGGCGTTGTCGTTACTGAGTTTTGTTGAATAGACTGTAGTAGTATGCGTTTGTTTGATCTGTGTATCTATGCGGTTTGTCGCGTATGTTTAATATATGTGTTGACATATTTACTTAATATTTGAATTAAATATTTTGAAACCTGCTCAACGTTTTGAACTGTCTGACAGGTATCGACTGGATCACCCGAATGTGCCAATGTGGACATGGACAAACCGCATCGGGTCATCCAGATCGTATCTCGATAGGGTATTCTGCAGAGAACTAGATAAGGCTAGTATAAGTTGTCCACAATTTAAAATAGTCGACTACACAGACAACAAATTTGTGATCTGCGAGATCGACATAGACAGACTTCATAGACAAGGATCCGGTTACTGGAAGCTGAACGCGTCTTTCCCGGCGCGCAAAGACTACAGAGACCAGATTAGCGTATTAGTTAAGCGGGCGTTGATGGGAGCGGTCGTCAACAACAGGCGGTCGTTCGCCCTGAAAAGGGCAATTAAAGTAGAGTCGATTAGGTTTAGCAAAGGACTAGTGATAGAGGAAAATAGAATAGAGGGAGAGCTAGTCACAAAGCTAGAAGAGGCGTTTAGGACAGGCATCGCAACCGACGTGCTTGCGGCGAGATTGGCACTCGACCAATTCATTCTTCAACGCAAAACACTAAGGCTGCGTTGTCAGAGCTAGAGCGCGTGCTCTGAAACACGAGGGGACAAAAGCCGTCCAATGGGCCCGGGTGGCAGAGGCGCGACGTGGCAACAAAGCCACAATTCGGTCTTTGTCTGACCAAAACGAGTGCGTGTTGCTCAAACCCGAGCAGATGTGTGATGCTTTTCAGCAGCACTTTGCTGAACTGATCGGGAGCAGCGGCGGCCCGGATCGGGGCATGGACTTCAGTGCATACCTCGACGGACTGCTTCGGCTCTCGACGACCGCAGCACAGTGTTGCGAAAACCAATAACAGCCGGTGAAAGCGATGGCTAACTGCACGAGGGGTAAATCGCCAAGTTTGGATGGTCTGCCCTACGAGCTTTATGCATTTATGCCAGACTTGTTCGGTGACCTCTTGGCAAACGTCTACTGCAACTGGCAGCAGAACGGGGGCATTCCCAGTTTTGTGAGCTGGGCAGCGGTGGCGCTGCTGAGAAAAGACCCGAACAAGGGGGATATTATCGAAAATTTCAGGCCCATAATCCTGCTAAACGCAGAGCTCAAGATTTTGGCCAAGGTGTTAGCAACGAGGTTGGCCCTTGTCGTCAAGGGTCTGGTGGGCGAGGCGCAAACATGCGCCATTCCGGACAGATCCATACACGACAAACTCCACCCATGCGATACATCATAGAGAGGGTGGTTAAGGAACCTGGCACGGGGCGGCCCCACATCAACTTGGATCAATCCAAAGCATTCTATAGGGTTGACCATCGATACCTGGCGGCGGTCCTCGAGGCAGCCGGTTTCGGGCCCGTTTTCAGGGGTTGGATCGCTGCGATGTACAGCGACATCTGCTCAGTAGTGAGGGTGAACGGTCACCTGTGGCAGCCGTTCAGCATCATGCGCTAGGGTCCGCTCTCGTCCCTCTTGTACGTATTGGCTCTCGAGCCAGCCGTTACTGCACAAACTGGGGGCGTTGACGGGCGTCCCACGCGAACTAGGATGCGGGAAATCCGAGTCGGTTTATGCCGACGACGTCACTCTTGTGGTGTCGAGCACCAGACACGTCCAGATGCTCGGCACCGCTCTCAAGGAATACGAAGCGGTGACAGGAGCAAAGATAAAGCAGGAAAAGTCGGTGGGCTTGCAGCTCGGCACCTGGAGAGGCAAGTCCATGCCCTCCGACAGCATCGTGGGGCGTTGGACGGATGGACCGGTTAAATTGCTCGGGGTCTGGTTTCGGACCGGACCTCCAGATGGAGAAAAACTGGAACGAAGTGACAAGCAAAGTGGCCTCCCTCACCCAGAAATGGGCCGAGAGGAAGCTGTCCCTTAAAGGCCGGGCGGAGTTGGCGAATGCGTACATCGCATCCGTCATCTGCTACTGCCTCACCATCGTCCCTTGCCCCGGCCCAACTCTCACCAAAATGGAGTGCCTCCTCTTCCGCTTTTTGTGGAAGGGACGCGTTCCCATGGTCAGACGATCCATCTGCTGTCAACACCCATTACGTGGAGGACTGGGCATGCCATGGCTGATGATGCACAAACATGCGCTGAGGCTACAACATCTCTGGTGCTTCCTTGATAGTGAACAGTTGTGGTCACCGTTCGCCAGGCACGTTTTCCCATAGCACGTCTCCTTGAGACCGAGGGATAGCGCTTGGAAACTGGAATGTCTCCAAGTGCTCACTGCCCTCTGCCAGCTGGGCAACTGTATCGGTGGAACATCCACCTCGGCGTTCTATAGAGGACTAGCGGAGGGTAATTGCGACGATGTTCTCGGAGAGATCCTGGGCGTCGAAGAAGATCAGCTGTTTGCTCTCTTCCGGAGAACTTTCAGCCCAGGGCCTATGGATAACTTCCAAAAATCCCTGGCCTGGCAGTGCTACCGGGGAGCTTGCCGGTTCGAGATAAGCTCTACAGGCACGGAAGTGCCGTCAGTCGAGCCTGTCCGAGATGCGCGCAGAGCGACGAAACCGTCGTGCACGCACTCGTTCAGTGCCCGAGCATTGCTGACTTGTCGAGCTATGTCGAACAGTTGCTGTCGCGTGTAGGACTGATCCGGTTATCGACTGAGTCCATTGTGAAGATGGTCTCGCCGTCTTCCTTCGAGGAGGAAGGGCAGGCGGTTTTCATCTGCCTGGTGGCCATGGCGAAAGAGATTGTGTGGTGGACAAGGTTGAAAGGGTTAAAGACAGATACTTTCTTCTTCGGTGAATCCCTAATTAACTGTTTCAAGTTACACTTGAAGAGGAAAATCAAGGTAGAGAGGCAAGTGCTGCATATTTACACGCACAAAACCCACATGGCACCGCCCTGTGCCGTCTGTAATGTTTTTCTTGATGTCAGCCCTTGTGGCCAATAAAGAAATCATTATTATTATTATTATTAGTAGTAGTAGTAGTAGTAAAGGGCGTTGAATTGGCAGTATCGGTAGAAGGTTGGACGCCATGTTTTCTAGCATAGTTACGTCCCTTTACAGTCTGAGTTCAAATCCCGCCGAGGTTAACTTTGCCTTGCATCCTTACGGGATCGATAAAATAAAGTACCAGTAATGTACTGGGTTATTGCTGGCCTTGTGCCTAAACTAAAAATAATTATTATTATTAATGACGACCTACGTAGTAAATCGTATTATCGTGAACTCCGCAAAGTTTTGTTATTTTCAGTTGTTTAAAATTGCCATTATTGGAAATTTTTTATTGTTAACCGTATATAAGTGCACATACATTGTTTTCTGAAAAGGATCCTCAAAAAGATTGGGGCCTTGAGCCCAAAATTTAAACTTTTATAATTATCAAACAAAGATTTTTCTTTGAAAAATCATGGACGACTCAGGGTCACACCTTCCTCACAAACTAACACCTCACATCGACACCACCATTGTAAATATTACTACGTTTGCCAACACTAAAAATATAAGCAGTAGCAATATTTTAAATTTGTCTCAGGCAGACATTCATTTCCCGCCATTACCAATGACTGCAGGTGTTGAAGCCACCACCCCCACCACCACGACAGCGACAACAGAAACGAATTCGGCCAAAATGAACTCTTCCACACCGAACACCACTGACGCCACCACCACCACCACAACTGAAACTAAAATTGACAATAACAAAAATAACGATAACAACAAAAGCAACAATGAAATTAAGAAAACAACCCTGTCTTTTGCCAGAATAGCAAAAAAGTGCGAAGCGATTCAGTTAACTCAGGAGGAATTAGAAGAGGCCCAAAAAATGGTAAAGAAAGATGGGTACAGGGTCAGGATCCCCCCCGCCACACCTAATAAAATGGAGCATCAGCGCCTATGCACAGTGTCTTATCGGACAATTAACATAAAATCGCGCCGAGTGGAACGAGCATCCGAGTCCTAAATCCCAAAAGCTTTGGGACATGTGTGGGCAAAAAAACCCCACATCAGACGTGGGCAGAGATATGGAATCTTGGACGTGTTCTTTGAAACACCACAGGAGGCCAGAGAACACTCCATGGCTCCATTAAGAAGTGACGACTTCACACTCGTCCCAAGCTATTGTGGCCAGAGACTCGTGAAGATCAGGGTGACCTACGTTCCACCGGCCATCGAATTTCCCTGGCTAATGGCTGCCGTCCGCGCCGGCATCGAAGCCAACACCCAGATAATGGAAATAGCGAAAGAAAAGCAGGAGAACTGGTCCGGATCTGGGATGGCGCTCCTGATACAAGCGGACCAAAAAAGCATTGAGGAGATCCAAGAGGTAATAGACCTCATTGACGGCAGCAATCTCACCGTAATTATCGAGGGCAGAAGGCCTAGGTGTGTCGTTTGTGGTGAAGGAACCCACCTAAGGGCTTTCTGCCCTCAGGGTAAAAGGTTGAGGCCACATCTCCTACCCATCCCAGTGACTCAACCATCAACACCACCAGCAACAAAGATAGCAGCAACGACAGAAGCAACTGTAACAGCAACAACCCCAGCAACAGTAGCAAAACCAACACCACCACGACCCAACGCACCAGAACTAGCACCAGCGCCTACACCATCCACCACGCCACAACCAAAACTAACACCTGTGGAGGATTTTCCACTCCCCGACCTATCACAACTGGAGACAGATTGTGACGACTAGGAGTGGGAAACGGTATCAGGAAAAAAGAAAAAAAGAACCCCAAAAAGAAAAAAGGATGTACCCTCTCGTCCCTCTTCTACGTATTGACTATCGAGCCATTACTGCACAAACTGGAGACGATGAGGGTGGTCCCGCGCGAACTAGGATGCGGAAGATCCGTGTCAGCATATGCGGACGATGTCACCGTAGTGGTGTCGAACGCCAAACTCATCGAGGCGATCGGCACTACACTAAGAGAATACGAAGCGGTGATAGGAGCAATGATGAACCAGGAAAAGTCAGTGGGCCTGAAGCTCGGCACCTGGAGAGGCAGGTTCATGCCGTCCAACAGCGTCGTCGGACGCCGGACGGGCGAACCGGTTAAATTGCTAGGGGTCTGGTTCGGTCCGGACATCCAGACGGACAAAAACTGGGACGAGGTGACGAGCAGGTGGCTTCTCTCACCTAGAAATGGGTGGGGAGGAAGCTATCCCTGAAAGGTCGAGCGGAGGTGGCTAACGCGTACATCGCGTCCGTCATCTACTACCGCCTGACCGTCGTACCTTGTCCTAAGCCCAGCCTGACTGCGCTGGAGCGTTTCCTCTTTCGCTTTTTGTGGAAGGGACGCTCTCCGATGGTCAGGCGGTCCATCTGCTGTCAACACCCACTACGTGGAGGGCTGGGCATGCCGTAGCTGATGATGCGCAGACACGCGCTCAGGCTACGACATCTCCACCTCTTCCTCGACGGTGATCAGGTGTGGTCGCCGTTTTCTAGACACGCCTTTCCCCAGCTCGTCTCATTGACGGAGCTGCAGTCCTGGGTCAAGCGAAGACCGAGAGGGAGCGCTTGGAGACTGGAGTGTCTTCAGGCGCTCACAGCCCTCGACCAATCGGGCAATGTGATCGGTGGAAACTCCACCTTGGCGTTCTATAGAGGATTAGTGGAGGGGAAGAGCCACGACGTAGTTGGAGAAAATCTAGGCATCGATGAAAATCAACTAGCCAATCTCTTCGGAAGGACTTTCGGGCCGGGGCCTATGGCCTACTTCCAGAAATCCCTGGCCTGGCAGTGCTACCGAGGAGCTTTGCCAGTTCGGGATAAACTCTACAGGCATGGAGGTGCCGTCAGCCGGGCACGTCCGAGATGCGCGCAGGGCGACGAAACCGTCCTGCACGTACTCATCCAGTGTCCGAGTATTGCTGACTTGTGGGTTTATGTCGAACACCTGCTGTCACGTGTAGGACGGATCCATCTATCAGCTGAGTCCATCGTGAGGATAGCGCCGCCCTCTTCCTTTAGCCGAGAAGGGCAGGCAGTTTTTATCTGTCTGGTTGCCATGGCGAAAGAGATAGTATGGTGGACACGTTTGAAAGGGCTGAGGACGAGCACTTACCTCTTCGGTGATGCCCTGATTAACTTTTTCAAATTTCATTTGAAAAGGAAAATCAGGGTAGAGAGAGAAGTGCTCTCTGCCCAGCATTTTGTTGAAAGATGGGTTGAGAGAAGCAAGTATGGCCCGAGTGAATGGGCCTACTCTGAGTATGTGTCTGTAAATTAAAGGTGGAAAACTGGGAGAGGGCACTTGCCCTGGTGGTCAGGGCCACTGTGGTCTTTTAATGGGCTTTCTCCACAAATGTCCCTTGGAAGTCTCCCCCCTATTTTTAAACAAACGGAAATAACAAACCTTTGCGGAGCTCACGATAATACGATTTCCTACGTAGGTCGCCAATAATAATAATAATAATAATAATAATAATAATAATAGGAAAGCTGCTGAAGAGTTCAGACATTAATCTTGATCGGGGGAACGTGATAAGAGAACTTGATCAAGAAAAAACTTACAAATATCTAGGTGTTTGTGAAGGAGACGGAATCAAGCACTCGACAATGAGGGAAAGGATAAGGAAGGAATGTTACCGCAGAGTAAGAGCAATCTTAAGAACGGAATTGAATGCAAGGAATAGGATCGATGCCATAAACACGCTTGCCATACCAGTAGTAACCTACAGTTACAATGTCATCAACTGGTCAAGCACAGAGATCCGTAGGCTCGATACAAAAAATCGAAAATTCTTAACCATGCACAGAATGCATCACCCTAAGGCAGATACTGATAGAATATATCTCCCTAGGAATGAAAGAGAACGTGGGTTAATCCAGTTAGATATTGCGTTGAAAACTGCAACAATTGGATTATCTACATATCTAAGGGAATCACATGATTGGATGATCAAACTCGTTTTGAAACACGAAAGCATCAAAAGATCATATTCCATTACAAAAGATGCACAAAGATACAGTAATGGACTACAAATTTCAGAAGTCCCATTTACTGCTGAAATGGAAAACACAGAAAAAGCAAAGCAGGTAAACGTAACTGCAAAGAAAGAACTGCTACAGAAACTGGCTAAGAAATGGCAAGAATAGCCTCTGTATGGAAAATACCCAGACCGAGCTAACAATCCTGATGTTGACAAATTTTTAACCCATCAGTGGTTGGCATCCTCTGGACTGAAATCGGAGACTGAAGGACTGATTATATCGGCACAAGATCAGTGTCTGCCAACAAAAAATTACCAAGCCAACATAATAAAAAATGGGTGCAGCTCATTATGCCGTTTATGCAAAAAACAACCAGAGACCATTGACCATATAATTTCAACGTGCAGCCCTATAGCTCCAACCGAATACCTAAACAGGCATGACAGAGTTGCACAATACATATATTGGATAATGTGTAAGCATTTTGACCTGCCACATCAAAAGAATTGGTGGGAGCATCAACCACATCCCATACTTGAAAAAGATCACATCTCAATCTTGTGGAACTTCTGCATCCAAACAGACCGAAAAATAGATGCAAATAGACCTGATATAATATTGAAGGACTTTCAAAAGAGGGTATGCCTGCTAATTGATATGTCTGTTCCAATAGACAAGAATGTATCTATAAAAACATTTGAAAAATTGAGCAATTATAAGGACCTGGAGATAGAAATTGGAAAATTGTGGAAATTGAGAACTAAAACAATACCAGTGGTTGTAGGCGCTCTGGGAATGATACCTAGGGGGTCTAATGATTACTTATCGCAAATCCCAGGAAACCCGCGTATAGGAGAAATACAAAAGATAGTACTAATGGGAACTGCCCATATACTAAGGAAGATTCTGTCAATATAAGTACATCACAAGTCTAAACACTAATGATGCATGTGTGAGTATGTATGTTCTTTCTTGAACATGGCGGACCTTGTTGTCTCTTGAGGTCACTGGTTGTGACTTGGTGATAACTCGTATGAACATAAAGCAAGATAAATGCAACTGTAATAATAATAATAATAATAATAATAATAATAATAATAATAATAACAATAATAATAATAATAAAGCAAAGCAGGTAAAAGTAACTGCAAAGAAAGAACTGCTACAGAAACTGGCTAAGAAATGGCAAGAAAAGCCTCTGTATGGAAAATACCCAGACCGAGCTAACAATCCTGATGTTGACAAAACTTTAACCCATCAGTGGATGGCATCCTCTGGACTGAAATCGGAGACTGAAGGACTGATTATATCAGCACAAGATCAGTGTCTGCCAACAAAAAATTACGAAGCCAACATAATAAAAATTGGGTGCAGCCCATTATGCCATGTATGCAAAAAACAACCAGAGACCATTGACCATATAATTTCAATGTGCAGTCCTATAGCTCCAACCGAATACCTAAACAGGCATGACAGAGCTGCACAATACATACATTGGATAATGTGTAAGCATTTTGACCTGCCCCATCAAAAGAATTGGTAGGAGCATCAACCACCTCCCATACTTGAAAAAGATCACATCTCAATCGTGTGGAACTTTAGCATCCAAACAGACCGAAAAATAGATGCAAATAGACCTGATATAATATTGAAGGACTTTCAAAAGAGGGTATGCCTGCTAATTGATATGTCTGTTCCAATAGACAAGAATGTATCTATAAAAACATTTGAAAAATTGAGCAATTATAAGGACCTGGAGATAGAAATTGGAAAAATGTGGAAATTGAGAACTAAAACAATACCAGTGGTTGTAGGCGCTCTGGGAATGATACCTAAGGGGTCTAATGACTACTTATCGCAAATCCCAGGAAACCCGCGTATAGGAGAAATACAAAAGATAGTACTAATGGGAACTGCCCATATACTAAGGAAGATTCTGTCAATATAAGTACATCACAAGTCTAAACACTAAAGATGTATGTGTGAATATGTATGTTCTTTCTTGAACATGGCGGACCTTGTTGTCTCTTGAGGTCACTGCTTGTGACTTGGTGATAACTCGTATGAACATAAAGCAAGATAAATGCAACTGTAATAATAATAATAGGGAAGATACGCACATGATGGATAGAATATTATGGAATCGCTCCCGTAGGTTTTTGATATTTTACATATTTAAAACAATCATGATAGAATAATTCTTATTACAAATGGAACATACGATGCCAGTCTTTTACTCTCAGGAAGTGACAACGCATCACATTACGGCATAGGGCTCCAATATTTAACATTTAATTTTGTATCAGAAATGTTATAGTCAAAAATGAAAATGGTTACGAACAACTACCAAATAATTTCACCACCAACACCACCACCACCGCCGACCATCACCACTACCACAAAATATCTAGCCAGGCTGCAGCAACACCATCACAATAGTACTACTATCCCATCACCACCACCACCACTGCATCATCGCTACCACCTCTATTCCCTCACTACCTCCTGTTAAGAGAGGGATGGTAGTAGTGCCACTACACATGAATAAGCGAGGAAGGCATCAAAAGACATAAATAGACTTATTTAGTGACCCGGTCAAACACCTAACAATAACAACAACACCAAAATAATTATTCTTGTTGTATCTCTAAACTCTAAACTCTCTCAAAATGTTTAGTTTAAACGATGTCAAATCTAAACTATAATATAATAATTAATAATAAGCAACAAATCGAAAGATTATAGAACAGAAAACAGACAAAAACAAATTTCAAACGTTTTGAACGCAACAACGCCTACTTCCCACGTAGCTAAAATCAAAAACAGCAGCAGCAGCAGCAGCAACAACAACAACACTAGTAACCGATGTTACTGGCCTTGAAAAATGAAAAACGTAAAGGAAAAAAAAAAAAAAAAAAACTAAGTCAGACATTCAAACATTACAATAAAACTTATGCTTATTTTTTTAAGTTTTTATCTATTTGTTTATTTATTTATGTTCGTCTACAGCGTGATGGTGCCACGCTAAAATCACCTATGCTTATGTAACCTTACATTCACCAATCCTCGATATGAGTGTTTAAATGCTGAAACTAAATAGTTCGAATAACGGTGAAAAGGAGACTGGAACGCCATGTGACAGACTCTCGCCCACCAAGTGCCCCCTCGCCCAGCAGCAGGGACCTGGCTGTCATCCAAATACTGCTGGTGTTGGAGGAAGAAGAAGAAGGAAAGTGACAAGAACCAACTGGACGAAAGAATTGAATAGAACTGTCATGGAATGTTACCTGAAGAGTAACCCCTAGGAAAAAGGCTATAGGAAACGGGTGCATAACATCTGGAACGAGATTGGACTATTTAAATTGGATGAACAAAAATTGGCCGGGCAGGCTCGAGTAATAAGAACTAATGGATGGATAAGAGAGTTGGAACTGGAGGAACTGAGCAGAGAGATTAGGTTAGGAATGGAGAGTGGAGTATGCCAGACAAACGAGCCAGTGGGAAATGAAGGTGAAGAGATTGAGAGACCGGGGAAAGTATCCGAAGCAAACAATGATCTGAATGCTGAAATAAATAACATTTGGAACAAAGATACGACTATTGAGGAAATGAATGCTGACGGGCTAGGACAAGATTTGGTTGATATCCTGAACTTAGTGGTAGATGAAATGAACAATGATAGTGGAAAACCTATGAACCTAAGATTTGTAGACAGGAAAAAGTTAAAAGAAACAACAGCTACGGTAAACAAAGTCATCCCATACCTTGAGGCGAGAAACCTTCAGCAATGCAACAATATCCTCAAAGCAACCGCAAATGCGGTGAGGAAATTACTTGGCATAAAAGCGAGAGGAAACAACAAACAAGAAAGATCAGAACCTTGATGGAAGAAACGACTGAATGGTCAAATCAAGGAAATGAGAAAAGACATTGGAAAACTTGAGTCCTTAATGAATGGGACAGTACAAAACATAGACACTAAAGATAGATTGGAAATAAAATACAAATCTAGGGGTGGGTGGGGGAGCTAAATATTATCATAGAGGAAATGAAGCAACGCATTGTAGCAAAAAGTGCAAAGATTAGGCGGTCTGAGAACAGAGTCAGTCAGTATAGACAGAAGCGCATGTTTGACAACAACCAGAGTCGGTAATAGAAAACGACCATGTGAAGGTGCTATGGGATTTTAGGATACAGACGGACAGTAAATTATAACACAATAGGCCTGACCTGGAGGTTTTGGACAAGGAAAAAAGATCGTGCCTGATGTAGCCTGCCCATTTGACACGAGAGTGCAAGAAAAGAAGAAGTAGAAAATTAACCGATACCAGGATTTAAAGTGGGAGTTAAAAAGGATTTGGAACTGCCACTAAATCAAGGTCGTCCCGATTGTCATAGGCGCACTAGGTACTATCACAAAGAGTTTCCAATGATGGTTAAAGAAGATAAGTCCAGCCCCGTATTTTGGAACACTTAAAAAGGCATGCTTGCTGGGAACAGTAAGAACCTTCCGATACGTCCTTAATATCTGAGGCTGCAGGTAGCGGCTTGATATTCATTTCAACAAACTTTCCCGTTAAATTACTTCAATGACTGTGTCTCAAAGAACAATAATAATAATAATAATAATAATAATAATAATAATAATAATAATAATAATGTTTTCTTTATTAACCAGAAGGGTTTACATAAAGTAGACATTAAGGACAGTACAGGACAATACAGGACGGTACAAATGGGCATTTCTGCGTGTAAAAAAACAGAGGATGAAATAAAATAACAAAGAAAAATTCCCCAATAGGGGGGAGACTTCCGAGGGACATTTGTGGAGAAAGCTCATTAAAAGAACACAGTGGCCCTGACCACCAGGGCAAGTGCCCTCTCCCAGTTTTCCACCTTTAATTTACAGACACATACTCAGAGTAGGCCCATTCACTCGGGCCATACTTGCTTCTCTCAACCCATCTTTCAACAAAATGCTGGGCAGAGAGCACTTCTCTCTCTACCCTGGTTTTCCTTTTCAAATGAAATTTGAAAAAGTTAATCAGGGCATCACCGAAGAGGTAAGTGCTCGTCCTCAGCCCTTTCAAACGTGTCCACCATACTATCTCTTTCGCCATGGCAACCAGACAGATAAAAACTGCCTGCCCTTCTCGGCTAAAGGAAGAGGGCGGCGCTATCCTCACGATGGACTTTTATGGAAAATTGCCATTTATGGAAAATTTTATTGTAAACTGTTTATAAGCACACATACATTGTTTTCCGAAAAGGACACCCAAAAAGATTGGGGCCTTGTGCCCAAAATTTTAACTTTTATTATTATCCAAAAATTTCTTTGAAAAAAAGTGGCTAATTCCTCTCTGCACGAAGCAGCTGAAAGCCTTCCTCACAAAATAACACCTCACACCGACACCACCATTGTAAATGTTACTACGTTTGCCAACACAAAAAAAAATATAAGCAGTAGCAATATTTTAAATTTGTCTCAGGCAGACATTCATTTCCCGCCATTACCAATGACTGCAGGTGTTAAAGCCTCCACCACCACCACCACCGCGACAACCACCACCACCACCACCACGGCGACAACAGAAACAAAAGAAGAAAAAAATAAATTAACTCGTGACGTCGAAATGAAATCAAGCAAAATGGACTCTTCCCCATCAAAGACGACTGACGTCACCACCACCACAACTGAAAATAAAATTAATATTAACGATAGCAACAACAACAACAATGACATTATAAAACCGACCCTCAGTTTCGCCAGAGTAGCAAAACAATTCGAAGCGTTCACGGTAACTCAAGAAGATTTAGAAAATGCCAAACAAATGGTAAAGAAAGATGGGTACAGGGTCAGCCTCACCCCCCCACCTAATAAAATGGAGCATCGGCGCCTGTGCACCGTGTCGTATAGAACAATAAATGTAAAATCGCGCCGAGTGGAACGGGCATCCGAGTCCCAAATCCAAAAAGCTTTGGGACATGTGTGGGCAAGAAAAACCCATATCAGACGTGGGCAAAAGTATGGAACCGTGGATGTGTTCTTTGAAACACCAGAGGAGGCTAGAGAACACTCCATGGCCCCATTAAAAAGTGACGACCTCACACTCGTCCCAAGCTATTGTGGCCAGAGACTCGTAAAGATCAGGGTGACCCACGTTCCACCGGCCATCGAAATTCCCTGTCTAATAGCGGCTGTCCTCGCCGGCATCGAAGCCAACACGAAAATAATAGCAGTAGCAAAAGAAAAGCAGGAAAACTGGTCCGGATCTGGGATGGAGCTCCTGATCCAAGCGGACCAAAAAAGCATTGAGGAGATCCCAGAGGTAATAGACCTCACTGACGGCAGCCACCTCACGGTAATTGTCGAGGGCAGAAGACCTAGGTGTGTCGTTTGTGGTGAAGGAACCCACCTAAGGGCTTTCTGCCCTCAGGCTAAAAGGTTGAGGCCACCTCTCCTACCCACCCCAGTGACACAACCATCAACACCACCAGTAGCAGAGATGGCAGCAACAACTGTAGCAGCAACAACAGAAGCAACTATAACAGCAACAACCCCAGCAACAGTAGCAAAACCAACACCACTACCACCACCAGCAAAACCAACACCACCACCACCCAACGCTTCAGAACTAGCACCAGCGCCTACACCATCCACCACACCACAACAAAAACTAACGGCTGTGGAGGATTTTGCACTCCCCGGCCTATCACAACTGGAGACAGATTGTGACGACGAGGAGTGGGAAACGATATCCGGAAAAAAAAAAGAAACCAAAAAAGAAAAAATTCTCTTCCTTCCCCCTCCAAAAACAAAATACAGAGGGAAACAAATAAACTAAAAAACAAAAAAGTTAGGACCGATATGCCACCATCCACACCAGCATCACCAACCCCATCAACCCAAACACCAACACCATCACCATCATTATCCCCAGCACCACCATCACCTACACCACAAAAGTCACCAAAATGCGAAACAGAAACAAACCCACAACAAACGCAAACAAAACAAAACAACCAAAACGATACACACTACACAGCATTAAATTTGAACAACAAGCAATGATTACACTACATCCAACACAACACCAGCATCACAGAAAAAGACTACACAACAACCCCAAAATTCACACCACCTCCACACATACAAATCACTCGCATCACACAGAAAACGTACATGACACTAAAACAAAAATTCCCCAAAGACATCGGAGACTTCCGACAAGCACTCTCCAGGAGGATTTATAAGAACATCCTTCCTGAGGAGGCCACAAGCAGTGAAAAGGATGGAAAAGCCGTCCTTCCCCTACGAGAAGTAAGGTAAGTGGTCTTTCCCATCTTTTCCACTCCTTTTCAACATGACCTCACTCAGAATAGGCAGCATAAATGCGCGTGGCTTGGGGTCGTCATGGAAGCAGGGCCACCTGCTCAACGACCTCAGGTCACTAAACATAGATGTAGTGGCCATCAGCGAGACCAGAATCTCCGAAGAACAGGCTTTCGCACCGATCTTCGGCGGCTACGATGTGTACGCATCTCCCAGCCGTCCGGGATCGGGGGGAGGAGTTGCTGTGCTTTTTCGGAGAGGTTTGGATCTTGCCATACGGGCCATCTTCCTGGACCCAGAAGGTAAGTTGGTGGTGCTGGACGTGACCAGCGGAGACGGGCAAGCTTTCAGGTTAGTGGCCGTCTATGCCCCGACAGGAGCAGGGCGGCCTGATTTCTTCCGGCGTCTGGAGACCTTTCTTGGAACGTCCCGCTCTTTAGTGTTAGTGGGCGACTGGAACGGGATCTTAGATGCACGCTGGGATTGTGTGGGATTAGTGGATAGGGAAGGAGGGTGCAAGAGTCTCACCAACCTGCTCAGACGTTTTGAACTGTCTGACAGGTACCGAATGGATTTCCCGAATGTACCAATGTGGACTTGGACAAATCGCATAGGGTCATCCAGATCATAGCTAGATAGAGTATTTTGTAGGGAAATACATAGGTCTAGCATAGGCTGTCCACAATTCAAGATAGTCAGCTACACGGACCACAAATTCGTGATCTGTGTGCTTGACTTAGATAGGCTTCATAGATGAGGACCCGGCTACTGGAAGCTAAACGCGTCCTTACCAGCGCGCAAGGCCTACAGAGACCGGATTAGCGAACTAGTTAAGCGGGCGTTGACGGGGGCCATCGTCAACAACAAGTGGTGGTTTGCTCTGAAAAGAGCAATTAGAATAGAGTCCATTAGGTTTAGTAAGACTTTAGCAATAGAGAAAAATAGAGCAGAGGGAGAATTAGTTAGAAAATTAGATGAGGCGCTTAGCAAAGGCATCGCGACCGACGTACTTGCGGCGAAATTGGCCCTTGACCAATTCTTCAATGCAAAGCACGAAGGCTGCGTTGTCAGAGCAAGGGTGCGTGCTCTCAGACACGAGGGGACGAAAGCCGTTCAATGGGCCCGAGTGGCGGAGGTGCGTCGTGGCAACAAAGGCACGATCCGGTCTTTGGTGGACCACGACGGGCGCATGCTACTCGATCCCGAGCAAATGTGTGAAGCTTTTCAGCGACACTTCGCTCAACTGTTCGGGGGCAGTGGCGGGCCGGATCGAGGGATGGACTTTAGTGTCTACCTCGACGGACTGCCGCGGCTTTCGGCCACTGAGGCGGAGTGTTGCGAAAAGCCGATAACAACCGCTGAAGTACGGGATGCAATGACTAGTTGCACAAGGGGTAAATCGCCTGGTTTGGATGGCCTGCCCTATGAACATTACGTACAAATGCCAAACTTGTTGGGAGGCCTCTTGGCGGACGTCTACTGCAACTGGCAACAGAACGGGAGAATTCCCAGCTCTGTGAGCCGAGGAGCGGTGGCGCTGCTGAGAAAGGATCCGAACAAGGGGGATAACATAGATAATTTTAGGCCCATAACTCTGCTAAACACAGAGTTCAAGATTTTGGCCAAGGTGCTAGCAAAGAGGTTGGCGCTTGTCGTTGATGGTCTGGCGGGAGAGGCACAGACATGCGCCATTCCCGACAGATCCATTCACGACAACCTCCACCTCATGCGATACATCGTAGAGTGGGTAGCTAGGGAACCTGGCACGGGTGGGTCTTTGATCAATTTAGATCAGTCGAAAGCCTTCGATAGGGTCGACCATCGTTACCTAACGGCAGTCCTGAGGGCGGCTGGCTTTGGGCCCGTCTTCAGAGGCTGGATCGCTGCCATGCACAGCGACATCTGCTCTGTAGTGAGAGTGAACGGTCACCTTTCGGAACCGTTCAACATCATGCGCTCGGTCCGCCAAGGATGTCCCCTCTCGTCCCTATTGTACGTATTGACTCTCGAGCCATTACTGCACAAGCTGGAGACGTTGAGGGGGGTCCCGCGCGAACTAGGATGCGGAAGATCCGCGTCAGCATATGCCGACGATGTCACCGTAGTGGTGTCGAACGCCAAACACATCGAGGCGATCGGCACTACACTAAGAGAATACGAAGCGGTGACAGGAGCAATGATCAACCAGGAAAAGTCAGTGGGCCTGCAGCTCGGCACCTGGAGAGGCAGGTCTATGCCGTCCAACAGCGTCATCGAGCGCTGGACGGACGGACCGGTTAAATTGCTAGCGGTCTGGTTCGGTCCAGACCTCCAGACGGACAAAAACTGGGACGAGGTGACGAGCAGGGTGGCTTCTCTCACCCAGAAATGGGCCGAGAGGAAGCTATCCCTGAAAGGTCGAGCGGAGGTGGCGAATGCGTACATCGCATCCGTCATCTACTACCGCCTGACCGTCGTACCTTGTCCTAAGCCCCGCCCGACTGCGCTGGAGCGTTTGCTCTTTCGCTTCTTGTGGAAGGGACGCGCTCTGATGGTCAGGCGGTCCATCTGCTGTCAACACCCGCTGCGTGGAGGGCTGGGCATGCCGTGGCTGATGATGCGCAGACACGCGCTCAGGCTACGACATCTCCACCTCTTCCTCGACGGTGATCAGGTGTGGTCGCCGTTTGCAAGACACGTTTTTCCCCAGCTCGTCTCCTTGACGGAGCTGCAGTCCTGGGTCAAGCGAAGACCGAGAGGGAGCGCTTGGAGACTGGAATGTCTTCAGGCGCTCACAGCTCTCGACCAATCGGACAATGTGATCGGTGGAAACTCCACCTTGGTGTTCTATAGGGGATTAGTGGAGGGGAAGAGCGACGACGTACTTGGAGAAACTCTAGGCGTCGACGAAAATCAACTAGCCAATCTCTTCGGAAGGACTTTCGGGCCGGGGCCTATGGACAACTTCCAGAAATCCCTGGCCTGGCAGTGCTACCGAGGAGCTTTGCCAGTTTTGGATAAACTCTACAGGCATGGAGGTGCCGTCAGCCGGGCATGTCCGAGATGCGCGCAGGGCGACGAAACCGTCCTGCACGCACTCGTCCAGTGTCCGAGCATTGCTGACTTGTGGGTTTATGTCGAACACCTGCTGTCACGTGTAGGACGGATCCAGCTATCAGCTGAGTCCATCGTGAGGATTGCCCCGCCCCCTTCCTTTAGCCTGGAAGGGCAGGCAGTTTTTATCTGTCTGGTGGCCATGGCGAAAGAGATAGTATGGTGGACACGTTTGAAAGGGCTGAAGACGAGCACTTACCTCTTCGGTGATGCCCTGATTAACTTTTTCAAATTTCATTTGAAAAGGAAAATCAGGGTAGAGAGGGAAGTGCTCTCTTCCCAGCATTTTGTTGAAAGATGGGTGAGAGAAGCAAGTATGGCCCGAATGAATGGGCCTTCTCTGAGTATGTGTCTGTAAATTAAAGGTGGAAAACTGGGAGAGGGCACTTGCCCTGGTGGTCAGGGCCACTGTGGTCTTTTAATGGGCTTTCTCCACAAATGTCCCTTGGAAGTCTCCCTCCTATTGGGGAATTTTTCTTTGTTATTTTATTTCAACCTCTGTTTTTTTACACGCAGAAAAGCCCATTTGTACCGTCCTGTATTGTCCTGTACTGTCCTTAATGTCTACTTTATGTGAACCCTTGTGGTTAATAAAGAAAACATTATTATTATTATTATTATTATTATTATTATTGTTCTTAGAGTCTCAGTCATTGATGTTAGTTAACTGGAAAGTTTGTTGAAATGAATATCAAGCCACTACCTGCAGCCTCAGATATTCAGGACATATCGGAGGGTTCTTGCTGTTCCCAGCAAGCATGCCTTTTGAAATGTTCCAAAAAGAGGGGTGGGGCCAATTTTCTTTAACCATCCCTGGAAACTTTTGGAGATAGTACCTAGTGCGCCTATGACAATCGGCACCACTTTGATCTCATGGCAGTTCCAAATCCATTTTACCTCCCACTTTAAGTTCTGGTATCGGTTAATTTTCTCCCTCTCCTTCTCTTGCACTCTAGTGTCAAATGGGCAGGCCACATCCACAATCAGGCGCGATCTTTTTTCCATGTCCAAAACCACCAGCTCAGGTCTATTGTGTTCCAGTTTCTTGTCCGTCTGTATCCTAAAATCCCATAGCACCTTCACTTGATCGTTTTCTATCACCGACTCTGGCTTATGCTCATACCACTTCTCAGAATGTGGTAAATGTTTACTTTGCATAGGTGCCAGTGGATCACCCTGCCCATCATATCATGTCTCCAGCCTTTATAGTATGTCTGGGCTAGGTGGTTACACTTGGATACAAGTTGAGTCACAGTCTCCTCCCTTTCCTCTCTCTACAGATCCTGCAAGTGGGCTAGCCTCCTCCTTGTAAATATGGTGTTTCAGCCACTTCGTTTTGAGGGCTTGCTCTTGCGCAGCCATTAGCATTCCTTCTGTAGCCTTTTTAAGGTCTCCTCTTTTCAACCAGTTCCATGTCTGTGGATCTGTGAATTCAGTTTTCTCAAAGAAGGTACTATGAAGGGATTTTTCCTGAAGGCTGCTCTTTCCCCTTGCTGTTATTTCCTCCTTGGACATGCCCTGGTCTATTGTCCTCTCCTTCAGTACAATTCTGAGCATTGGCTCCTTACTATCAGTCACGTATTTGTGTAGGTTGTTTTTCTCCATCTGAACACAGTCCTCTATGCTGATAAGACCTCTTTCACCTTCTGATCTCCTTAAGTAGAGTCTATCGACATCACTCATTTTGTGGAACATGTTGTAGATAGTCAATAGCTTCCTAGTCTTCCTATCCATTTCTTTTTGTTCAGCAACATTCCATCTCAGAATTCCCGCACTGTACCTAATAATAGACACAGCTCGGGAATTTACTGCACTTATGGCATTCCTACTGTTCAGATGTGACTTTAATACGCTCCTTGCTCTCCGAATGTATTCAGATCTTATCAATTCCTTCATCTTTTTGCTCTTGATGTCATCAGCCTCCAGAACACCCTAATACTTGTATCTCTCTTCAGTGTCAATATCCTTTATCATCTCACCTGTTGGTACCTTGATTACGTTGCTTCTGCTCAATTCACCCCTCTTCATCACAGGGACTCTACACTTACTAATACCAAATTGCATACATATATCATTGCTGAAAATACGGACAGTGTCAACAAGCACATCCAACTCCTTCTCACTCTTCCCGAAGAGCTTAAGATCGTCCATGAAGAGGAGGTGATTGATGGTAAGCTCTCCTTTTCCCAACTTGTATCCTGCTCTCACCTTTCACAGTATAATGGTAAGGGGCATCAGGGCAAGGACAAACAACAGAGGGGACAGACTATCTCCCTGGAAGATACCTCTCTTGAACTTCACGCCTCCCAAGGATTCTCCAGCTGATGTTAACTCTGTTTTCTCGGACTTCATACTTTTGCTCAACAACTGTCTGATGTTATCTGCCACCTTGAAGATCTCTAGGCTTTTGGTGATTCAGGAATGAGGCACCATGTCAAATGCCTTTTTGTAGTCTATCCATCCCATGGCAAGACCAGTGTGTCTCCTCTTACAATTCCTCATTACCATCTTATCAATAAGTAACTGGTCCTTTGTACCACGGGACTTCTTTCGGTATCCTTTCTGTTCGTCCGGTAACAAGTTGTTGGTGTTGAGGTGATGGTAGATTTCCTCAGACACAATGCTTGTCAACAGTTTCCACATTACGGACAGACATGTGATAGGTCTATAGTTGGTAACATCATTACCCTTGATTCGGTCCTTCATTACCAGAACTGTTTTACCTTTACTCAACCACCATGGTAGCTCACCTGACATCAAGCAGTCATTGAACATGGTTGTCAGTTTCGGGTGGAGGGATGTTATATTTTTAATTCAATACCCCTGCACACCAGCTGGGACTGGTGATTTCCAGTTGGTTAGTTTTTTGGCCTGCCCCTTAAGAGTTTCAACTGTGATACTCAAATCAGTTTGTTGGCTTGCCTGTTCACTAATCTCCTTTTGTACTGTCTCAATCCACACTGCCTGGTCATTATGTTTAACATCCTGCTCCCATATTCCTCTCCAGAATGTCTTAGTTTGTTCCGCCTCTGGGATCAAGTCGTTGCCTCTTTCTTTCCCTTCAAGCTGTCCAAACAACATCTGGTTGTTGTCAAACATGCGGTTCTGTCTATACTGACTGACTCTGTTCTCGTATCGCCTGATTTTTGCACTCTTTGCTACAATGCATTGCTTCAGTTCCTCTATGATAATATTTAGCTTTTTTCTCCTAGTTTTGTACTTTATTTCCAGTCTATTTTTAGTGTCTATGTTTTTTAGTGTCCCATTCAGTAGTGACTCAAGCTTTCCAATGTCATTTCTCATTTCCCTGATTTGACCACTCAGTCGTTTCTTCCACCAAGGCTCTGCTCTTTCTTGTCTGTTGTTTCCTCTCGCTTTTATACCAAGTAGTTTCCTCACCGTATTTGCTGTTGCTTTGAGGATATTGTTGCACTGGTGAAGGCTCCTCGCCTCTAGGTATGGGATGACTTTGTTTACCTTAGCTGTTGTTTCTTTTAACTTTTTCCTGTCTACAAATCTTAAGTTCATAGGTCTCCCACTATCATTGTTCAATTCATCTACCACTAAGTTTAGGATATCAACCAAATCTTGTCCTAGCCCGTCAGCATTCATCTCCTCAGTGGCCACTGTCCTCTGTTCCAGGTACTATTTATCTAAGCATTCAGATCATTGTCTGCTTCGGGTGGTTCCTCCGTTCTCTCGACCTCTTCACCTTCCTTTCCCACTGGCTCGTTTGCCTGGCATACTCCACTCTCCATCTCCAAGCTAATCTCTCTGCCCAGTTCCTCCAGTTCCAGCTCGCTTATCCACCCATTAGTTCTTATTACCCGAGCCTGCCCGGCCAATTTTTGTTCATCTAATTTAAATAGACCAATCTCGTTCCAGATGTTATGCATCCGTTTCCTATAGCCTTTGCACATGTGCCAGTGGATCACCCTGCCCATCACATCATGTCTCCAGCCCTTATAGTGGGTCTGGGCTAGGTGTTTACACTCGGATACAATGTGAGCCACAGTCTCCTCTCTCTCTCCACAGATCCTGCACAGTGGGCTAGCCTCCTCCTTGTAAATATGGTGTTTCAACCACTTCGTTTTGAGGGCCTGCCCCTGCGCAGCCATTAACATTCCTTCTGTAGCCTGTTTAAGGTCTCCTCTTCTCAACCAGTTCCATGTCTGTGGATCTCTAAATTCAGTTTTCTCAAAGAAGGTACTATGAAGGGATTTTTCCTGAAGGCTGCTCTTTCTCCTTGATGTTATTTCCTCCTTGGACATCCCCTGGCCTATTGACCCCTCCTTCAGTACAGTTCTGAGCATTGGCCCCTTACTATCAGTCACGTATTTGTGTAGGTTGTTTTTCTCCATCTGAACACAGTCCTCTATGCTGATAAGACCTCTTTCACCTTCTGATCTCCTTAAGTAGAGTCTATCGACATCACTCATTTTGTGGAACATGTTGTAGATAGTCAATAGCTTCCTAGTCTTCCTATCCATTTCTTTTTGTTCAGCAACATTCCATCTCAGAATTCCCGCACTGTACCTAATAATAGACACAGCTCGGGAATTTACTGCGCTTATGGCATTTCTGCTGTTCAGATGTGACTTCTATACGCTCCTTACTCTCCGAATGTATTCAGTTCTTAACAATTCCTTCATTTTTTTGTTCTTTATGCCATCAGCCTCCAGAACGCACACATACTTGTATCCTTCCTCAGAGTCAATTTCCCTTATCATCTCACCTGTTGGTATCTGGATTCCGTTATTTCTGCTCAACCTACCCATCCTCATCACAATGACTCCACACTTACTAATACCAAACTGCATACATATATCACTACTGAAAATACGGACAGTGTCAACAAGCACATCTAACTCCTTCTCACTCTTCCCGAAGAGCTTAAGATCGTCCATGAAGAGGAGGTGATTGATGGTAAGCCCTCCCTTTCCCAACCCGTATCCTGCTCTCACATTTCGCAGTACACTAGCCAGGGGCATCAGGGGAAGGACAAACAACAGAGGGGACAGGCTATCTCGCTGGAAGATACCTCTTTTGATCTTCACGCTTCCCAAGGATTCTCCAGTTGATGTCAACTCTGTTTCCCAGGACCTCGTACTCTTGCCCAACAACTGTCTGATGTTATCTGCCACCTTGAAGATCTCCAGGCTTTTGGTGATCCAAGAATGAGGCACCATGTCAAATGCCTTTCTGTAGTCTATCCATCCCATGGCAAGATCAGTGTGTCTCCGCCGGCAATTCCCCATTACCACCTTATCAATAAGTAACTGGTCCTTTGTACCACGTGACTGCTTTCGGCATCCTTTCTGTTCGTCCGGTAACAAGTTGTTTGTGTGGAGGTGATGGTAGATTTCCTCAGACACAATGCTCGTCAACAGTTTCCACATTATGGACAGACATGTGATAGGTCTATAGTTGGTAACATCATTACCCTTGATTCGGTCTTTCATTATCAGAACTGTGGTACCTTTTGTCAACCACTCTGGTACCCCACCTGACATCAAGCAGTCATTGAACATGGTTGTCAGTTTCGGGTGGAGGGATGTTATATTTTTAATCCAATACCCCTGCACACCATCTGGGCCTGGTGATTTCCAGTTGGTTAATTTTTTGGCCTGCCCCTTAAGAGTTTCAACTGTGATACTCAAATCAGTTTGTTGGTGTGCCTGCTCACCGATCTCTCTCTGTACTGTCCCAATTCACACTGCCTGGTCATTATGTCTAACATCCTGCTCCCATATTCCTCTCAAGAATGTTTTAGTTTGTTCCGCCTCAGGGATCAAGTCGTTGCCTCTTTCTTTCCCCTCAAGCTGTCCAAACAGCATCTTCTGGTTGTTGTCGAACATGCGGTTCTGTTTATACTGACTGACTCTGTTCTCGTATAGCCTGATTTTTGCACTCTTTGCTACAATGCGTTGCTTCAGTTCCTCTATGATAATATTTAGCTTTTTTCTCCTAGTTTTGTACTTTATTTCCAGTCTATTTTTAGTGTCTATGTTTTTTAGTGTCCCATTCAGTAGTGACTCAAGCTTTCCAATGTCATTTCTCATTTCCCTGATTTGACCACTCAGTCGTTTCTTCCACCAAGGCTCTGCTCTTTCTTGTCTGTTGTTTCCTCTCGCTTTTATACCAAGTAGTTTCCTCGCCGTATTTGCTGTTGCTTTGAGGATATTGTTGCACTGGTGAAGGCTCCTCGCCTCAAGGTATGGGATGACTTCGTTTACCTTAGCTGTTGTTTCTTTTAACTTTTTCCTGTCTACAAATCTTAGGTTCATAGGTCTCCCACTATCATTGTTCAATTCATCTACCACTAAGTTTAGGATATCAACCAAATCTTGTCCTAGCCCGTCAGCATTCATCTCCTCAGTGGCCGTATCTCTGTTCCAGGTATTATTTATCTCAGTATTCAGATTATTGTATGCTTCGGGTGGTTCCTCCGTTCTCTCGACCTCTTCACCTTCATTTCCCACTGGCTCGTTTGCCTGGCATACTCCACCCTCCATCTCCAAGCTAATCTCTCTGCTCAGTTCCTCCAGTTCCAGCTCGCTTATCCACCCATTAGTTCTTATTACCCGAGCCTGCCCGGCCAATTTTTGTTTATCTAATTTAAATAGACCAATCTCGTTCCAGATGTTATGCATCCGTCTCCTATAGCCCCTCTCCTTGGGGTTACTTTTCAGGTAACATTGCATAACAGTTCTATTCAATTCTTTCGTCCAGTTGGTTCTGGTCCATTTCCTTCTTCTTCTTCCTCCGACACCAGCAGTATTTGGTTGACAGCCAGGTCCCTGCTGCTGAGCCAGGGAGCACCTGTTGGGTGAGAGTCTGTCACATGACGTTCTAGTCTCCATTTCACCGTTATTCGAACTGTTTAGGTTCGATATTTAAACACTCTTATCGAGGATTGGCGAATGTATGGTTACATAGCAATCTGTGGATTCACTTGGCTCTTGTGTGGAATTATCACCATTCTGTAGACGAACACAAATAAACAAACAAACAAACAGGCAGAAAAAAACCCAAAAATGAATAAGCATAAGTTTCATTGTAATGTAGTGTTCGAATGTCTGACTTAGTTTTTCCCTTCTCTTCTCTGTCCGTCTGCTTGTTTCTCTCTTCATTCTTATTTTCTTTACGTTTTTTTGTTTTTGTTTTTCTCTGTTTGTTTTGTTGTTGTTGTTGCTGTGCTGCTTTGGTTTTGATTTTTGTTTTTTCTTTTGAGTCTATCTATATATTTTGATGCCTTCCTCTTTTTTAGTAGGAATTCTATAATGTGGTGGCAGTGCTGTGCTAGCAGAAACCAACAGGAAGCAATGGGAGAGAATAGCGGCGGTAGCGATACTGAGGCAGTGGTGGTGGTGATGTGATCGTATTACTGTAGTGATGGTGTTGTAGCGGTGGTAGCAATGAAGGAGTCATTGATGGGATAGTGGTAGTAATAATGGATGGGCGGCGGCGGCGGTGACTGTAATGATGGCATTGTCGTCACTGATGTCCGTTCGGTGAATCTATGGGGTTAGTCGCGTACATGTGTTGACATAAATTCCCTTAATGTTGGAATTAAACGTTTTGTTAAAACTTGGGACAATAATAATAGTATTTATTATTATCATTATTATGTTAAGATTGGTTGTGGTGGTGGTGAAGTTGCCGTTATCTGGCTGTTGTGTTTAGTGTACACAGAGAGGTGATGGGGTAGGTGGTGTATCTAGTTTCTGGTGTTGGTGAGATTGGTGTTGTTTGGCTGTTCTATATAGTGTAGACAGAGGAGGGGGGGTCTTCTTCTTCCATTTATAGCCATTTTCTTTTTTGAATATACAATGTACAATACAAAGTTGAATATTTGAATATTTGAGCCTTATAACAATATATTTTGGGTCCGAATTTTTTGTGGCTCAAGCCGGATGCTTTACGTAACATTTGTACTAAGAGTTGTTATTTCACAAATGATTTAAATATGTTAAAAATTCAAAACTTACGGGAGCGATTTCACGACCTTCTATCCGCCACGTGCGTCTTCTCCCTTTATCATTATTATTATTATTATTATTATTATTATTATTATTATTATTATTATTATTACAGTTGCATTTATCTTGCTTTATGCTCATACGAGTTATCACCAAGTCACAACCAGTGACCTCAAGAGACAACAAGGTCCGCCATGTTCAAGAAAGAACATACATATTCACACATGCATCTTTAGTGTTTAGACTTGTGATGTACTTATATTGACAGAATCTTCCTTAGTATATGGGCAGTTCCCATTAGTACTATCTTTTTTGCTTGACCAGTTGATGACATTGAAACTGTAGGTTACTACTGGTATGGCAAGCGTGTTTATGGCATCGATCCTATTCCTTGCATTCAATTCCGTTTTTTAGATTGCTCTCACTCTGCGGTAACGTTCCTTCCTTATCCTTTCCCTCATTGTCGAGTGCTTGATTCCGTCTCCTTCACAAACACCTAGATATTTGTAAGTTTTTTCTTGATCAAGTTCTCTTATCACGTTCCCCCGATCAAGATTAATGTCTGAACTCTTCAGCAGCTTTCCTCTGGTGAACGTTGCTTTGGCGCATTTATCTAGTCCAAACTCCATTTTAATGTCATCACTGAACTGCTTCACAGTGGATAATAGCCCTTGCAATTGTTCATCATTTTTTGCAAATAGTTTCAGGTCATCCATGTAGAACAGGTGATTAATGGTTTTGTCATAGACTTTATATCCATGTTTTGTTTCATTGAGCATTTTACTTAATGGTAAAAGTGCGATGCAGAATAAAAGCGGTGATAAAGAGTCACCCTGAAAAATTCCACACTTAATATTAACTTCTCCAGCTTCCAGTGATTTTGTTTCACTATTCAAAAGGAGTGTCGTTTTCCATGTCTTCATACTGAATGACAAAAACCTCCTGACAACGGGGGATACTTTGAAAATCTCTAAACATTTTTCAACTGTGTGGTAAACTATCAAATGCTTATTATTATTATTTGCATTTATCTTGCTTTATGTTTATACTAGTTATCACCAAGTCACAACCAGTGACCTCAAGAGACAACAAGGTCCGCCATGTTCAAGAAAGAACATACATATTCACACATGCATCCTTAGTGTTTAGACTTGTGATGTACTTATATTGACAGGATCTTCCTTAGTATATGGGCAGTTCCCATTAGTACTATCTTTTGTATTTCTCCTATACACGGGTTTCCTGGGATTTGCGATAAGTAGTCGTTAGAACCCTTAGGTATCATTCCCAGAGCGCCTACAACCACTGGTATTGTTTTAGTTCTCAATTTCCACATTTTTCCAATTTCTATCTCCAGGTCCTTATACTTGCTCAATTTTTCAAATGTTTTTATAGATACATTCTTGTCTATTGGAACAGACATATCAATTAGCAGGCATACCCTCCTTTGAAAGTCCTTCAATATTATATCAGGTCTATTTGCATCTATTTTTCGGTCTGTTTGGATGCTAAAGTTCCACAAGATTGAGATGTGATCTTTTTCAAGTATGGGAGGTGGTTGATGCTCCCACCAATTCTTTTGATGGGGCAGGTCAAAATGCTTACACATTATCCAATGTATGTATTGTGCAGCTCTGTCATGCCTGTTTAGGTATTCGTTTGGAGCTATAGGACTGCACATTGAAATTATATGGTCAATGGTCTCTGGTTGTTTTTTGCATACACGGCATAATGGGCTGCACCCATTTTTTATAATGTTGGATTGGTAATTTTTTGTTGGCAGACACTGATCTTGTGCCGATATAATCAGTCCTTCAGTCTCCGATTTCAGTCTAGAGGATGCCAACCACTGATGGGTTAAAGTTTTGTCAACATCTGGATTGTTAGCTCGCTCTGGGTATTTTCCATACAGAGGCTTTTCTTGCCATTTCTTAGCCAGTTTCTGTAGCAGTTCTTTCTTTGCAGTTACTTTTACCTGCTTTGCTATTTCTGTGTTTTCCATTTCAGCAGTAAATGGGACTTCTGAAATTTGTAGTCCATTACTGTATCTTTGTGCATCTTTTGTAATGGAATATGATCTTTTGATGCTTTCGTGTTTCAAAACGAGTTTGATCATCCAATCATGTGATTCCCTTAGATATGTAGATAATCCAATTGTTGCAGTTTTCAACGCAATATCTAACTGGATTAACCCACGTCCTCCTTCTTTCCTAGGGAGATATATTCTATCAGTATCTGCCTTAGGGTGATGCATTCTGTGCATGGTTAAGAATTTTCGAATGTTTGTATCGAGCCTACGGATCTCTGTGCTTGACCAGTTGATGACATTGTAACTGTAGGTTACTACTGGTATGGCAAGCGTGTTTATGGCATCGATCCTATTCCTTGCATTCAATTCCGTTCTTAAGATTGCTCTTACTCTGCGGTAACATTCCTTCCTTATCCTTTCCCTCATTGTCGAGTGCTTGATTCCGTCTCCTTCACAAACACCTAGATATTTGTAAGTTTTTTCTTGATCAAGTTCTCTTATCACGTTCCCCCGATCAAGATTAATGTCTGAACTCTTCAGCAGCTTTCCTATTATTATTATTATTATTATTATTATTGTTGTTATTCCTTGAATCTCAGTCATTGATGTTGGTTAACTGGAAAGTCCGTTGGAATGAATATCAAGCCACTACCTGCAGCCTCAGATATTCAGGACGTATCGGAGGGTTCTTGCTGTTCCAAGCAAGCATGCCTTTTGAAGCGTTCCAAAAAGCGTGAAGGGGCCGATTTTCTTTAACCATCCCTGGAAACTTTTGGAGATAGTCCCCAGTGCGCCTATGACAATCGGGATCACTTTGACTTCATGGCAGTTCCAAATCCTTTTCACCTCCCACTTTAGGTCCTGGTATCGGTTAATTTTCTCCCTCTCCTTCTCTTGCACTCTCGTGTCGAACGGGCAGGCCACATCCACAATCAGACATGATCTTTTTTCTTTGTCCACAACCACCAGGTCAGGTCTATTGTGTTCCAGTTTTTTGTCCGTCTGTATCCTAAAATCCCACAGCACCTTCACCTGATTGTTCTCCATCACCGCATCCGGCCTATGCTCATACCATTTCTCAGAGTGTGGTAAATTGTTTACTTTGCACAGGTGCCAGTGGATCACCCTGCCCATCACATCGTGTCTCCAGCCCTTATAGTAGGTCTGGGCTAGGTGTTTACACTCGGACACAATGTGAGCCACAGTCTCCTCTCTCTCTCCACAGATCCTGCACAGTGGGCTAGCCTCCTCCTTGTAAATATGGTGCTTCAACCACTTCGTTTTGAGGGCCTGCTCCTGCGCAGCCATTATCATTCCTTCTGTAGCCCTTTTGAGGTCTCCTCTTCTCAACCAGTTCCATGTCTGTGGATCTCTAAATTCCGTTTTCTCAAAGAAGGTACTATGAAGGGATTTTCCCTTAAGGCTGCTCTTCCTCCTTGATGTTATTTCCATCTTGGACATCCCCTGGCCTACTGTCCCCTCCTTCAGTACAGTTTTGAGCATTGGCTCCTTACTATAGGTCACGTATTTGTATAGCTTGTTTTTCTCCATCTGAACACAGTCCTCTATGCTGATAAGACCTCTTCCACCCTCAGATCTCCTTAGGTAGAGTCTATCAACATCACTCCTCTTGTGGAACATGTTGTAGATAGTCAATAGCTTCCTAGTCTTCCTATCCATTTCTTTTTGTTCAGCAACATTCCATCTCAGAATTCCCGCACTGTACCTAATAATAGACACAGCTCGGGAATTTACTGCGCTTATGGCATTTCTGCTGTTCAGATGTGACTTCAATACGCTCCTTACTCTCCGAATGTATTCAGTTCTTAACAATTCCTTCATTTTTTTGTTCTTTATGCCATCAGCCTCCAGAACGCCCAAATACTTGTATCCTTCCTCAGAGTCAATTTCCTTTATCATCTCACCTGTTGGTATCTGGATCCCGCTACTTCTGCTCAACCTACCCCTCCTCATCACAATGACTCCACATTTACCAATACCAAACTGCATACATATATCACTGCTGAAAATACGGACAGTGTCAACAAGCACATCCAACTCCTTCTCACTTTTCCCGAAGAGCTTAAGATCGTCCATGAAGAGGAGGTGATTGATGGTAAGCTCTCCTCTTCCCAACTTGTATCCTGCTCTCACTTTTCGCAGTACACTAGTCAGGGGCATCAGGGCAAGGACAAAGAACAGAGGGGACAGGCTATCTCCCTGGAAGATACCTCTCTTGATCTTCACGCTTCCCAAGGATACTCCAGTTGATGTCAACTCTGTCTCCCAGGACCCCATACTCCTGCCCAGCAACTGTCTGATGTTATCTGCCACCCTGAAGATCTCCAGGCTTTTGGTGATCCAAGAATGAGGCACCATGTCAAATGCCTTTCTGTAGTCTATCCATCCCATGGCAAGATCAGTGTGTCTCCTCCTGCAATTCCCCCATTACCATCTTATCAATAAGTAACTGGTCCGTTGTAGCACGTGATTTCTTTCGGCATCCTTTCTGTTCGTCCGGTAACAAGTTGTTTGTGTGGAGGTGATGGTAGATTTCCTCAGACACAATGCTCGTCAACAGTTTCCACATTACGGACAGACATGTGATAGGTCTATAGTTGGTAACATCATTACCCTTGATTCGGTCTTTCATTATCAGAACTGTGGTACCTTTTGTCAACCACTCTGGCACCTCACCCGACACCAAGCAGTCATTGAACATGGCCGTCAGCTTCGGGTAGAGGGATGTTAAATGATTAATCCAATACCCCTGCACACCATCTGGGCCTGGTGATTTCCAGTTGGTTAGTTTTTTGGCCTGCCCCTTAAGAGTTTCAACTGTGATACTCAAATCAGTTTGTTGTTGTGCCTGCTCACCGATCTCCCTCTGTACTGTCTCAATCCACCCTGCCTGGGCATTATGTCTAACATCCTGCTCCCATATTCCTCTCCAGAATGTTTTAGTTTGTTCCGCCCCAGGGATCAAGTCGTTGCCTCTTTCTTTCCCCTCAAGCTGTCCAAACAGCATCTTCTGGTTGTTGTCGAACATGCGGTTCTGTTTATACTGACTGACTCTGTTCTCGTATCGCCTGATTTTTGCACTCTTTGCTACAATGCATTGCTTCAGTTCCTCTATGATAATATTTAGCTTTTTTCTCCTAGTTTTGTACTTTATTTCCAGTCTATTTTTAGTGCCTATGTTTTTTAGTGTCCCATTCAGTAGTGACTCAAGCTTTCCTATGTCATTTCTCATTTCCCCGATTTGCCCACTCAGTCGCTTCTTTCACCACGGCTCTGCTCTTTCTCGTCTGTTGTTTCCTCTCGCTTTTATACCAAGTAGTTTCCTCACCGTATTTGCTGTTGCTTTGAGGATATTGTTGCACTGGTGAAGGCTCCTCGCCTCAAGGTATGGGATGACTTTGTTTACCTTAGCTGTTGTTTCTTTTAACTTTTTCCTGTCTACAAATCTTAGGTTCATAGGTCTCCCACTATCATTGTTCAATTCATCTACCACTAAATTTAGGATGTCAACCGAATCTTGTCCTAGCCCGTCAGCATTCATCTCCTCAGTGGCCGTATCTCTGTTCCAGGTATTATTTATCTCAGTATTCAGATCATTGTCTGCTTCGGGTGGTTCCTCCATTCTCAGGACCTCTTCACCTTCATTTCCCACTGGCTCGCTTGTCTGGCATACTACACCCGCCATCTCCAAGCCATTCTCTCTGCTCAGTTCCTCCAGTTCCAGCTCGCTTATCCACCCATTAGTTCTTATTACCCGAGCCTGCCCGGCCAATTTTTGTTCATCTAATTTAAATAAACCAATCTCGTTCCAGATGTTATGCATCCGTCTCCTGTAGCCCCTCTCCTTGGGGTTACTTTTCAGGTAGCATTGCATAACAGTTCTATTCAATTCTTTCGTCCAGTTGGTTCTGGCCCCTTTCCTTCTTCTTCTTCCTCCAACATCAGCAGTATTTGGTTGACAGTCAGGTTCCTGCTGCTGAGCCAGGGGGCACCTGTTGGGTGAGAGTCTGTCACATGACGTTCTAGTCTCAATTTCACCGTTATTCGAACTGTTTATGTTCGATATTTAAACACTCTTATCGAGGATTGGCGAATGTATGGTTACATAGCCATCTGTGGATCCGCCATCCCACTTGGCCCTTGTGTGGCATTATCACTACGCTGTATACGAACACACATAAACAAACAAACACACAGGCAGAAAGGGCCCCAAAAATGAATAAGCATAAGTTTCATTGTAATGTAGTGTTCGAATGTCTGACTTAGTTTTTGTTTTTTAAGTTTTAGTTCCCCCCCCCCCTCTTCTCTGTCCGTCCGCCTGCTTCTCTCTTCATTCTTATTTTCTTTACGTTTTTGGGGTTTCTTTTTTTGTTTTTGTTTTTCTCTGTTTGTTTTTCTCGTTTTTGCTGTTGTTGCTGTGCTGCTTTGGTTTTGTTGTTTGTTTTTTCTTTTTTCTTTTGAGTCTATCTATATATTTTGATGCCTTCCTCTTTGTTAGTAGTAGGAATTCTATAATGTGGAAGTAGCAGCCAGCAGGGAGAAGTGGGAGACTGGCGGCGGTAGCGATACTGAGACAGTGGTGGTGGTGATGTCGATACCGAGGCAGTGGTGGCGGTGATGTGACCGTATTACTGTAGTGGTGGTGCTGTAGCGGTGGCAGCAGTGAAGGAGTGAAGGGGTGGTGGCGGCGGTGATGGGATAGTGGTGGTAATGATGGCCGTAGTGAGCGGTGGTGGTGAAGGTGAAAATGCCGTTATCTGGCTGTTGTGTTTAGTGTACACCGATGATGGGGTGGGTGGTGTATCTAGTTTCTGGTGTTGGTGAGTTTGGCTGTCCTATATAGTGTAGACAGAGGAGAGGAGGGGGGGGGGGTTCTTCTTCCATTTATAGCCATTTTCTTTTTTGGATATACAGTGTACAATACAAAGTTGAATATTTGAATATTTGAGCCTTATAACAATATATTTTGGGTCCGAATTTTTTGGGGCTCAAGCCGGGTGCTTTACGTAGCATTTGTACTAAGAGTTGTTATTTCACAAATGATTTAAATATGTTAAAAATTCAAAACTTACGGGAGCGATTTCATGACCTCCGTCACCTCGTGCGTCTTCTTCCCTTATTATTATTATTATTATTATTATTATTATTATTATTATTATTGTTCTTAGAGTCTCAGTCATTGATGTTAGTTAACTGGAAAGTTTGTTGAAATGAATATCAAGCCACTACCTGCAGCCTCAGATATTCAGGACATATCGGAGGGTTCTTGCTGTTCCCAGCAAGCATGCCTTTTGAAATGTTCCAAAAAGAGGGGTGGGGCCAATTTTCTTTAACCATCCCTGGAAACTTTTGGAGATAGTACCTAGTGCGCCTATGACAATCGGCACCACTTTGATCTCATGGCAGTTCCAAATCCATTTTACCTCCCACTTTAAGTTCTGGTATCGGTTAATTTTCTCCCTCTCCTTCTCTTGCACTCTAGTGTCAAATGGGCACGTCCTCCTTCTTTCCTAGGGAGATATATTCTATCTATATCTGCCTTAGGGTGATGAATTCTGTGCATGGTTAAGAATTTTCGAATTTTTGTATCGAGCCTACGGATCTCTGTGCTTCACCAGTTGATGACATTGTAACTGTAGGTTACTACTGGTATGGCAAGCGTGTTTATGGCATCGATCCTATTCCTTGCATTCAATACCGTTCTTAAGATTGCTCTTACTCTGCGGTAACATTCATTCCTTATCCTTTCCCTCATTGTCGAGTGCTTGATTCCGTCTCCTTCACAAACACCTAGATATTTGTAAGTTTCTTCTTCTTCTTCTTCTTCTTCTTCTTCTTCTTCTTCTTCTTCTTCTTCTTCTTCTTCTTCTTCTTATTATTATTATTATTATTATTATTATTATTATTATTATTACTATTGTTGTTGTTGTTGTCAATAAAGAAAACATTATTGTTGTTGTTGTTGTTGTACTTTCTTCACCGACACATGTACGCTCTCGTAAATGTGTTGTTTTTTCATTGTTATCCAACCTATTTTGTTGAATATTTCATATCATTTTACTGTAAAACTAAACAGTATTCTACATGAGCTGGTTAGGTCATCTTTACCTATAGGCCTTAGGGGCTAGACATTTTTTTCTTTTCCATACACGCCCCACGATGCTTTTCAAAATTAAGTTGTGGCAAAGGTTTTTACTACCGCAACATAGAAAAGCGTGCTGTCCACAAGATAGAGTAGCCAAATTTCAAAAAACAACGACAGCAGAAGCAGGAACAACAACGACAACTCTGTACGAGAAAACTATAAAGCGATTAAAAATGCAATTCTGTCACCACCTCAAGAACAACAAAATACAATGACAACAAAAATAAACAACATCACTAACACAAATCCTGCTATCACCAAACCACCACCGGTACCATCCCCTCCACCGTCACAACAACAACGAGCACAGAAAAAAATAACTAATGCAGACAGCACAATGACAACACAAATATCAATAACAACTACAATAACAACGGCAATAACAAAAATAACAACACTTACGACAAGAAAAACAATAACAACAATACATTTGCAGTGACGGCTGCCAATGTCACAGAAATGTTTAATATGAAAATTTTAGGAAAATAATCCTGTTTGGCTCAAACGGCTTAACTGATCAAACTACAAAAATCATGGTCTGTGATAGCCATCCCACTCCTAGGTGTTGGCAAAAGCTAAAATATATCGTAATCTATAAAAGTGTCTCACCAAATATGAAACAGCCGGAGCTAGGGAATCTGATTGATATAGATAGAGCATTGAAAGAGATAATTCCCGACATACAGCACCTCGCAAGTTCCAGGCAGTATGCATGTATTTCAGTGATCTTTGGTCGTTAAATACTCTGTGGTTCCCTGTCGAAGCGAGAGGTATGTTATCTACCCATGTTATCTAGAAAGGGATCTCACATCTAACCAGATAAAATCTACAAGATCCAAGACCTCTGGAATGTGTTAGGTTAGCACATTACGGTTAACGGATGAAAACCCTGTTGACGTTTGTGTGTGAAGATTGGTTACTTTAGATCTTTCCACCTTCAAAAGAAAACAAGGAACCCCAAGGTCCAATTGCTGCCAACAACAGAACCACCAAGCCACCACAACAACATCAACAGAAAAGCCAACGACCGCAACAGCTGTACAAACACCAGAAACAACAGCAACATCACCACCAATAACACGAGGAGAAGCTTGACAACAACCACTAAAAGCTGGAAGAAAATCAACAAACAAAGTGAAAAGCAACCAAGTTGTTTCCCAAGCTCTCTCCTATATCTATCTTCATCCATATGCGAAAAAGATTCCTCAGACACATATACCACCCCAACTAAAAAAAAGAAGAAAATCACCTTGCCTCACAATTGTACACAGCAGAAAACCCAGAGAACACATCCACAACAAATGCAGACATATCTACAACACTAACACCACAAACGAAAAGACAACCAACATCATGAGCACAACAACAACCACAACTACCCACATAAAGAAAAGACACACAACAACGAAAACCAATCACACAGACACTAAACTTCATGCCAATAAAGAAGTCTAACGAAGAACTGATGGCCATCATAGCATAAATTGAATATAGTGAGTGAGGAAGCGCAATTTGTGGTACCGGCACTTTTAAAGAGCTACACAATTTAATGAAGGCATACGTGCCTCTTGAGACTTACAAAAACCTTTGCGAGAGGTTCCCCTAGATGTAGGAAACACTAATACAAAATCTACCAATATGTTTTTAAAGGGTGACCAAGCAACCCCAACCAGATATGGGGATCGAAACACCTGATCACCAAATGCTCTTGAGGGTAAGTAGCTCCCTTTTTTCTTAACACTTCGAGGCCAACATCCAATTTTAAGATTAGGTTGCATAAATGTACGTGGGCTGGGGCCGTCCTGGAAGCAAGTTCGCTTGCTCAGAATTTCCGACACGCAGGCACTAGCTTCTAGTTTTGACGACCTTGAGATTTACGCATTATTTAGTTGGCTTTGAATGGGAGGTGGGGTGGCAGTGTTGTTTAGGAAATGCCTGGATGTCGATGCACAGACGATCTTCCTTGACTCAGACAGTAAGTTGGTGGTCTGCTATGTGAGTAATAGCGGAGGTGGTGTTTTTAAATTGGTGACCATCTGTGCGTCAACTGGGTTAGGATGGTTGGAAATTTCGAACATCTGGAACCCTTTTGGGAACGTCTCGCCCTTTACTCTTAACAGGGAACTGGAACAGCATCTTCATAGGGACTGTGAGGGAGTAGCTGATATTAGCGGAGGGTGAAAATGCCTCATAAACCTGATCAGACAATTACAAATGTCGGACAGGTACCGACAAGTTTTTCCGAATGCGCCAATTGTTGACCTGGGCCATCTCTTAAGGTCATCTAGATCGTATTTAGATATGTCTCCCATTAGTTGAGCAAATAAGGATAATATAGAGTTTACACAAATATAAACGGTCCCCAATTCAGACCAGAGATTTGTGATAGGCTTGGTCGACTTAGATATCACATTTAGAAATTGATCCGGTTATTGAAAGCTTGACGCATTTCCCGGCGTGTAAAGCCTATATAAACCGGATAGCACATTAGTTAATCAGCATTTGACAGGGGCAATCGTCAGTATCAGTTGTTGGGAAGTGCTCAGGAGAGCAATTAGAGTAGAAGCAATAGTTTGTAGTAAAAAAAAATAGAAAAAAAAGAGTGCGTAGGGGGAGTTAGTAGCTCAACTAGAAGAGCCGATGAGGAGTGATATTGCAGCCAATGTGAGAATGGCACTAAGCCATTTCTTCGTTGAGAAACACCAAGTGTGCATGTCAGAATTATTCCACGTACTCTCTGTCACGAAATAACGAAAGTGGTTTGGTGGAATAAAATGTCAGAGGCGCATCGTGTCTATAAATATACAATTCAGTCTTTTATGCACCGAAATGGGTGCGATCAGTTCGATTTTTAGTAGATGTGTGCAGTTTTCCAGTGACACTTTGCAAAACTCTTTGGAGCATGCGTGGGTACGGGAATAAGGCCACTCGATAGTTCTTACCTTAACTACCAGCCATGGCTCTTGGTGGAAGATGCTGCAAAAAGCCGAAAACAGCATTCAAGACACACACCTAAGCAGCTGCACGATGCACAAATAACTCGCAGTTTGGATTGTCTACCTTAAGAGTTTTATTAATACAAACCAGATCTGTTATCCCATGTCCTCAAAGCTGTCTGCTTCAAATGGCAGCTGATTGGGAGAATTCCCAGCTCTGTAAATCAGGATGTGGTAATGCTCATGAGGAAATATGAGAAGATGTGGGACATTATTGATAATTTACGGCACCTAACTCTGCTCAACGCAGGTTTTCAGATTTAGGCCAACGTGCTAGCAACGGGTTGACACAGGTCAAGTGTCTGGTTGGAAAATCGCAAACGTGCGCATCCTGACAAGCTTTATACACGACAACATCCTCCTCATGCGATACATTATAAAGAGTGTAGGAAGTAAACCTGGCTTTGATCAACTTAGATGAATCGAAAGCTTTTGAGATGATCTAACATCAACAACTGGAGGCTGTCGTCAAAACAGCGACATGTATGACGGATCCGTCTATTTGTTAACACCAACTTAAAGGTCGCCCCGCAACTGTCTTTTTGGGGCTGAAAAAAACAGGCTGTTTCTTCTCTTTGGAGGTTGTAACGAAAGAGGTTGTGTCACACGACTGAAAGTAATGAAGACTGACACTTTCTTCTGCGGCCAAGCCTTCATCAAGTCTTTTCAGGTTCCACTTGAAAAAGAATGTGAGGGTGGAGAGCAAAGTGCTTCCACCCAGTACATTTGTTAAAAGGCGGGTGAATGTAGCGAGTATGGCCTGAGTAAATGGGCTTCATCGTAACATGCGCCTATGGACTGGGAGTTTAGTGAGGAGAACGATCCCTTCCCATGGTGTTCTTGGAGTTTAGGATTGTTTAGTATTGGTGGATTTCCTAAGTTACCCTTTAGCGTTATTCTCCTCTATTGGGGAATTTCATTGTTATTAATTTGTTGTTAATTGTTACCTGTTACCCTTTTTTTACACGTTTATAAAACTATTTGTAAATCCTCACTGTCCCCGTTTTTTGAATTGTTATCAATGTTTCGGCACTTGTGCCCAATAAAAAAATAATTGTTTCTACTTTTGGTACAAGGCTAGCAATTACACAGTACATTACTGGTACTTTATTTTATCGACCCCTTAAGGATAAAAGGCAAAGTTAACCTCAGCGGGATTTGAACTCAGTCCATAAAGGGACGTAACTCTGCGCTGCAAAGCATGGCGAACGACCCTGCTAGTAGTAGCACTTACTTTCGGTTTAACCCATCTTTTCAAATTGCTTGTTTCTGACAAGAATTTTAATAAGAAAAAAAGGAAATAATAATAATGGTGATAATAATGATAAGTAGAAGAAGAAGAAGAAGAAAAACAATCAAATTCAACACATATAGTTCTTTGTATGTATATCTCAGTAGTTACATGTAATGACATGTTATTCTCGCAATAATGACATATTGAAATGTATTCTAGGACTTCGTTACAAATAAAATCATATAAAATATATATAACAATGAGAAAAGTAAACAATAGGGTGAGAATTAAAGAAATAAATAAACGTGTGTGTATAAATATATCTGTATATATAATATATATATATATGTGTGTGTGAATGTATGTGTGTAAATGTGCATCTATCAATATATAAATATACATGCACACACAGATTATATGCATATGCATTATATGTATATCTATATACAGATGTATGCGTACAGACAAACATAACGTACAGATGAGAGAAAAATAACACCTACCTTCCTCTCAAAGTTTATGAAATATTTTGAAGAAATATCTGTCGACAATATATATTATGATTTTGTCTAATTTTTTTGCTAAGGTTTCATTAATCAGTGGTTTATATTGTAGAATGTGTCTTGACATTCTAAGTACAACTTTTGTTACAGAATAAAAGAGGGGAGCAAACTACACAAACTCCACGTGAGAAAATAACACAGTTAATAAAATGTGTATGTTTCAAGGGGAAATGAAATAAAATGGAGGTTTCTAAAAAATATGATGAAAAATACATTGAACAGAACATGTAAGGAAGTATAAAATTAAATATGAAAATATCGAAATAATATGACGAGTATATTCATGTAAGTACGCAATGAATGGAAATAATTCCCCAACTATCGTTTTCTTCTGAAACTAATTCTATATGAATTTTGAATCAATTTCAAGAGAAAGTAATAGGTGAGGAATTGTGCAGAAATAATCTAATAAATGGACTATGGGGCGGGAAAGGATGAAGTATGTATGGATGTTTTTAATAATGAAATAAGATTAACCCTTTTCATATCAAACTGCCTCAAAGTACCTAATTTTAAATGGTTTGTATTTATCTACATACCTCCCATCTTAATTTTATGTCATGTAGCAAATACCAACTTAATAATGAATAAAAATGTAATTATGATACAGAATTCCACAAAATACTTAATTATTTTGATTATTAATAATATTTTGTGAAGAAATGTCTCTCATTAATATGATAAAAAAGGGTTATATATGATTAAAAAGTGTTTAAACGTATTTCTTGAACTCAGAGACTCACTAGGCATTCCCGTGGGCAGGATATCTTTCTGTTGCATTGTTAACCCTCAGTTGTCGATATTTTCAGCTGAAAGGAATGGAATAACGTGAAAGGGAATAAATTATTTACACACAGAAGCACAGAAGTTCAGTGGGTAGGAAACAGTCGATTACATCAATTCAATGACACAAACTCTGTTGGAGAACATGTCATTAATTACGTAAGCTTAGCCTACAACAACTTACATTTATTGTTCATTTAAATCTGATCAACATTTAGTGAGACACATGTACATCAACTTTCCATATTAGAGGTCAATCTTAAATTCCCAGGGCACGAAGATGTCTGATGTAGTGTTGCTATGGCTCATCGCTACTACTTCGTTTATATTCTACAATTAATATTCTAAGTAAAATGGGCTTTTTTCTTCGCCAGTATCTCCACAAGTTAGTGCATGCATATGTATGAGAGTGTTGCCGTTCTTTTTGTTGCTGATCTATTGCAATTGACAAGTGAGGAAGCATATCCTCGTCGGTTCTCAAAATGCCTAAATTCATTTATTTCGAAAGATATGTATATATGTGCGAATTATTCGTGTTTATATTCTTACTTTTTGTTCCATACTTGTAGAGATATTTAGATTTTTCGATGAAGGAGCATAATCTGCCTCCGTAATATGATGTTTTCGCTAAAAAGGCAGCGTGTGTGGAACTAGCAAAAGTCCTAATATTAGAATATTTTGCCTGACACACGCCTCAAGAAATAGCAAAAACAAAAATATATATATATTTTTTGCAAACCTGTGCACATGAATTGCATGAAATCAACAAAATAATGAAGTTCGATAAATCCCTGTAGTCATCGGAACTCTACGTCACACGAAGAAGGGATTTCAAAACTTCACCATTCATGTCCAAGGTAAGATAAACCTCTAGTCAGTCTAGAAATCCACCATATATGGAAGGGTTCCCGTAATACGGAGAGTATTGACAATCAAGATAAATTTCAGAGTTGTATCCTGTGAAACTGTCATAATAATAGAATTATTAGTAATATCAACCACTCAATACAATGAGATAAAACATACAGTAATAATGTTGTTGATGGATGATAGTGGTTATGTTGATGACAGCTAAAACTAAACCTATCGTAGTTAAGTGCTATTCTCTGAGTTATCTCCCCTACTATCTGTCGCTGTCGCTATCACACCTATCTTTATGTTTCACGCTCTGTCTCATTGATTTTTATCTTACACTAGGCACCCTCTAATAATCATAATCTTTGGAAATGCTACACACTAAGACAACATTGGATAATAACATGGATTCTTAGCCATTGTACTATTGTACTCATTCATTTGAGTGACAACCAGCTTGTATACATTAGTATGTCTAAGAAATTATGGACAGACTTTTGGATTTCTCGAGCTGTCATATTCACATTTAAATGATAGTCAGATATTATTCTTTCGTTTCACAACGAAAGTAATCACTTAGGTCTTCCAATATTAGACGCCTTGTCTTTTTCTATGGATAACAAACAAACTATATAATATGAAAAGAAATGAATTCTGAGCGCCCTTAGTTCACATTCAGCCGACGACAAAATTTACTTAGCATCACTTCAGGATCGATAAAGTGCAGCTTGCGAGTATTGGGAATGGCAGAACTGTTAAAGATATATCTGTTCCTAATCTTTGTGTTCTGAGTTGAAATTCCATCGTCACTAAATTTGATTTTCAGCGATTTGGAGACAATATATAAAGTAGTAGGAAGGTTGATGGATTGCCGGAATTAAAGCGATGCCTAATCTGGCTTTTGTGACTGTATTTCAAGTTCCACATAGGTGCAGATTACAAAGACTAAGACAAATCATTCTAACAGAAGATTACCTCATTCAACATGTAATTGGGGGGGGGGGGGGCGATATAGTGGCCTAAAAAACAACATAGATACTAGAGATTCTTTCAACAGTGGATCGAAAATCGATGGGTGGAATAATTCATAATGTATTATTGTTTAAAAGGAAAACACACAATATGGGAAAGGTTCTCTATGAGAAAACTAGGTAGATGTATTTTAAGATACAAGAGATTTGTATAAAGTTAAGTCCCACTAAAAGCTTCTAATATACACCATGGAGCAAAAGTAGTGCACCAATAAAATAACACTTTGCTCTATCTTCATGTGTTTGTTTTGTGTGTAAGCATGTTAGATGTACTTATTTCTCGTGATTAGGCTGTTGCGTGACTTTTGCCCCACCCTATATATGATAGACCCTTCCATCGTATATTGAGATATGAGGGTGTAGCAGCCTCATAAAACTGCAATTGGCAAAGCGTGGTGAGTACGGGTACACCCTTGATATGACGAAAAGCAAACAGAAAGAGTCGAAAGTCAACTAGGTGTTGGTCCTCCAACAGGAATGAGAAGGCTCTGGATCGGATTGGAATATGTACGTGCGTGTATCTGTTTGGATAGGTATGCTTTCCCACCCACCTACTTAAGTATTGACAAACTTTTGTTTTAATTAAAAGATAACGTGCACTAAATATATAAATAACATACAATCTTATATCCAATTTCTAGTTTTACTCATATACTTCGGTCTGCTGTCTGGTACTAATTTATTTATATTCTTAATTCGTCGAATAATTACTTTGCGGAGAATAAACAAACATTAAACACGTGTGCGCATGTTTGCGTGTGTGTGTGCATATTGATTATAAATATACTCATGGTAGTGAAGTCTTATTTCAATGAATATAAACATAAGAGAGTATTGAAGTTTGCTTGAAGCATTGTGGAATAATAAGGTAAATTTCTTTAAGACGTTTGGAAGCCTCGACAATGCAAATGGGTAAATCTACGGGTAACAAGATCCGGTGGTGGAGAGAGAGATGTAAGTGGGTGTACGTTGAGATGCGTGGCGTGTATAAGACGTATAGAGGAATGAAGTAAAGAGCATAAAGGATATAAAGAATATAAACATGTTTTTGTTCAAAGCTAAAATGTGTTTCTTCAGAAATAAACATTTTACTCATTTGAAGGAAAATGTCTCCAGCGAATAACAATGAAAAATATTTGTTCGTAATTGCTCTAATATGGAACGTGGTAATCAACAGTAGTTGTTGAAGAAAAACCCCTAGCGGCTATCATATCTGTAAATAGAGGAAATTATTGTTTATATAGTTTTTTACGCAAGTCAATAATTTTGCAGGTAATGACACGAGTTTATTATGCAGATTACAAGCAGTTTTGTTAATGAGAGCAGCGTAATAAAACCCAAATCTAAAACAAAAAGCATATGTATTTTAATTGGAAATGCAAGTTAGTGAATTCAGAGAATTTCGATAAGTATTGCAGTTAATGAGCTGTTTATGGAAACATAGGATTCCACGATCGATTCCATTGTAGTGCGTAAAATATATTCTGGGGAGATAAGTGAGGTTAGGGATGAAAATACGACGAAACCATTATATATATATATGCAGAGGTTACATTTAATATTAAATGGGTGTTACGTGTGTGTGGGAGTATGGTTAGCATGTTAAGATGAAGAGAATATATATTTTGTGTGTGTGTGTGTAGGGAAATGATTCCGTAAGTAGGAATATTTTTGAATGAACATATTTTCCTTACTTATATATATATATATGCAGAGGTTACATTTAATTTGTTGGGATTCAACAAGATTAAACATTTTTATAACTAATATAAAGCACTCAACAATTTAGTGGAGTAAATAAACAATATATTAATAAATGGAAACTATATTTATAAAACCATATTTATTTTATTATATATAATTCAAGGGCAACCTAGGCAAATTATGGTGTGCTTTCATCAGATAAAATACAGATTTGTTTTATAAATAAATATTGACATACCCGGAAAAAAGACAATCGGTTGGAGCTTCCTGGATAGCTTCCAGGAAGCTCCAACCGTTAAGGTTGTCTTTTTTCCGGGTATGTTTTTTTCATATATGAGTGTTTGAATTTCTTTTTACTTAAAAAAGGGGGCTCACGAAGGCTTTTTTTTAAAATGTAATTTGATTGGTTATAAATGAAATTATGGCTGTCACGTGAACAAGTTCATTAAAAATCGCGCCCGTATTTGGGAATTTATTTTGTAGCCTTTTAGAGAATTTTATGACAATAAAAAAAGTGGCACACGAAGGCTTTTTTTTTTTTTTTTAAATGTAATTTGATTGGTTATAAATGAAATTATGGCTGTCACGTGAACAAGTTCATTAAATTTCGCACCCGTATTTGGGAATTTATTTTGTAGCCTTTTAGAGAATTTTATGACAAGCAAAAGAATGGTCAAGAGAAATGGGATGGGAGAATTGTTCTGGTTCGGTGAATATGGCTAGTTCGCTGGGGTGTCAGAGTTCAGATTTTCTATTGAAATAAAGAAAGTAGACATATGTATGTTTATTTGTATGTTTGTGTGTGTGTGTGTATAGGAAGATGATTCTATTGGTAGAAATGGGGGAGGGAGTTGTGTGTGTGTGTGTGTGTGTGTATGGGTGTTATGTGTGTGTCTGTGGGAGTATGTTAAGATGAAGAGAATATATATATTTTGTGTGTGTGTGTGTAGGAAAGTGATTCTATTAGTAGAAATGGGGGAGGGAGTTGTGTGTGTGGGTGGGTGGGGTGTGTTATGTGTGTGTGTATGGGTGTTATGTGTGTGTGGGAGTATGGTTAGCATGTTAAGATGAAGAGAATATATATTTTGTGTGTGTGTGTGTAGGGAAATGATTCCGTAAGTAGGAATATTTTTGAATGAACATATTTTCCTTACTTATTCGTATTTGTTCTGTTGCATTGCAAGCGCAAACGTATGTTAAGGTTTATTTAGTTCGGGTTTTTATGTTCTAAAGTAGAAGGTGTTATGTGTGTGTGTATACATATATACACACACAGACAAATAAACATACACAAACACACATGCACACACAGGCACATACAGACACACACATATACAAATATACACACACATATACAAATACACACACACACACACACACACACACACACACACACACACACACTATATATATATATTATAGTAGAAACTTGGTATAAATATCGTAAGGTTTATAGCACTCAGTCCAAGGAACGGATAATGCATAATCAGTTATAGCAGTGGCATATGAAGAGACCTTCGTTGGGTTATTCCCACAACTCATTCAGTTTGCCATATTGTGATGGAGTACTTCTGGGAAGATTCCTGCTAAGATAGGAGAGTTCTATGGGCAGGGAATACTAAACAATTTCAATTACTTATATAAACAAATTATGGAAAAGTGAGATAATACTAACAAAATGAGGGGAACAAAAGTTAATTCGAAGATATTTAGTATGGCCAGGACAATCTTTCAGAACACAATTTGATTCGTGAGGGCATCGATTGAGAAATCCAGTCGCGTAATACAGTCATTTTATATGACAGTTGTGAGATCATCTGCCACTTTTTCGCGCTGCATAACTGACAATATTTCGTTCTATTGATATAGGTGTGGATTTTTATCAATATCCTCCATTTTATGGAGAACTCTGTGCCGTTTTGTTTGAGGTCCCACAAGTGGTTTGCGAGCTGAGTGCGAGCTGAGTGGTCCCACAAGTGGTTTGCGAGCTGAGGATACCAGAAAAGTTTTTCATATTTCAGGAAAGGCTTTTGAAATAGTTCTGTGACATACCTACACGAGTCCAGGTATCTGTGGTTAAGTCTAAATTTACGTCGTAGGAAATTTGCTTTAGTATGATTTGTAACAACGGTAATTTTAATTCTTAGTGCAGTAAAATTATGAATTAATTTTTTACGGAATCTGTCCAGGTTCTGTCCGCTACAAACCTGGTTTACAAAAGACCATCGTCATGGTATATACCAAAGGTGGGGTTGGGAAATTTAGACTTTAGCCTATAAAACATGTATAAGCCGATAAGTTTACAAATATCAGCACTGTCATAGTACTGTCACGCGAGGGCATAAAAAGAATCATCAGGGTCAGATTTTATCAAACAAGATAACAGTTAATAAACAGGGTGTTATATGGGCGTGGGAAATGAAGTCATATTCCATGTATATATAAGAAATAAAGAGCAAATTCTAAATTGTGTGAATTTAGTCCTGTTCTTCCCTTTTCACACCTACACAATAAAATTCAATTGCTATACTAATCTACCCCAAAGCGTAATACGTATTACCATCTCTATTTTACATTCCACCAGATAATACAATACTTCTGCTATACTACACAACAACTAACACGTCAACGATCACTCCTTTCAAATTTATATTTTCGAGATATTTCCCAATGTTATAATACGTACTTTCGTAAACTAGTGTTTTTCGTATGCATTACATTTAACGGTATCTTATAAACTCGTATATGCGCCTGAGGTTAGGTCACAATTTTGATGCATTTTGTATTCTTGAGGTGTGGTCAATATTTGGCCTTGAAACCTTGGGTAGCGCATTGTTACGTGGTGGAAAATAATTAGATAATATATTTCTGGTCTCTTCTTGATAGAGCACCCTTTTCCATTTTACTTTTCACACCTACGGATATTGCTACACACATACACACCTCAGATCCAAGCTATATATATATATATATATATATATATATATATATATGTATATGTGTGTGTGTGTGTGTGTGTGTGTAAATGAAGTAATTCCGTCGGAAAGGTACAGGAAAAAAGAGTGCTCTATGTAGGTTACAGAGCTTATTAGTTATGTAATAAACAACATCAGATAATTATTTCATTTACCAGTGGTTCTTGAAATCTGCTTTCAGTCGTCTGAATGAAAAAATCCTTGTTTATTTTTATTGAAATTGGATTTGAAAACAAAAATATGAGAAATATGAAAGTGATGCTGAGGGAAGAAGAAAAAAAGATTATAAATAATAAGTATATAAACACACACACACACACACACAATCATATATATATATAAATATACATATACACACACATAAATACACATACACGTATATATATATATATATATATATACACACATACATATATATACACACATATATATAAAAAATATAAATAAAAATAAATAAACAAACATATACACACTCGACCACGCGCATATACTTAAAAAATAAGCTGTCACATCAACAGGCATAGACATGAAGTCATAATAATAAATAAATAAAAGCAAAAAATAAGTAACGTCAAAAATAAAAATAAAAATGAAAAAAATAGCACGTTGACAACGATACGAGAGAGGAAAAAACAAATAAAAATAAACAAACACACGTGGTAAGAAATTGCACAAAATAAAATAAATATATATATATATATACATATACATATAGATACATATATACACACACATATACAGCAGAAACATATGCACAAATAAGTATATACATACAAATATACATACACATATATATACACACACACACACACACACACATATATATATATATATATATATATATATATATATATATATATATATATATATATGTATATATAGTATAAAAGAGAAAACACAGGTAAGCATTAAGAGAAGGATTTAATCCAGGTATTTACGACCGTTTCATTGGTAAGTGCAACCTTATATTGCTATACTACAAATAGCAGCCACTCAATTATAATTGTTGTTCACAGTCCAAATTTTCAAAATATATGTATATATATATATATGTATATATATATATATATATATATATATATATATATATATATATATATATATACATATACATATACATACATATACAGCAGAGACATACACAAATAAGTATATATATACACACACACACACACACATATATATATATATATATGTATATATTCATATATATACATATATATATATATATATATACATATATATATATATATATATATATATATATATACACACACATATACATACATACATACATACATACATACATACATACACATACGCACGCACATACACTCAACCACAAGTATAGGGACATATACACAGATGTAGGGGTATATACAATATATCAATAAATATATACATTCAGACACATACACACATATACATACACATACATAAGACTATACGGACAGAAAATAAAGGTCTATAATCACCGCATACACACAACTAAAACCGTAAAAACATGCATGGAAACAAGTAAAGGTATAAAATAAACATAAACTCACACACATGTTAAAAAATACATACAACCACATACACACACACATATATATACCTATACATAAAAATATACATACACACATACACACATACGCATATGTACACGTACAAACACACGCGAACACACACACACACACACACACACACACACACACACACATATATATATATATATATATATATATATATATATATATATATATATATATATATATATATATATACATATATATATATATATATACATATATATATATATAAATATATATATATATATATATATATTAAGAAAGTAAAACAAAGAAGCCTTCAATACATCAAAAGTCTTTATTAGCCGACAATGTTTCGTCCTATTAAGGACTCATCAGGGCAAATAAAACAACAAGAAGTATTATCGGCCAATACAAGCCGGAAACTCCGAAGAATATGGAGTGTACATACACTAAAGTATTGCAAGATTATGGGTAAAAATATATAATAAAAATAATAAAAATATATAATAAAAATTACTAAGGAGGTGTATAACATTAAGAACCATATTACAAATATAGTCCAAAGCAAAAAAACCCTAGAGCTAAACAAAGGTGGTTATATAGAGCAGGAATTATATATAATACAATGTAATATAATATAATATACCTTTACCAATATTAAAATTACAATAAAAATTAAAAGGTACAATATACATATGTATATATGTACGCACACGTACGCACACATACACATACATCAATACACATATCCATCTTCAACTGCACAAATTAAACCTTATTAAGAGTTTAAATATAAAAATAAGCATGATAGGAATGAAAATAATAATAATAATAATAATACATATACCCAATATACATGAGGTAATAATATGATATTATTATAATAAGTAGCACATATAATAAATAATAAACTATACAATTATATACTATATAATATAATATAATAGAATAGATAATCTCCGGTTAATTTACACAAACAATATAGATGTCGCAATAATACTATAATAATAATATACTAACATTTATAATATACAATATATAATGGCATGCAAGTTAACAAATCAATTCATATAGAGTTACAGAGTAGGTGAGGAAAAATGAATTGTACAATACCCAAAAATTATGATGGTACAAAGAAATATATAAACATCTTACATGATATATAAAGTTTAACATATCATAATTGTTTCTACGTTAGACACAAGGCCAGCAAATATCCAGTGTATTACTGGTACTTTATTTTATCGACCCCGTAAGGATGAAAGGCAAAGTTATAATTAACGGTAAGTAATAAGGATCGATATTACAATAACAAATACAATAAATATAATATATTATATATAAAATAATTAACATAATATAATATATAATTACATATAATTACAAGGTTGGTAAACAGACATGTATGTGGATGAGTGAGTAAGGACCAGACAGTAAATATAATGCACAGTAGTATTACAAATAAAATATAAAATATAAAATATAGAATAAAATAAATAAATAGAATCAACCGGAAATTAAAAAACAAAAACAAAAGTATACATTTAGGTCTCACATGCAGTTAAGTAAAAACTAAGGAAATAACCCCGGTAAATGACTCGAAAACCCTATTTTATAAATTAATATTAAAAATATTTAAAATATCCAATAAGGCAGTATAATATTAGCTATAGTTTAAGTAATTAAAGTTTATAAACGTTAATATTTCGTTACAAATGTTTACAAAAAGGAATGAAATGTTTTACTATCATATACATAACGATATCTAAAAAACTGACTTAAGCAGAATTATGGTAGGCTAATAGGGACAGAATTGAAGAAATATATGGAGGATACAAAGGGGCATAAAATCATAGTCAGTATACTATATAAAATAATAGAAAGGAGCGTAAAAGAGGAGGGGGGGATTAAATATAATCATAGTCTATTTGGGGGGGGGGGGTTTGACAATAAGTTTATATTTATATTTGTATTGGCCAATAATACTTCTTGTTGTTTTAATTGCCCTGATGAGTCCTTATTAGGACGAAACATTGTCGGCTAATAAAGACTTTTGATGTATTGAAGGCTTCTTTGTTTTACTTTCTTAATTCTTCGGCTCTGTTTAACTATATTGAGCTATACCTTTTACTGTCATTTCTATAATACGAAGAGGGTGTCTAACTCCAACACGCTCCAGTATTTTAACCCTTACATATAGATATATATATATATATATATATATATATATATATATATATAGAGAGAGAGAGAGAGAGAGAGAGATAGATAGATAGATAGGTAAATATACACGGGTGTGTATGATTGTGTATAGAAGATTATATTAATAAGAGGAATTCCAACTTTGTCTGATTTATTCGTTTTATTTACAATCCTTTAAAATATATATAATGGTATTATAATGAAATAGTATGATAGAATATTAAATTCTAAGTGTTAATTGAACAAGTACTTTCATGCTTTCGCAATCTTCAGGTTCATGATATGTGGTGACAGTCGAGTTTGCAATTTTCAACTGAAAATTGCAAACTCGACTGTCACCACATATCATGAACCTGAAGATTGCGAAAGCATGAAAGTACTTGTTCAATTAACACTTAGAATTTAATATTCTATCATACTATTTCATTATAATACCATTATATATATTTTAAAGGATTGTAAATAAAACGAGTAAATCAGACAAAGTTGGAATTCCTCTTATTAATATATATATATATATATATATATATATATATATATATATATATATATATAAAGGGAGAAGGGATATTCAATTTGTTGGAAATCCGACAAATATAAATATATATGTTTATAACAGATTTAGAGCACTCAACGGTATCCTGGAGTAAATATTCAATGATATTAAATATTTAATATCTTTGTATATATATATATATATATATATATATATATATATATATATATACATACGCATATATATATATACATACGCATATATATATATATACACACACACATACATAAAGTTACATCTACACATATATATACGTACATATATATACACACATATATATAGATATATACATATACATACATATACAAACATATATACATAAACATACATATACACGCACAACATATACACAGTCACATAAGCACACACACACACACATATATATATATATATATATATATATATATATATACATATATAATTATATATACACACACACACACACACACACACACACACACACACACACACATATATATATATATATATATATATATATATATATATATATATATATATATATATATATATATATATATATATACATATAAATAAGAGGTGGGTGTGTAAGGTAGAAAGTAGGGGCAATATAAGTCAACAGAAATATAAATATCATACGGAAAAAATATAAATATAAGAGATGAGGAAGAAAAATAATATATGGGTAAAGAATGTGAGTTCAGAGAGTAATAATAATCGTAGTGGATGTAAGGCGTAATGAGTAAAAAAGACGTTTAATGTGGTTGAGTCATCGTAGGAATGTCAATCCAGTTACAAAGTAGATGCGATTTCAGGTGAGGACAACATCTGAAGATCTCGGTCTTAGAGTTAAGGCAAGTCGAAGTGGCTTTCAAATTTTGGAGAATTCTAAATTTTTCCGTGGTGCACAAAGAATAATTCTGTGTGCCCCTTTGGTATTCTCTTGAATGGTCTAAAATAGACCAATCGATAGTGTACGGAATGTTTTTGTCTTTGAATTCTCCCACATTATTTGCGAGAGCCGTTGCTGTTCTTTTTTCAAGGTGTTTAAAAGATGCGACATGTGCATAATACCTGGTTTTGAACCTGTCTTGATTCATGCTAACATATCCTTTACTCCTGTCTGGCTGGTTGTTAATCAACGGTGTCAATTTGGCCTCATGCACAATGGATTTAGTATTACATTTGCCCTGTAATGGGCATTCTTCCGGGCTTCCTGCAACTGCATCCTGGATTTACTCTCGTACGATTAGGGTTAGTAATTTTAGTTTTCATTGATGGACAGCAAGAGTAACTGATTATGACTACATTTCTATTAAATATCTTATAATATCTATGATTAGGTGGAAAGTTTTGTCTAGGAGGTCGAGGAATTTCCTTCCTCGACATTCTTCCTTTGACAGTTAGAGAGAAGGGGTGTGTGAACCAAATAATTTTTTCTTTTCCTGTTATTGGGTTTAGTTTTAGAGGGAGGAGTAGGTAAATATTTAATATGTTCAGTAAAGCCGCTGTTATTGAGGGCCTTATTATAATAAGGGGCAGCTTTGTTAAAAATGTCTAGAGACGAAGATATGGTAGAAATCCTACGGCTAATGTTAGGAATAAGATTTTTAAAAACTATAGGGGGATGGCAAGATTCTTTGTGTATATATCTTAGATTCTCGTTAGGTTTATGATAAGGTTTAAAAGCGGCAGTAAGTAGATCAAGATTAATATTAAGAATGTTAGCATTAGTAAGGTTCGTAACTATAGTAATTTTAAGTTTTAGGTTAGCAAAGGTATTGATTAAATCTTTACGGAATTTATCAAGGTTATGGCCGTTGGTGGTATGAGAAACTGTCAATCCGTCGTCTCGGTACAAACCGATATTATGGGAAGGAAATTTATCTTTAAGGGTGTGGAGTTGGAATAATCCTACTAAGTCGCACACATCAGCACTGTCATCGCAACATCAAAAGAGTTTTCAGGGCTTGACTTTTTAACCCAAATACTTTCATTAGCAAAGAGTAGAGTTTTCGTAGCATGAAAGATAACGTCTTCTTCTAATTTAGAAATATTAATGAAAGGTCTTTTAAAATCTAAGGCTTTTGTTAATAAGTAAAGAGTAATAGAGGGGTAAAAATCAACAATATCAAATTGGGTAACGCTACACTTATTTTTACCTTGTATATTATTAAACCAAGAAATAATAGAGGATGCATTTAACCATTGTGATAAGTCAGTCTTAGTTCTAATTTGGAGTATTATTTTTCTTAAGATGTTTTTACTTGCAAGGCCAACTTCAGATTTAGCAGGGTTAATTAGTTTACAGCTAGGTCGATTAGTGAAGTCTGATTTATGGTCTTTAAGGATAATATATGCTTTACGTTTAGCTAGGCTTTCAATCCGGTTGTCTATTTTTAAAATACTAGCTAGGTCTTTGCTTCTTTATTAATGGTATTGTAGTTGTTATTGTTAGCTAATTGATATTTGGTGGTGATACTATCTGTTAAAAGTTGGTTATACAAAATACTATTTACGTCAAAGAGATTTTTAGTTTTATCGGAAAGAACAAAAGTGTTTGGAGAATGTTTAAAATTAGAAAGATCGTTAGAAAGTTTAGTTTGAAAGTTATTGTTGTACTTACGAAATTTGATTTCACTAATTAAATTAACAAGGTCTATATATATACATACATATATATATCTTGGATCAGTGATGGAGAAGTAGCTCAGGGACAAGAAGTATGGATTCAGAAGGGGAGAGCAACTGTTTGTTGTATCCTGATTTTGAGGAGGATTATAGATGGAGTTAGAGCAAATAGTCGTCCTGTTGTCATGGTATTTCATTGGCTTCAGGAAGGCGTTTGCTTCTGAGGACCAAGAAGAGAGTGGATCTGATATCCCTGTTCTACACCAACACCAGAGAACAAGTTATCACATCTGATAGGATGATGGAGTTCTTTGAGTATTCTATTTTATGTGACTTGCACTAGAGAAACACCAGGATCCGGGCTTAATTGCAACACTAGCTTAAAGCAAGAGAGTAAAGGCTAAAACAATATCAAATGCTGAATTTGCTGACGGTATGGCTCTGGTGACAAACAGAGTGAAGGAAGCAGAGAAGTTGATGCGAGAGGTTAAGGCTGTGTCGATGAGTGTGGGACTGAGAATGCATGAGAATAAGACGAAGTATATAGTGGAAAACCTCAAGGAGCTAGAGAGGATTATGAATGTGGGTGGGAAGCTGCTAGAGTTGGTTGAAGAGATTAGGAACACAGAAGAGCATGTAATGGAGAGGAAGAGCGAAGCGTGGGTGACGTGTCACATATCTAGATTGGTGTGGAAGTCGAACGGACCTACGTAAAGACCTAAAATCCATCTCGTCATCGGTACAGTGGTGCCCGGGCTGCTGTACGCGTCTGAGACTTGGGAACTGACCAAGAGAATTACTCAGATGGTGACTTGGTGCTACACGATAATACTGAGGATGGTGTTGAACATTACCCATAGGCTCTTAGGATGAAGAACTCAGAGCTGTGTGTGAGCCTTCCAAATGTCAGCTCGAAAGTGATAAAGAGGAGACTGACTTTCTCTGGACATGTTCACCGACATCCAGAGTTGAGACTGAACTCAGTCCTCGTCTGGGAGCCCCTACACAGAGACACTGGAAGAGGAGAGCAAGAATGACATATGTTGAGGCCCTAAGGACAATCACTGGGTTCCGAGATACGCGGGACTTAGCGGCAATGATGAAGGACAGAGATCGCTGAAGATTATGCCTTCGTGATGTGTGTAAGTGCGTTTCTTCAGGTTAGGGATTAACTTTATTTGGCACGAGAAGCGTCTGCGAAAACAGCCAGCCTATTGACTTCATGCGCCTTTCCGATATTAAAAATTAAAATTGCACCGACTAAACTTGTCTAATATCCACAATTAAATTTTATTGCCTATGTATTATACGTATAATACTATCATACGTGTATGATAGTATTATACGTACGATGTATGCAATGTTTACGTTTGCTATATTTGTTAGTGTAAGTGAATACCTTTAATTCCGTTCCTCTCACTCGCTATTTCTTGTAATCTATAAAATTGCTAAACGTGTCTAATTGTGTCTTAGATTCATCAGATTCACACTGTTGTCTAAGTTCGTTAATTTCCCACTCTTATTGACTCGATTGTTTCTACGCATGTTTATTTAAATTTTGTTCAACACATAAATTCATAGACACACATATACACACAGATTCCTTGCTATTTTCCACGTTTTGTATCGTTTATATCTCCTCTTTCCATCTTTGTATTTAAAGTTCAAGAATGTAACTTTAATCATTGTTTGTTGTATTGACGACTTTAGTTATGTATTATTTATTTATTTATATTCGATGTACGGCTCAGACGAGATGTCTACTACTGAAGTACATCAAGAGAATACAATTTTATAAACCCAATGCCTGAAAGCATATAGATTAAACAATAACATAGACCGTTATTAGTAAAATGTATATAGCACTTCTTAATCGAGAATGTGTTTAAAACACCTTAAAGTCTCATATCGCTGTTACTCGGATATTATTGACAATTATTGAAGGAAAGCAATTTTGTTTACTCACACACACACAAACACACACACGCACATATATAAATGAATATATATATGTATATGTATATATATATATATATATATATAGTTATACTTGGGGAGGGTCATATTTGTGTAATATTGCCAGAATTAATAACAGAACACACTCACCGTTTGGTTGGTTTTCGCTTTTCGCTTCTGTGTCTTGTATATCGGTAATCTAATTTATTCGGTCCTCAATGTTGCCATTGACTGACCAACGGTCAAAAATAATACAGATACAATATAGACACAAACACATATATATAGTTTATCAAAGTTCTTTCGTTGCACATCTGCAACACGTCAGTGGTGCTATTGTTTCCTCCCGTTACATTGTATGTCTACGCCATCTTTATTTAGTCTGTTTATATATTTATTTATTTATTTATTTGTTTGTTTGTTTATTTTATTTTGTCTTCTTTGCGCATGCGTTTACGTGTGTGTATAGTGTTTTGTTTGATGTGTGTTCGTGATTGGGTGACTGTGTATCGGTTAATGCATTCTATCTTTACTAGTGTGTGTTTATATGTTTTTGTTGTTATTGTGCATGTGTATGTATTTATTTATTTATCTATTTATTTATTTATTTATTTATACTTCTCTTAGGTCAGTGTTGTTTGTTTGGGTGTTGTTGTTATTCCATTCATTCTTTCTGTTTAGTCTTGACCTTCTAAGTTCTATTTCACTGGCCTCTCTGATTTGCCTATCTGCTGGGTCATTTCTATGTTTAGATATTATTCTAATTTCTATGTTGTCTATGTTACCGTCGTGTTGTTGTCTGGCATGTTCGTATAGTACTGAACCGTTTTTTCGTCCTTTTAGTTCCCCCCAGTGTTGGTCTATCCTTTCACCTATGCTACGAGCTGTCTCGCCTATGTATGTTGTTGTCATGTTTCTGCAAGTACCCTCTGTACATCTTATGCTTTAGACTACGTTTCTAGTTTTACAGTTTATCCGGGCGTTTACCTTACATATGATACATTCCCTATTAGTACAGTGGGTTTTCTTAAAAGGGTAGGTTTTGCTGATCAGGGATTTTATGGTGGTTCCTGGCTTTTCTACCACCTTAATCTTTAAGTGGGTCTTTCTCAGGGCCTTCCTACACTGGTTAGCTAATTTCCCTCCAGGGATAGCGTCCACAAACATCACACTCTGGTATTTCTGGTTGTCGTACCGTGAGGTGGCTTTCCCTATCTTATGTCTAGCCCTATCTAAGTATTCCATAATTTGCTCCTGTATAATGGGCAAATTCCTTTCATGTCCAGTTCTGTGAGGGTCTTATACTTCTCCATGGCTCCTTCGTATACTCTGACTCTGTCTCTTTGGTTGTAGCCAGAGAACTGCATGCGGTTGATGAAGTATTGGATGTGTCTTTCCATTTCTGTTGGGTCGCACATGCGGGACACATTCTTCATCACTCGTACCAAATCTGCGATCAGAATATTAAACTTAGCACTACTGGACATTGCTGAGTTTTTGAGTATCAGGTATTTGGAGGCCATGGGTTTAGCATAGTGTGAGTGGAGAATTTGGGCTCTCTCGTCTATCGTGTTAATCCAGACTTCCGTGTCTAATACAGGTAGTCTATTATTAGGGTGTTTGGAAGGGTAGTCGATAGTTACAGTTATACTCTGGTGTATGGAATTAGCTATCTGCTGGATGCTTTCCATTGTGCTACGTTCTAAATCAAACTTGTTAGTGCTCTCTAGTGGGGATATTCTTATAACTATATTGATATCGTCTACGTAACGAGAGTACATGATGAGGTCTATGGAGCTCTCATTAAGGAGATCTTTAAGTCTCCTTTCCCACCATACCATAAAAAGAAATACCTGACATAGTAACTACTTTAAAACTGATAGCGTATGGTCTTCTAACTATTTAAAATTAAACATACGGTATATTGCCAAATATACTATACATGCATTCATATATATATATATATATATATATATATATATATATATATATATATATATACGTTATTCCGGGTTGAATCGAAGGTAACCACAGTAAGTAAGGTACTCAATACATAGCAGAGTATAACAGTTTTAATATAGATGAGATTCTACAGGACTAGAACTGTTTCATTCATTAGAATTCATTCATTAGTGATTCCTGATGATTTCTAATGAATGAAACAGTTCTAGTCCTGTAGAATCTCATCTATATATATATATATATATATATATATATATATGAATGCATATATAGTATATATTGCAATATACCGTATGTTTAATTAAAAATAGTTAGAAGACCATACGCTATCAGTTTTAAAATAGTTACTATGTCAGGTATTTCTTTTCGGCAAAAGAAGGGAGAGAAGCTGTCAGTCCGTTTTACGCTGGTTGGCGTTCATCAGAGCCACGTACTCGCCTGCTTTCGCCGAAAATTATGGAAGCTCGATTCTTATAGAATTCCAGATTCATACATACATATATACATGAAAAAAACTCATCGCTTGAACAGCCGTTAAAACAGGTAAATGCTGTCAAAGACAAACATGCCCCAGAGAAGACAGACCAGTGGGCAGGGGTCAACAGAGAGACGATGCACAATGTGGGTGACAGGCAGATGACATACAGAAAAGAAGGAAAGAGGAGGGGAGGAGGACAAGGAGAATACTTTTGGTGCATAGAATTCATTGGAAAAAGGAAATAAAGAAAAACGATGTACAAGACAATGTTACATCTTCACACTCATCAACTCTCAAACCAGCAAAATGTTTCGCGCTATTTAATTAAGAGTACCATTTTAAAATTTTGGATCGTCAAACAGAAAAATTAAGATTTCTGCAGATATGACGTGAGGGTGTGATAAGAAAAATGTGCAACGATAGAAAAACGAAAGTAATCAAAGAAAAGAAA
>OZ024742.1:59891597-59971597 GCA_964016885.1 Eledone cirrhosa
GAATGAAACCTGACTTTGCTGTTTGCCTCATTAAGTTGGAGGTTATTCTGGTTTCAAGTAGCGTTAAGAGACTAAGAATTACAAGACACACATTGTAAGGAAAACATTCAAATATTGGTACACATTTCCACCATGTGGATCTGAGCAACGTCAAATATATCGCTTTGCTCAAGGACGCAACATGACACCCCGCTTAACCTTGATATTCTGAGACCGTCAGCATCCTAAATACTAGGTCAAGCACTTTTACTGCAGTCATTACAGACGAAGTAAGTAAGGTTTGCCAAAATAGATATATTTTTAATCAATAGTAAAAATAACCAGAATAATTCTCACACCAATTAGCATTAAATGAGATATTGATTATATGTGTCTCAGATATTTAAAGGTTATTCATAACCATATGATCATTTACATGTTTTCAAGTGTAAAATATGGAAAATGTTATTGTATTATATAAAATGTTTTGTATTTGTCTATATGTTATTGTTGAAGTTGAATTGATTCTTTTAATATATTTAATGTACTTAAAACGTTATAATCTGTTTTGCTAGGTGTAATCTGTAACAAACATCAAAGACATACATGAACAGCGTTTTTAAATAAAGAAATATTCGATATTAGTTCATGAATAATTAAATGTTTTGGTATAAATTTACATTCAACACAAATTTCAATTGTCGAAATTTGACAATGGAATCCGAAAGATTGTTTGCAAGTGATGGCCAAAGTTCGATAACTACGAAGAAATATTGGTCAAACAATTGTTTTGCGCGACTGCAGCAAATCATATTATATTAAAGTATTTAAATATTTGCTTGCAATATGTTGGCATTTCACATAAAGCAGACAAACATATGGGTAGGCAAGGTGGTTCTACACATTAATTGCATCTTCTGGAAATAACAGCTGCCAAAACTTTATTTCAATTGCATTCTAGCGTCTTAATAAAATAGGGAAAATCACCAGCAACTAACATCAAAAGAGATTTTTCTTTCAATCGAATTCTGTTGAGAATTCCTTTCATTCAATTCTTTACGAGGAGGAAACAAGCGAAAACAATGACACCACAATCACAACTCAAAATAACAAATATCATTTTTAGCGGAATCTATTTCGAAGAAATTTGATTTTGACTGCCATTGGATAAAATATTAACATATAGTTGTGAAATATTTCACGTTATTTATCAGTGTAAATATACAGTAATAGAAATGAAGGCAATTCACTTCAAAGTAGATTGGCAGTGACGTGCGAAGTTGTTGGTTGTATTGCTTCGTAAAAGGGCTGGTGGAGATCTTTTAACAGAGCTTGGCGCTTGAGAATTTTTTCCATAAGATTTCTTGAATTGTAGGTTTGGTTAGGGCTTCGGTATTTTTACTGTCTCACTGTGTTCTAAGTTCAAATAGTGCTGTGGTTGTCATTGACTTTCATCCTTCTGGAGTCGTAAAACAGGATCAATCAAGAGAACGGTAGATAGAGGAACAGTTAGTGTCTCGATATTTGATCTTTCGCTAAGCATTCCTGGCTCATATCAGGCTATTTTTGCCAGCAGGCTCCTTTTCATATTTAAAGCAAGCTCAGGCAACAGGGAATTCTGTTAAAAATCTGCTTATATCAATGTTTTAAACAGTATATATTTAAAATCAGAATTAATTAAACTGTTGATATATATATATATATATATATATATATATATATATATATATATATATATATATATATATATATATATATTTATATATATATACTCCAGTAACTTGTTGAGTGCTCTAAATCAGTTATAAACATTTATGTTTGTCGGACTTCCAACAAATTAAATACAACTTCTACTTATATATATATATATATATATATATATATATATATCAACATATATATCAACATATATATGACCATGATCACCTTGACCGACCAGTCTGTCGAGCCTCCATTCGGCGCCGCTGGTCACAGCACGCCGTCTGGACCGTGCTTTCCTCATCCATGTAGTCCCAATCGTATTCCTGAAATCGTAACTCCACCAACATACACACACACACATATATATATATATATATAGTAACAATAATAAATTTGAAGACTAAAATCCAAAGAGGGCTAGATAAGGATAAATATATATCAAATATATAAGAACCGTAGAGCAAGTATTTATTAACAGATTAAAGTTTAAACAAAGAATCGCTGCTTTCACCCTTAACGACCTCATTTATACCGTACTCGTGGTTTTCTCTTTGTTTGTAATTGTTTTCACCGGTCCAAATAATGACGTATTATCTTCGTTTTTTTTCCGTTCTTTGCTAGGGAACGTTTCCACGAACCAAAGTGTCGTCTTCTTGTCTTCCTTCGGTTGCAACGTTTTTCGAAATATATACTTCTGCGTTCACAGATTGATTTTTTTTAGTTTCAGAAGATCCCGTTAAGAGTGAAAGCAGCGATTCTTTGCTTAAACTTTAATCTATTATTGTAATACACACACACACACACACACACACACACACACACACACACACACACACACACACATATATATATATATAGTTAAAGATTGAAGAATAACATAGTCGGCTGTACAAAAAAGGTTTTATTTCAAGTATTAACAATTGTTTCATTGATCAGGTGGGTCAAAAGTCCGCTAATCACTCGAAGTTGCGTCACTCGACCTTAAATATACTGTTTACTTCTGATGAAATCATCGGAATACTGGAGGTTTTACATATGGCATTGCAGACATTTACCACACACACACACACACACACACACACACATATATCAAAACTCTCATTCTCAATTTGTATTCCATATCTACCTTTCTACTCCTTCCCCGTCCTTATCCCTTCCCCTTATGTCTCATCCTCGTATCTTCTCCCCTATTACTTAATTTTTAATTTATTTTTAAAAATCTTTTATCTGTCATGTGTTACTATTTTTTTATTTCCTACTCTAACCCTCTGAGATTTGGCCACCACGTATGTATGTATTTAATGTTTCTTTTCATGTTAGTATTAGCTCTACCCTCACCACGTCTTTAAACATACACTTACTCAGCACTGTAACTTTAATCACCACCACCAACACCACTATTATCAGCTATCGTATTCTGTAATTATTATTATTTTACTTATTTTTCGTTTGTATCATCTTCATTCTAACTTCTTTACTTCTTTATTATTATCTTTTATTGTTGATGTTATTTTTATGACTCTCCGTTGTGTCTATATATACCAATGCCATATGTAAAACCTCCAGTATTCCGATGATTTGATCAGAGGTTAACACTGTATTTAAGGTCGAGTGACGCAACTTCGAGTGATTAGCGGCCTTTAGATTCACCTGATCAATGAAACAATTGTTAATACTTGAAACAAAATCCTTTTTGTACAGCCGACCATGTTATTCTTCAATCTTTCACTATTATTACTCCAAGAATAACCCTCATAGGAATTCTCACGAACTCGCTACCTAACTATGGAAACCTCTTGCTGAGTCAAACAACGCCGTACGTTAAAACTATCCACAATACAGAGTACTTAGCTCCTCTAACTGGATTACTTTTACTATAACTTGTTATCCGCAGCTCAGCCATCGGGGTCCTGACGCTTTTCCTATTACCTACTCTACTACTCTAAGTATTGAGTACTCTGGTGTGTTATGGTTCACTTGGTATCTTAACACAGCCTCTTTGTTATATGTTATATATATAGATATATATATATATATATATAAATTAGCGAGAATCGTATTTCGGCTATTGGAAATTAGTGAAAAACAACTTCCTAGATGTGTGGCAAGCGCTCCATAGAAGCTAGTGAATTAGAGCAACAACGTAAGTTATAAAGCCAAACACACTGAGACGAGGGTTAAACCATTATCCACACAGCCATAGAAACGACCAAGGAATTCCGGTCAAACAAATAATAAAATATGATTGAAAATTATACCCGGACCCCTAGAAACGTTAGTAAGATCCAGTATGGGGTTTCTGCAACTCCTAAATCAGGTACTGTCTGCTTAAACCAATAATGTTAAGCTTTTGGTATGATGATTGAACAAGGAAGTCACTCTTTCAACAGGCATTTAGTTCTGTGCAAAGCTAAGGACATATCTATCTATCTATATATATATATATATATATAAAATTTCAGGTTATCAATAATGTAGTGATAATATATCGTTACGTTAGAGATGAACAGCGTACGTGCAGGTTTGCTCAACGAGTATAAATTATATTCCGGAGAAATGTAGAAAGGATGAATATAAAATGAAAGTGCTTTTGTTAAAAAAGGAATTTATTAGGTATTGACATATGTTTCTGTAACAGACCGAATTATATGATTACGCAAGCAGCGATACATAGGTATTCGGTCTGTTACAGAAACATATGTCAATACCTAATAAATTCCTTTTTTAACAAAAGCACTTTCATTTTATATTCATCCTTTCTATATATATATATATATATATATATATATATATATATATATATATATATATATATATATACATAACAAATAACAAATAGGGTGTGGAAAGATACTAGGTAAACCATAACGCACCAGATTACTCAATACTTAGTGTAGTAGAGTAAGTAATAGGAAAAGAGTCAGGACCCCGATGGCTGAGCTCCGGCCCTTTCGACTGCTAGATCCGAACAATTCGGATCTAGCTGTCGAAACGGCCGTAGCTCAGTCGTCGGGGTCCTTAATCTTCTCATATATATATATATTACACAAAGAGAAGTTTGTTACACAGTGAGATGTGTGTAAAGAATTATTACAAGTGATTTTACCGTTACTGTATAGAGAACAATATCTACAGGTTAGCAATTACATAGAAAAAAACTAATTCAGAATAAAATCTCTGGATTAGAGTTTTAAATCACAAACCTTATAACTATATTTTGCTGATACAAATCTCGCTTCATTTCACCACCTATATGTGAAGTATCAGGTCACAGGATCCTCAGTCAGCAAATGCGAACACTGAACACTACACATCTAACCTCATGGATAGAGAGATTGCTAATAGACACGCTGGCCAGAGTAGGGCGAAATCACATGTTATTTGCATTAAATAACGGCTCTCATGGATTGGGGAAGACGCTAGAAAGTGCAGCCCAACCATTCGAATTTATTAGCTCAACAATTTGGAGCTCATTAAGTATACAAAGATCGGAATTAAGAGTATTCCGCAGTTCACTGTAATAATAATAATAGGATTAGCTCAAAGAAGAATAGAGAATTTCCTTCTGAGCTCAAATGCTAATACTATTATTATTATACTGAGATAATACTATTATTATTATTAGATCCGATTTATTATTAAATTAAAAAAACCATTGACATAATTAAATATATAAAGCATTAACAGGCGGAAATTTGTAAATCCTGTTATATATCGTTTAAACTTATATAATGTATGCTCTGAATTGATGTTCATGGAGCTGTGTACTGAGAAACATTATTCATATGCATTTTACATGTATTGTTTAAACCTAAAATTAGCATATTTCTGTGGTGAGAAAGCTATTCCACTTACCGCGAGTCTGCTGGTTCACTCAAAGCCGTGCATCAATATTCGGGTTATAATCAATTCGCCAAGCTGCAGCTTAATCTGGTACGTCCTTCTTTCTCCAAGTCACCGTGAGAGATACCTTAAGGACGCCGCTTCGGAAACGCATAGACGCCGCCTACAGACGCCGCCTCAGAAACGCATAGATTCAGCCTACCGACGCCCCCTCAGAAACGCATCTCGCCTCACTCTTCCTCCGCCTCTGGTCAAGCGTCCCCATCTGACGTCACCTCCTCCACACAGCCCAGATAAATCTCACCCTCAAACTGCTGCATGTGATAATCTGCCAACCACCCAGGCAGTCGGCGATCCCGTCGCGATCTCCGTAATGTTGGGGCGGCGCTTTCGATTTCCACTTCCTCTTCCTCGGAGTCCGTCAACACAACGATTCTTCGGACATCCAGGACATGGCGTGGCACTCCGTCCACGGACACGTTATTCTGGGAATTCACGGCCGTTACCGTTCCCTTTCCCCATTGAGATGTGCAGCGTGCGTCTGGGGGCTTAACACAGACTTCCTCGCCCACCTGTACGAATGCGCTCTCTCTCTCTACTGGCCGTTGTGGTACCGTGCACGGGTGCCGCCACTCGTATTTGTATATCGCTCTGTGTGGCACCGATTCCTCAGCCTGTCCCACCCGAGGGGACATGTACCAAAACACTGCCTCCATTGGTGAGATGTTCCCCCGTTCCGCCATTGCTTTGATTTTGTGCGGTGGTGTTGCTCCACGATCCCATTTCCGCTCGGCCTGTATGCTGCTCTGAAGAAGCGGTCCACCATCGATCCATCAAGCATTTCCCTCAGCGCCTCAGAGCGGAACGCTGCGCTATTATCCATCAACAGTTCATCTACAGGGCCCCGCTCCAAAAATATCTCTCTCAACGTCCGCGTGATTTCCTCCGCAGTTCCCATATTCATTTCCCTCCACATCGCCATCCGTCCTGGTCCACAATCAACCACCGAGAGGTATGTTCCTGTCGGTAGTGCGTTACGTCCACCGCCAATCGTTTCCAGTCGCGATCCACCGAGAGACTTCCCGTCTCGTGCACACCCGGGGCGGGATCGATAGACTGGCATCGGACGCAGCCTCTGACCACTCTCTGGACACTGTCTCTGCGAACGTCGGAATCGATTTTCCTGGCTAGGAACAGTGTCCTATCCACTCCCATGTGGTGCATAGCATGCAACCCTTTAAGGTCTAACTCGCTCAGACGACACACAGCGGCTATCCCCTCTTCTACATCCTCCGGCGCTTCCATCCAGGCTTTCTTCACTCTGGTTAAGACGTCTGCTCTATTTAACTCTGAGGGCACGAAGACTACACTCAACTTCAGGCCCAACTCGGTGGCCAGCTCTCCTAGAGTTCCCAGGCATCAGCATTTATCAGCATTTCTGCCGCCCCTCTCGTTCGCCCTCTCTTCTCACTGGTAAACACTGACCTCACCCATCCGAGTACAGTCGCCAAGTCGGTGCGAATCTCGACGGTGCGCAGTCCCCACCTCAAGGCGAGGTTCACCCCTCTCAACACAGCGTCTAGCTCGGCCACATTGATGTGGTTACAATCATCTTTCTTCCTGAGCCAGGCTTCATCCTCGACCTGGACACCTCCTATTTCCAGTGTGAAACCTAACGCTATGCTGCTGGCATCACACCATACGGTCCCGCTCTCCGATTCGGGGACATACCAGGGTCCTCGCACCGGGTCATCAGCCTTCACCCTCCCCAGGATCTCCTGCATCATGGCCATCGTCCTCTCTCCCACCTTGTCACTCCAAGTAATCCCGTCCGCTCGTCTCTTGACATAGGTGCATGCCGTCCGGAGCCACCCAGCGATTGGGTAGTGACCCACTAATTTTCCACACACCGAGAAGAGTTCCCGTCTATTCATGTTTGGGCCCAGTTCCGGGACTTCATTTCCCATAAGAAATACCAACGTGCTCGTCTTGCCTTTTCGCAGCCTAAGTCCTAGTGCGGCTCCTCACTCCAACGCCTCTGACGGCTTCGCAGTCAATCCGTATCCTCGCAAATGGCTTGTGACCTCTGCCGCCGACACTATAGTCTCGTCCACTAACATGTCGTCGATGTAGGAATTGGTGGCCCTCTCCATCTTGTCAACCTTTCCCAGAACGGTGTTGATGACCACCGCCATGATCTTCTGTGCAGAGTTCAGCCCGAAACCGAGCCTGGTCAGGTAATATGTCTGGCCCTTATACCTGACAAGCTGATACTGCCACAGCTTCTCCTCCACGTGTAGCTGTAGATAAGCCGACTTTAAGTCGACGATCGTGGAAAGCCCCCCGTCGTACGCGCAGAGTTTCCCCACAGACATCTGTGACCTCACCACCCGTGTGACATGACACATGCTCGTTCATCTCCCGAACATCCAACACTGGTCGCACCTTGTTCTTCGTGGGTTGCACCACAGCCATTAACGGCAGCACCCCACACTTCACCTCCTCCGTCCAGGGAACCAGTATGCCCTCCTCGATCCATCTCTCTACCTCTCGCTCAAACTCTCTCCTAGTATCTCCTTTCAATGTGTGCTGATAGCAACCCACTTTGTTCTTCAGTGTTGGCGGTTCTCCCTTCCAGTACCACTCAACAATCCATCGTTGCCCGTCGAACACGGCCTTGGTCCTTATCCTGTACGGTGTGAGCGGCATATTTTTCCTCGTGGGCCTTCTCGCTCTCCTTACGCGTACTCACAGCGCATGCTGGTGCAGCGCCACCAAATGTTACCCCCCCCCCCCGACATCGTTCACTGTGACGCCTCCTAATCGGCCAATCGCGTCCATGCCCATAACCACATCAATTCCATGCACTACGCAGTCGACCACAATGGCTGAAAGCCTAATTCTCTTTCCCCTTACCACCATCTCCACCTCGCTGCGACCTCTACCTTCAATCTTCCTGCCGTCGACTGCCCTTATGATGCTCTTCCCTCTCCACTTTTCCACCACCCCCGTGGTCACCAGCGTCGTTGTACATCACGTGTCCACGAGGGCTCGTAATGGCTTTCTCTTCACCTTGACTTTCCCCACAGGCAGCTCCTCTACACTCGAGGGGTAGCTACCGGCGCAATAACTCCCCTTGGACCGTTTCCCTGGTCGCAATTGGTAGCGATGTAGCTCGGCCGCGTTCACCGGTAGCAAATTATGTCTGGTGTCGACTCCTTACAATCTCTCGCTATGTGCGCGCCCTGGCACCTATAACAACGACCCCTAAAGGTGCGTGGGCGAATATTCGCCGTGTTTGTCACCCTTTCGGCATTTCGCTGTCGGCTGCCTCGGGCCTCCATCGCCGCTATTGCCGCAACACTCTTCTTAGCATCTTCCGCTATGATGCGGGCTTGCTCTACCAACGTACGCATCTCCATTTCCTTGTAGCCAGGTATTTGCTGCAGTCTCACCGCGATGTCATCCGGAAATCCGTTTATAAATGCCAGCCGCACTGCACACTCGCACTCGACCTGAAACCCCGCCAGCATCCCCAACCTCCTTATCTCCGCAGCAAAAAATATCCACACGCTGACCTTCCCACCTCATCCTTGCCACCTTGGCAAACGCGGTACACGGACCTCCGCATACGCTTCCATCATACGCCGTTCAATTTGTTGCGCGTCTCTCTGGCTAATTTCGTCCATCTCGAGGTACAATGCTAAGGCATCCCCCTCGAGATATAGCGCCATGAGACCGGCCACATCGTCTATCTTTTGTAGCTCGGCGACCACCCGGAACTTTCGCATCCAAGCGATAACGTCTCCTTCGCTGGTAAAAGCTTTAAGTATTTCACCGCTCAACCGTAATCTCGTCACCCTCTCTTTAGTCCTGCGATAAGATAATCTTTGACCCTTTTTTTTTTTTTTTTTTTTCAATTGTACGTCTTCATGTGCCGAAATAGCTTGTGGTGAGAAAGCTATTCCACTTACCGCGAGCCTGCTGGTTCACTCAAAGCCGTGCATCAATCTTCGTCGTTATAATCAATTCGCCAAGCTGCAGCTTAATCTGGTACGTCCTTCTTTCTCCAAGTCACCGCGAGGGATACCTTACGGACGCCGCCTCGGAAACGCATCTCGCCTCACTCCTCCTCCGCCGCCGGTCAAGCGTCCACATCTGACGTCACCTCCTCCCACAATTTCTACTCTTAATTTGTTTAAATTAGTTTTGGTTGTCTAAATGGTACATGTTCGGAGCCCTTTTTAGTACACTGTCAGTACTGTAATATTATATCCCCCCCCCACTCTTTTGACAACATTTTCAAACATTCTTCCCTGGATACATGACTGGTACTGTACAATGCGAACTATATATGGTGCAGACTTAATCTTACTAATGACAGGAATCAAGGTCTTGCTATGCTTATCACCAACAACGATAAATGGTAATTGATAATATTTACTGAGATTGATAATGATAATTGTTTCTACTTTAGGCACAAGGATAATGATAATTGATAATGTTTGCTTCCTTATTGTTTTGTCTAGGGACCTGTACGCTATTATTCTATCTTGAAGTTTGTCTATTTATTTACATATTATTTGTTCTGTATTAACGTACAAAATACAAGCAGTTTCTCAATTGATATATCCTGATATTTATCGTTTAAACTTATACGATTGACGCTCTGTGATATACATACACACACACATATATATATATATACATATATATTTATAAGTATATATATATATATATATACGTATATATATATATATATGCGTGTGGTTGTGTGTGTGTGTGTGTGTGTGTGTGCGTGTGTGTGTGTGTGTGTTCTTATGTATGCGTGTATTTATGGTGTACGTCTTAAATGTTCATGTTTGTGGCGTCTGTTATAAAAGAAATGCTTTGTTTTTCTATAAGTAATAGAGTTTCTCTTTTAATTGAATATGACATCTGTTGAGGTCATATAGCATATCCACAAGACATATGTCATATTGGTAAGTAGGTAGCAAATGAAATAGAATGAATCTGTCGTATAAGAACCTACCTTGACAATGATATTTCATGTGTTGTTTTTGAACTTATATATATATATATATATATATATATATATATATATATATATATATATATATATATATATATACACATATGTTCATATACACACATGCACACAAATACCCACACAGAGGTACTTCTATAGATCGGTGTGTGTGAAGTGCCAGAAAGGTAAGAACAATGGATAAAATCCCTCCAGTATATATTTCTGTTCAAATCACATCGTGGTTATACTTGAGGGCTTAATTAATGCATAACCTTCCCAGTGCAGATAACTATAATAATAGTTGGTCACTATAAATACAAGCTGGAAGAATCTGGGTATATTTATTTTCATACATTTATAATAATTACAGTTTTATTTTATACAGGGTGGCCACTGAAAAACTTGTTCCTTTTCAATCTTTTTTATTTTTTTTTTTTGCCGGTTATAGAGCATCTCTTGTTGTTTTTCCACACATAATACTGAACAAATCTATCACTAATATTTCCAAATAAAATAATAAAAATATAAAAAAACGTGTTTGTAAAAGTTATTTTTGTTTTATATTGTTCAGTTTTACATTGGCCGCCCTATATATGTATATATATATATATATATATATATACAATAATTGTTTCTAATTTTGGCACAAGGCCACCAATTATCCCAGTGACGCTTTATTTTATCGGCCCTGTAAGGATGAACGGCAAAGTTAACATCAGCGGTATTTGAACTCAGACCCTAAAGGGCGTAACTCTACAGATACTGCCAATTCACCACCCCATATATAAAATATAGTAATAATAATAATAATAAATATGAAGACTAAAAACAGAAGAGAGCTTGAACAAGGATAATATATATATAAAAATATATAAAACCAAAGAGCAAATATTTATTAAATAACAGATTAAATTTTAAGCAAAGAATCGCTGCTTTATCCCTTAATGGGATCCTTTGAAATTCAGAAACTGAGTTTCAGGATATATGTATATATAAAATAATTGTTTCTACTTTAGGCACAAGGCCAGCAAATATATATTGATAATAATTGTTTCTACTTTTGGCACAAGGCCAGCAATTACCCAGTGCATTACTGGTACTTTATTTTATCGACCCAATAATAATCGTTAATTATATAGAAACTGTGTAATATGACGGCTGCAGCTTTATAATATCTGTTTTTCAATAATACCCCTTTTATTAAATTGCTTATTTTATTTTATTACATCTGTCTAGCCATATTTATATTTGAGCCAATCAATACAGCCTAGTTGTGTACATCCAGTGCTATGTGTTGCTCTGTATCTGCCATATGGCTTTCTAGGCCGATTGAGTGACTAGGTAGATGATCATTTATCAGTTATATATGTGATGTTTTGTTTTTTTCGTGAAATAGATACAAAATGTGTTGGTCATGGCATGGCTGAATATTGAAGAAATAAGCTTCACAATAATAAGGTTCCGACTTCGGTCACAGGAGTGGCATCTTAATCAAATGAGTTTTGTCATATGTTCCGGTCGACCAAATTCTTGTAACTGACAACGAGTTGGCAGAAACCGTTAGCAAGTCCACTAAATGGACTCTACCTATAGTTCAAACGAATCACCCTATCATTATGTACCTCCTCTGTTCTGACGTTAAATGTACACATGTCTGTGAAATATTCTGTCACTTACACATTAACATACGATGCAATGTACCAGGCATGTGAAGGACCAACTTTGTCCCATATTATATAAAACGTATCTCCGTTACAGATATGTTAAAATTACACGACTGTGGTATATTTAACTATATATATATATTGATTTAAGATAGGTCGTTCCATTGACAAAATACTAGAACACTTATCGCCCAAACCGAAGGTCCGTTCACTTTAAACGAATGACCGATGACACAAAATATTTCTAAAGATAATTCTATGTAGCAAATCTGTACATTAGGGCGCTGCACAAAATTGTTTTAAAATGTGATATCGTTTTACGAATGTTTTTCCATGCATGCACGACCTGGCGAAATACTTATGCCATTTTTTTTATTAAGCGACGCGACCCCTGTCTATTGCTGGGTGACCCACCAGCTGCTGGTGCTGGCACTCATTTTCATCTGAGTGCACTGGAGCAACGTGAAATGAAGTCACCTTATACAAGGACGCAGAGTCTCACTATGTCTGGAAATTGAATCGAACCTACAATCTTTCTAATCATAAGACCCGATACCTTAACCATTATCTAATGCACCTACTCTTGGAAATTTGTAAACGCATTAAATTAGCACTGTAGAAGAAAAAGAAACATTCCTGGCAATAGCTTCAGCTTAAGATCTTAACACAAGATAGATAGACTTAAATTGACTTTAAATGTAATAGGTTCACAGAGATCAAGAATTTCCTGAACCATACAGATACAATTACATTATATCTCAGTACTGTTATAGAAATTGTGTTAAATCACTTTCATAAAAGGTTGTAAAATTCGCATACCTGTTCGACAGCTTCTAAAGAGCAAAACTCTGAAAATTTAAAACTTAATTATAACTTTTCAGAAAATCATAGAGACAGCCTGATTAGTTGAAGAACCAGTAATTTATCTTTCCAAAATAACTCAAATAGTATTGAATGATTTGCAAGTTTTAGTAACGAAATGTCACAGTTCTATTTTAGCAGTTCGTTTCCCTACGCTAAACATCTTTTTGGTTATTTTTTTATTTTGTCTTTCACTTGGTCGGCGTCACTAAATCTCTTATTGACTGCACATTAAAGAGATTACTGTGATTATAATGATCTCCAAATGGCAGGAATGAGAAGTTGCTCTTCCATTCCTGACAACGAAATATATTAAAATCAAAAACAATAACATTTGTTGACTATTCATATGTTGTTTATCATAGGCAGCAAATCGGCTGCGTTGTTAGAGTATCGCATTAAATGGCTTGTGTTATTTGTACTTTGAATTAAAATCCTGGCGAGATCAATTTTGTTTTGCAATATTTCGTGGTCAAATCACAAAGTAACATTTAAGCTGGGGCAATGAATTGACAGAATTCTTTAAGAATTGGACCAGATGGATTGTATTATCTATTTTCTTTCAGTGTCTAGTGCGCTGTTCATCTTTTTGGGGTCGGTAAACAATGTACCAGTCCAGTAAATGCAGTGAGTTATTGGAATTGTAATGAGTTGTTCGAGATACTTTGTGTCATCAATTCTGAGCTCAAACCCTACTAGCACTTACCATGAACCGATGGCACTACTACGATACGTGGCAACCAGCAAATAGTATCTTTGGTCCTTTCTCACGACCGGCTTCTTTTCATTTTTTCATATCAATGGTTTTTTCATCTGTTTAGCAGTAAGACTATGACCCCGAGGATCACTTGACATGTTCCAAATAGCACCAAAATCTCTGAAATTTGTATTCATACATTGTGAATTTCAGTGAATATTTGGAGGGAATTTAAGTACTTAGTATTAGCAAACGAGTGAAAAATCTCATCACGGAGGCTGCTTGACACCTCAAAATAGCAAGCAGATCATTCTGAATTGATACACTGCCTTTTATAAAAATACGAAAAAAAAACATAATCAGCAAGATAGTTGTATATATGGACACATTTACAATGTTTATGTATAACAAAGATGCATTTAGTCTCGCTGTTACCATTTTAAGGTGTGATCGTATTTCACCTTGGTATATATCGTGTCTCTCCAATAATAATTGTTTCTACTATTGGCAAAAAGCCAGCAAATACCCAGTACATTACTGGTACTTTATTTTATCGACCCCGTAAGGATGAAAGGCAAAGTTAACCTCGGCGGGATTTGCACTCAGAATGGCAAGGGCCGTAACTCTATGCGTCAAAGCAAGGCGTCCGACCCTCTACCGATGTTTACTGATTTAGGCACAAGACCAACAATTTGTGGGGAAGGGGAAATCTATTAAACCAACTCAAGTGCATTAATGGTACTTTATTTTAACGACTCCGGAAAGCGCCCATTCCAAGCGTGCCCAGGGACGCCACCCCCACCCTCAGGTAGCCCCTATCCTCCACCCTCGAGGCCAGCGCCAAGCGTTTGCGTGACCAGGTAAACGCCAAGCTTATCATGAGTGATATCTCGACCGCAGAAGAGTTGTTGCCTCAGAGGACACTGTCCTCCAACCCACCGAGGAGGTCCTGGCTGCTCTGTGACTCAAGTACCCTGAGCCACCTACTGATCTCACACCCATACCCCCACCCGACCCCCACTTTCTCCTTGTAGCTTCTGATGCAGACATCATGTCCGCCATCAGGTCCTTCCCAGCTAGCAGCTGCGGAGGTGTTGATGGTCTCCCACAGGCCACCTCGAAGAGTTGATATCCCCGCTTTCCGCTGAGACCGGGCTCTGCCTTCTGAGTGCAATTGTGGCGCTCACCAATAGGCTCATCCATGGCGCCCTGGACCCTTACGCCCGATGCCTGTTTTTTTCGGCCAACCTCACCGCTCTCGCATCGACCCTCCCTTCTCACTTCCCTTCTCCTCCTCACTCACGTGTTATTCTCACTCCCACTCTCTCTCTATCTATCCGTTCGGTTTTGATTGTTGACGTGTTTACACGTGCCGTGGATTATCTCCCTTTCACTTCTCCTCCGCACTTTTGGTTGCCCGTGTCTCTCGCTCACTTTCTCTTGTCTATGTGAGAGGTAGAACGATTATAGCAGCTCTGAGTCGTAGCTGACCACCAGGCTAAAGTCTCCCAGATTGGCCACAACTTACTTTCCCTAATTTTCCACGGTTAGGTTTTTGCATGTTTCTTTCACCTGTGTATTCCCACGATAGGACCTGTACACTTTTTTTCCTCCTATTCCTTTCCTATTTTTTCCCCTTTTCCCGTACCCCTTTCTTCCTCACTCCTTATCTTTTTCCCTCCTGTTCTTTCTGCTTTCCCTCTCTTTCCTTTTCTCTCTCCTTTTTTCTCCCCTTTTTTTCTCTCTTTCTCTCTCCTTTTCCACCTGGCCTTTTGATTAATAAAAGGCCTCGGGCACATCCGAACTACACCGATGTCCTGTAATTCAGCGCCGAAACATCGGTTCGGGAAACATTTACAGCTGACGATGGAAACGCTTTTCTTCCTATATATATATATATATATATATATGTATATATATGTATGTAGAAGAAATATGTGTGTGTATATGTGGTCTATATGTATATATATATATATGTGTTTGAAATATATGTATATGTATATATAGGATGTGTATATATATATATATATATATATATATATGTATGTATGTGTATGTATGTGTGTGTATGTATATATGTATATGTATGTATGAATGTAGAAAATATATATCTGTATGTATGTGAGATATATATATATATATGTATGTATGTGATATATATATATATATATATATGAGTGTGTATGTATGTATGATATATATATATGTGTGTGTCTATATGTATGGGTGTATATGTATGCGTGTGTGTGTATATGTGTAGGTATGTGTACGTATATGTGTCTATATATATGGGTATATATATATATAAGTGGAGGCTTAGTAAAATCGAAGCTTTGGCTGTGGGCAAGCAAAGTCAACCTACAATATGAATGAGTTAGCAAACCACTCAATAAGGGTAGTTCCTTAGAGTAACAAAATACGTTTAAATAGCTTGACAAATTGAACATCGTGGTAAGCAAAACCTAACACACAATACCAAATAACGAAAAAACATTGAAAAGATACACCTGGACAAATCAAACGTTATACGTGTATATATATATCTGTGTGTGTGTATGTGGGTGTGGGTATATATGTGTGTATATACATATGTGTATGGGTGTGTATGCGTATGTATGTGTGTATATATATATATGTGTATATATATGTATATGTATCTATATATGTGTTGATATGTATTTGTAAGTAGTATATATGGACTGTAGATAAATTTACATATAGGGAAGTTAATATGTGAGCCACCATGTCCCTCCCCCTTCACTTCCTCTCCCAGACCAATATCAAAAACACATTTTTGACAAATATTCCCAAACTATCCTTCTCTCTTTTTCCTGTCATCTCATTCTTATCAAGAGACAGGTATCTCACACCTCATTAAAACCTAGAAAAGCACCTAAATTCATCTTTGATATAGAAATCTGTAGAAGATATTCTTTATGGATTTGGAAGAGAAGAGTTGATTCAGCTATGCCATTATAAACTCATCAAAGGTCAGCTAATGAAATAAAACCAGCAGGGGAGTAGGTTTATGACTATCTTCTCAAACACCCTTATCATACAACTTCACCATTTTCTGAGTGTATATATATGTGTGTGTGTATATGTGTGTGTGTGTACGTGTGTGTGTGTGTGTGTGTGTGTGTGTGTGTGTGTGTGTGTGTGTGTGTGTGTGTGTGTGTGTGTGTGTGTGTGTGTATGCTTTAATTCCTCCGGACCTTCATCATCAACACTCATTAACACCACACCCCACACCTCAGACACATCCAAATATCTCTCATATATAATCACACATCTCAACACAACCTGATCTCAGTTTGACAATCGCCACAGACAGCCGAATGCGAGAAAGTTCTCCAACCCAAGTTAACCAGGAATCTCTAAAATTCTTCCCACCGAAGTTAACAAAGAACTTACTGGATCTACCAACTCATAATATTATAATATTATATTATAACATTAAATATGGCAGTGGATTGGCAGTATCGGTAGAGGGTCGGACGCCATACTGTGATGCATAGAGCTATGGCCCTTGCTATTCTGAGTTCAAACCCTGCCGAGGTTGACTTTACCTTTCATCCTTACGGGGTCGATAAAATAAAGTACCAGTAATGTACTGGATAATTTCTGGCTTTGTGCCAAAAGTAGAAACAATTATATTATAACATTAAATCATAAAATGTTTTAACACTACAAGTGAAGTCATTCTTTTCCTTTTTTTCAAATATACCTAACTGTACCAAGGATCTCACAGATTTTCCAATATATATATATGTATATGTATGATATATATTTGATGTTATACTGAAAAAATCCCACTAGTATGTTCTACTTTCTTTTTTTCTGTTTTACTATTTGTTTATATATATATATATATATATATATTTATGCACCCATATATATATATATATATAAATATATATATATGCACACACGTATATATATATAAATATATATATAAATATATATATATATATATATATATATATATATATATATATATATATATATATATATATATATATATATAAACATATGTATATATATATATATAAATATATATGTATACATATGTATATATATATATGTACACACACACACATATATATATATATATATTGTATAATGGTAGACATAACAATAAGAGTAATAAGATTAGTATTAATAATGCCAAAAAAATATCAATAAGGAAATGTTTTCCAATAGGTTTATATAACTCCCACCAACCTAGGCTAATTACAAGGCAACCACCTCCGAAAGTTCTCATTACTCTTTTGCACGAATGGCATTAAAACAGCCTTTACTCAGCTTTTTACCTTCTACTTAGAGAACTTTATTCGGAGTAGGCCCAGTCTTAACCACTCAACCACGTCTTAATATATCCCTAAAATACATTCTTTTAACAGAAACACACCCTAACATCGATATGATTGTTGATCTAATATATTTAATAGCTGTCATCGATCTGTTTGTTACAAATCATAATTGTATATTTTATTATTCTACGTATCGTTTCATGTTTAGAAAAAAATTTTTCCGGTAATATGAATCAATCGTTAACATTATCTTCATGAGACGGGTGATAATCGATTAGCGGATTAAATACCAAGGGGCTATTTGGATTTGTCTATTTTCACGTCCGATCCAGGTCGACCCTGTTTTTATCCTCCTGGGTCGATAAAATAAATACCAGTCAAATTGTATAATCAATATGATCGACATAGCAAAAGGAAGAAAGAAAATCATTTGAAACATCATGCCCATGTTAGAAAAGATTATTATAATTATTGTTTTAAGAAGTAGGAGATCGAATAAGACATTGAATTAGCTGAAGCGCTGCGGAGTCAGTAAAATGCCGCGTTCTACTTGTTCCATTCGTTTAGCTTCTGATTTCAAATCAGATACGCCTTATTCAACTTTACTTAGCAACCTAGAGGGATCAATATAACAAAGTGCCTGTAAGGATTGGTGTCGTGCCAATATAACCGTGTGTATCCTTACCCCAAACCTTGAGCTGTATGATTATGTACAAATCTGCTATAAATTACTAATAGAGAATATAGGTAAATTCACTGCGTTAATTGTGCCTGTCTTTTCACCAAACCTGACAGAAGGAGGCCATACCAACGAGGTAATTATTACTAGCTTGGTTATTAAAAGTGTTAAGATTAACAACCAAATTCGTCTAAGATCGCATCCTACCTTTCTTAAATAAAGAAAAATAAAGTGGCTAATGTAGTCTGTTGAATAAATTCGATCAGATTCTCGCAGCTAGAATTCTTTTAATCCAAAGTCTGCTTTATCAGTGATGATATGGAGCTACACAACATCAATAACACTCATCATTTTCGAGTTGATAATTTAAAATGACAGAGCAGAATGGCCAGTTTAGAAAATGTTTCAAGTGGTGGCCACGTAATATTCGATGTGGCTCTTACAGCTCTCCTTTAATCTGTCACTCGGTTTACTACGACCACCACTCCTTTGGATGACTTACATTGAGTCCCTTTTGTTACAAGCATTCGTGAGAGCTCTCCGGTTTTAGTGTACCTGTATCCCTCCCCCCATTCTCACTAATATAGAAGACCTTAACATGATCCTTTAACCACCAAACTAAACAGTTAAAATCGAATTATGATGGCAGTAACTTGGTTGTTAATTTTCTTGGGGATAACGTCTATAGGTAATTTCATTTTAGACATTTTTACAAATATTGATAATTAATTGGCAAATAAGTTTCATCCATTTAGAGTTGAAATCCCTAAATTTAATGGCAAATTATATTCTGAAAGATTCCTTTATCACCTATTTTGCCAAGGGATTTCTCCTCTTGCTTCTTGTTTCCTGACCACTACAATATAAATAAATCCGAAAGTAACATTAATCAACACATTCTCTCCCGTTGAATTATGTTCTCACTGCCTTGCTCCTTTCCCTTCTCTAACTCCTTATCTTTTAACGGCTTTATTGTGTTGATTGGGGTGAGCAGAACAACTTTTAAGGTGGTGATTTGGCATATATTGGCGGAATTCTGTTAATTAGCTCTTCTCATTGCCTTTCGAGTTCAAAACCCACTTGATTCTGCAAGGATTTGCGATGACCGATGAATAGGTTGCCATAGACATGGCTGCTCGTTACAGTAAAACAACCAGTCGAAAAAGCTATAATGAGGTCACGTTTTTGTAAAAGTTGCACCTTGCCCTAAAAAGGATGAAATACAACGTATTATATAAGCATGGGATACCCACTTGTATAGAAGTTATATAAACTCCCTTTCTCCCATCAGCGTTTCAAATCTCTGAAACGGTGGTGATTGTGACATGGACTGAATAATAAAAAGACAACAAATAAAACGCAAGTACATATGAATTTTACGGTTAACTATTACTGTGGGTTATGAATAAAATTAGTTTTAATGTTGAAATTTCATTCTAGTAATAATATACACAAGTATTTGTTCTCATATATTCTGCAGTTCAATTTTCACATGAGCATGCTTATTTTTTGACGCCGAGCGTTTTAATATAGACTATGAGACTGCTTAATGACGGCTTTTCTCAATTTCTTTATTGAATATGATGATGCAGCTTTATTGACAAAACTTTTTGCGTTACTTTTTACCATCACCTGGCTAGTGCTGCTTAGATTAAACTTCCCTAAGGTCATATATTTAAATATCAGCAGGGCTTAACATTGCGTAATTTTCGTCGATCTGACAGTTATCCTGTTTTTCTGATGCAGTAAACAATATAATCTATATGGAGTTTTCTAGAAGGCGCCATATCTATTATTGCTTCAGTTATTTTGCTGCAAACAAAGCGTTTGTATTCTTACAACATATAAACAAAAGAAATCAGAAACAACAACAGCAGCAACAGCAACAGCAGCAACAACCAAAGAAAGAAGAGATAACAAGAACAACAAATCATACAAGTGAAGAAAATATATAAAATCCTCCCCTACTCCCTACCACCATTACCGCCAACAACAACAATAAAAGCAACAAAGAAGAGATAAAACAAGAAAACAATTACAAGCAAAGAAAATATATTTAAAAAAAAAACACATAGCAATGACCAACAAAGGATATAAAAACAAAAAAGAAAGACAGTAAGAACAACAACTACAACAACAACAACTACAAGTACTACAATATCACCAATAATATAGCCTCACAAAGAACGCATAAGGGAAAATAAAAAAATGCAAACAAATATGATATAACAGAACAATAACAACAATTTCAATAACAACAATAACTACAAAGACCAAAATGAGAGAACATGAAACAAGGAAAATAATAACAGAAATCATAACTAACAAAAATTCGTCCATGTTTATATTTATTTGCATAGCAGACAAAATATATGCCCTGGCTTATTTCGAATCAAAACTAATTTCTAAAATATTATAATAGTAAGTAGTGGTTTTGGTGTTGACGGTGGTGCTGGTGGTAGTGATAGTGGTATTGGTAGTAATGGTAGCGTTGGTACTAGTAATATTGGTAGTGAAGTTGATGGTGGTGCTGGTGGTTGTGGTATTGGTAGTAATGGTAGCGTTGGTACTAGTAATATTGGTTATGGTGTTGACGGTGGTGCTGGTGATAGTAGCAGTGGTAGTAATAGTAATAGTAGCGTTGGTACTAGTAATATTGGTAGTGGTAGTAATAGTAATGGTAGCGTTGGTACTAGTAATATTGGTAGTAAAGTTGATGGTTGTGCTGGTGGTACTATTGATGGTGGTAACAGAAGTTACTTTAGTATTACTGTTGTCAGTAGTGGAGACAATAGTATTATTATTGATATTAGTAATGGTGGCCATGGCGAAAGAGGTCGTGTTTTAGACACGCTTAAAAGGTTGAAGACAAACACTTTTCTCTCTAGTGAAGCCCTGATTACATTTTTCAGGTTTAATTTGAAACAAGTCGAAGGAAATGTTGCTTTCCAGCCAGTTTATTGAAAGCTGGTTGAGTGTGGCGAGAATGGTCCGAATGAATGGAGATGCTGTGAGTATGTACCTGTAGATTGGCAGACTACAGCAGGGAGAGGGCACTTACCTTGGCGGTGAGGGTGACTGTGGCTTTCTGTGGGCTTCCTCCCTGAGTGAGCCTCGGAAATCCCTATTCAGGAATTTATTTGGTTTCAATTTTTTACTTATATTTCTTCGTTTCTTTCTTTTATTAGAAGTAATAGTAGAAGTAGTAGTAGTTGTGGTGGAATTATTATCATTATCATTATTATTATTATTATTGGTAGTAGTGGTAGTAGTAAACAATCAGAAACAGTCATAGCTATCAGTATCTGCATAATAAATACCAACCTACAAAATTACCAACAAGAACAACAGTCACAATGACATCGATAGCAAGCACGTGATTGTTATTAGAAATCGTCATCATCACGATCAATATTAAAATAATAAAAAGAAAGATAATTTCCTTATTGGCCACAGGGACCGACATATAGGGGAGAATACAAAAGACAGGGACAGTGGGGGTTACAATATAATTGAGTAAATAATATGAAAAAAACAATAAACAGAAGAATTACAACAATGTAAATTCCCCAATAGAGGGATGACCACCCAGGGGCGAATGAGGAAGCTCAACAATCCTGAACCACCCAACGCTCCGAGAGCAGCCGGAGATAACACACCTTTCCTCTTCAAATCAGCGAGCCTACAGGTGCATGGTCAGAGTATGCCAGTTCACTCAGGTCATTCTCACAACATTTACCCACTTTTTAGCAAATGTACTTGGTTGGGGGCTGTACTTCCCTTTTCAACCCACCCTCCTTTCCAAATGAAACTCCAAAAAGTAGATGAGTGATTGGTCTAAGAGAAAAGTGTGACGCCAGTCATTTCAGCTATGTTCACAACATAACATCTCTCGCTATAGCCAGCAGGCAGAAGAAAACTGCTTGCCATTCTCAGTTAGAAGAAAGTGGCGGGGCAAGTTTTACTATTCGCTCGTTCGAATGCCGGATCCATCCCACACGCGATAACAGCTGTTCGACATACCTACACAAGTTAGTAATGCACAAACACTGGAAGAGTGCGTGCAGAATGGTTTCATCTTTCTGCGCGCAACTCCGACAGGTCTGTTTGAATGCACTTCCGTGCCTGTATAGTTTATCTCAAACCGCTAGTGAATCCTCCAGCACTCCTAAGCGAGGGATTTGTGGAAGTTATCTCTGGTCCCCAGCTCGAAAGTCCTCATGAACGGATTGGTCAGTTCAATATCGTCGACGTCCAGAGCCTCTCCTCGAGCGTCGTCGCATGTGACCACCACTAACCCTCTATGTGGAATTTCCACTGAACTCATTGCCCACCTGGTAGAGGGTACTGAGCGCCTGAAAACATTCCAGATGCCAGGTGCCCAATCTCGGTCTCTTCTTCAGCCAGGACAGCAGCTCGGGCATAGAGACAAGCTTCGGAAAGGCCTGTCTCACAAAAGGTGCTGGTAGCAGGTGGACGTGGACGGCCTCTCTAGAATTTGAAGAGTAGGCGTTCTAATTTAGTGAACTGCTAACGGAAGCAAGGTACAACGATCAGGCGGTAGTAGATGATGTAGGCGATGTACGATTTCGTCACCTCCACCTGAACTTTCAGAGATTGATTTCACTCAGCCGATTTCTGGATGAGAGTGGCCACACTTCTCGTTACTTTAGCCCATCTCTTATCCACCTGGGGGTCTACTCGGAGTTAGACCCCACGCAATTTCACCGTTCCGTCCATCCAACATCCTATGACATTGTTCAATGGCATAGATTTGCCTTTCCAGGTGGCGAGCTTTTCCGGGTTCAGTTTTGCTTCCATCAACTCTTTTTTTATTCCGAGGTGTTCGACAGCATCACAGTGATGTCGTCCGCATGTGGCAACACAGCACTTCTACGTCCCGGATTAACTCTTCTAAAACGGTTACGAAAATAAGCTTTCCATTGATCTAAATTGATCAAAGCACCACCGAAACCAAGTTTACACTCTACCCCATGTATGATGTATCGCATGAGGTGGAGGTTGTCATGTATGAATCTGATCGGGATTGGGCAAGTTTGCGCCACCCCTCCCAAACCCCCTTCGCTAACACCTTGGCCAATATCCTAAACACTATGTTTAGCAGTTATTAGCCTGAAAGTTTCTCTTGTTTTCGGCTTTTCTGGTCTGCGTTACTACGCATACGCCCACAGAACTGGAAATACTCCCGTTCTGCTGCCAATTTGGATTAGACTCCTTCGAATAGATCAAAAACAAGTCTGGCATATCTACGTAAACTCGTAGGGCCTTTCCCAGCACTCAGTATCAGCTGCTGAGGGACGCCGTAGGACGTCGAAGTAGGAACAGATCTGCCCGGAATCGTTCAACGTGCGTTCGTTTCGCTAACACATCAGTTGAAATACCGCTTCTAATCACGTTGTCTAATTTAGCTTTCAGCTCCCTCTTCTTTCTATTTTTTCTAGCGCTACTTCTTCACTAAAACCTATACGAAGTACTCTACCGCTCTCTTGAGAACACCCCACCTCCTGTTGTGGACGACTTCCCTTGCCAACCTACGCGTAACAAAGGTGGTGCCCTGGTCTCCCTAGGCTTTACGCGCCGGGAATGATGGGTTAAGCTTCCAGTAACCAGGTCCTAGCCTACATGTTTTATCTAAATCAAACATGAAGGTCACAAATTTGTGATCTGAATAGAAAACCGTTAACAAATGTGAACAGTCCATACTATTCTTTTCTGCTGACCTATGCGGTTGGTCCAGGTCCATACTGATGCATTTGGGAAATCTAGTCGGTACCTGTCAGGCATTTAGGACAAGAGGATCAGGTACTTCAGGCTTTTGTATATCCGCTTCTATTAGCTACTCCGACATATTCACAGGGTGCGTCAAAGATACCGTTCGAGTCCTCCTCTAACAGTAAGGTGCGAGACGTTGCTAGAAAGTATTCTAGGTGCCTAAATAAATCCAGGCGCCAAGCCTCGGCCAGGGCGCAGACGACTTCTAGACGAAAGCACCACATTCATCATTGCTTATGTCTACAACCACAAATTTACCGTCCGGGTCCAGGAAGATCGCCGTTATCTCGATATCCAGGCCTTTCCTAAACAGCACTCTCATCCCATCGCCCATTCTCGGCCGATGAATACATGCGATGATCTAAGATTAGTCGAAAGTGGTGGCTAGTGCGGGTTTATGGGAAATCATGGTCTCGATCCTGGCAGTTATATCCATATCTAGTGACTTGAGGTCGTTCAGAAAACGACCCTGCTAGCCGGCCGACCCCAGACCACGAACATGTCGACAATCTACTCTGATATTCACCATGATGGCTGGTTGATGAAAAGAGAAAAAAAGTGTGTGTGTGGGGCTACATCCCTTCGAGGCTCAAAGACCCTTCGGAGGAACGCGATCGTAATCTTTGGGTCTGATGAACAAATTCTCTAGTTGGCACATTACTGTAAATCTTTCACTTAATTCAGCCTCCTGCCTTCCATCACTCGGGAAGATGGGCTCCGAGATACTTGAATTGTTCGAGCTGCTTGAGTGGAATAGTGCTCACACTTCGTAGGCTTCCTTGAGAGGACGAGTGTCTCAGTCTTCGCAGCACTAATTTTCATTCCTGTCGTGTAGTATTCGGCAGAAAACCTATACAATGCATGTCGTAGATCACCTGGCGAGATACCTAATACTATGTCCTCCGCAAATTCCAAAGGACTGATCCTAAACCCGTTAGTCTTGATATAACTTCCAAACCGGCTGCGCTTGTCCATTAAGATTATGAATGGGAGATCTGAGAATACACACACACGGCTGAGGACACACACATTCAATGTCCATTTATCTAATTCGTTTGCAGAGGTTACCACAATATGTCCCGTGGAACGTAGTCATATACCTTTTCAATACTTGGAAATACTCCCAGGACTGCGCAACGCCCTGCCGCAGTGTGAATATTTGGTCCGCTGTTTTACGTCCGGGGCGAAAACAACCTCGTTCTCAGCTAGTTTGGACTAAAATGTTTCCTTTATCTCTTAGCCACATACTTATCATAGGCTTTGCCAGGAAGGATTAACTAGGAGATCCATCTATAATTGAAGCAATCTATCTTGTCTCCCTTTTTTGAAAATCGGGATTATCACCACCGTTAGCTATTACTAAACTTCCTTTCCAGAGATTGAAGCACACAGTTGTCAGCCAGTAAGCACATTCTCTGTTTAAGGCATTTATTATGTTGATGAGAATTTTATATTACCTCGAGGCTTTGTTACATTTGAGCATTTGAGCAAAACTGAAGCATGATTCGTTAGTGTATGTTCTTCTGGTTTTATAATTTCACAAATTGTTTCCCAATAGAGCGAGAGTCGGTTTCTAACATAGACACAAGACTCTTATATTGGAATAGGTGGATTATAGATGCATGCATGCATGTGTAGATATAGATGTTATTGTATGTGTGGATGTGGATGTTTTGAGTTGTATGTGTGCATGTGTAGATGCTTTGTATCTGTACATGTGTATATGCAGTTATTAGATGCAACATTTTTGGAATCTTTTACATATTTTTACTGGTCCATTAATGGATTGTACTTGTAATTTCCTAACTAGTTGTGTTCTTTCTGTTCCTGTGAAGCCTAGCTTCTCAAGATTTTTATTGAGGCAGTTACTAACATATGTATGTATGTATGTATGTATGTATGTATGTATGTATGTATGTATGTATGTATGTATGTATGTATGTATGCGTCTGGTCTGCAGGTGTCCCATGGCACTGCAGCAGGGGCCCGGTCCTCATCCCGCTACTGCAAAGAGGTTCAAACCTACGAATAAATCTGCTTTAGTACAGAAGGAACTCGATCGCTATAACATGGACATCGTTGACCTTTCAGAAACGATCGATGCACTTTCAGAAACGAAATTGGCAGGTGAGGGTCAATCCACGGAACAGAGGTGAGGAAATACCTTCTATTGGAATAGTTGTAAGGAAGAAGCAGGGGCCGCATTTGCAGTCAGAAATAGAATCGTCTCAAAGCTGGAAAATCTTCCTTGTGGATTCAATGATCTGATAATATACATGAGAGTCCCTCTGATTCAAAACCACTTTATGACTCTCGTGAGTGTGTACGCTCCTACCATATGCGCTAGTGATGATGGGAAGCTAGTTTTCTACATGTCTTTGAAAGATTTCACCTATGCAGACAAGATTGTCATCCTTGGCGATTTTAATGCACGTGGTGGTAATGACTGGGAAGTTTGCAGTGTGATAGGCATGCATGGAGTGGGAAAGTGCAATAACAATGGTCTACTTCTGTTGGAACTATGCGTTATAATTGATCGTGTTGTTTGGGACCACGCTCTTTTAGCAGAAAGACAAATATAAGACACGTTGGATGCATCCCTGTTCCAGAAAGTGGCACCTTATTGACTTTGTTTTGACGAGAAATATCACATTGGTTCATGTATTGTGAGGCACAGAATGTTGGACTGGCCATTGTCTGGTGCGCCCCAAGTTTCAATTTGTTGTGAATCCCAAAGTGAGGTGGAAGAAGGTTGCACTTCCAAAACGACTAAAAGTGGTTCGTCTGAAGACAGAGAAAGTCAGAGCTGAGATATTGAAGTCCCCTGAATCCATGGAATGTGAAAATAGCCAAGAATTATTGAAGAAAAGCTTCTATGATGTCAGTGCTGGAGTTATAGGTCATACCAATAAAAAGCATAAGGACAGATTTAATGAAAATGATGCAGAGATCCAGACCTGGCTTAAAGTTAAACAAAAGTGCGGACATCATTGTTGTGCGAGACGCGTTCTAACAAGAGTGACCAAACCCTCAAGCAGACCAAGGCAACATCAATTGTGCGTCATGCAAGATACCTGGTGTAAGAAAAGGCTGATGCAATCCAGAAAGTCTCAGATGGACATGATACAAATCACTTATACAATCTACTCAAGGAGGTGTATGTTCCAGCCGGTCAACAAATATCACCACTTCGCTCCAAAGACGGCAAAGAATTGCTGAGAGATCCGAAAGAATTCCTGATCAGATGGCAAGACCACTTTATTGATCTCTTCAAAAGACCATCAGAAATCGATGATGAATTCATCCGGTCAATTCCATCCAGACCTACAAAACTAGCAATGGCTGATCCTTCTTCATTTGATGAGGTGGCTATTCCACGATGACATGGGTAAACAACGGTTGTAAACTCTCTGAGCTAATATCGGTTGGAAATTGTTTCAAGCAAAGTGATGTGCATGAACCAACCTTGATTGCCTTGTATTTTGCAATTTTATACTTCATGGCCTTCAAGGAATATCTACACGGGATCTATCTCTCATCGCACTTCCGGCAATCTGTTCAACCTCAGGCGTCTCACTGCTAAAACTAAGTTACTGAGTACCTTGATCAGAGAATTTCTGTATGCAGATGATTGTAATCTCATCGTACACTCCCAGAATGACATGCAACACCTTATGGATTCTTTTACAAATGCGTGCAATGCTTTGGGACTAACAATCAGTCTGAAGAAGACTGTCATGTACCAACCTGCCCCGGATAAAGTTTGCAACGAACTCTCCATTATGTATGAGGTCAAATACTGAAGATTGCTGACATATTTGTGTATTTGGGGAGTACTCTGAGTGTGATATGCTCTCTGGATGCAGAAGGTGGAATACGTACTAGCACAGCAAGTGAGTGATTTGGAAGGCTCAGCGACCGTCTATTACAATGAAAACCAATGTGAAAGTGTATACCGCATGTGTACTGTCAGCATTGCTGTATGCGTGTGAGACACGGGTTGCCTACAAATGGCATATCAAAAGGGTGGGACGATTTCACTAGCAGTGTCTCAGAAAGATACTTGGTATCAAGTGACAGATGCGTGGCTGCGATGTTGAGGTCCTTGAGAGAAGTGAGTGTAAGAGCAATGAAAGTATCATCAACTAACAGACCGGATACCTCTGCAAAATGGAAGATGATCGAATCCCGAAACAGCTTTTGAATGGCGAGTTTGTAAAGGTATAAAACTACCTCACACACCAAAGCTCCGTTTCAAAGGTTGTGTAAAAGACTCATTGAAAAACCTGGTTTGATGGTGTGTGACTGGAAGATAAAAGCTCTTGAAAGAGAAACATGACGTGTAATGGTTAATGATGGGGTTCATAATTTTCAGAACATACGCATAGAGCGCAAGAAGATCAAATGGGATATGCGCATGCAATGCTCTGGTGTATCTCATAAAACGATCGATGTCCCCATTGAATTGGTGTGCCCTGAGTCTGAGAAGGTGTACTTGAGCAAATCTGGTCTCAAGAGCCACAGTCGCAGCCATGTGCAGAAAGAACCAGTGAACTATGATGTCGACGGTATTGCAAGATGTAATAAATATGGCAAAGAATGTCGAACTGTAACAGGACTGAAGAGGCATATGAAGGTTCACAGGCAATCTGATGCAAGACTTGATGCCAAGGAGATCCATAGTTGTCGTCAATATGCCAAGGAGTGCACGTCTCTAGCAAGCTTGAAAAGCCGTATCCGAGCGTCATACATGTGAATTTGACAAGCAATTGCAATACATCTAGCGTAAGTATACACCCATTATCTATGTATGTATTATCTCTTTCTCTTAATTTCGAGTATATTTTTTTGACCGGCCACCTTCCTGGTGGCAAGGTTGTAAAAGAAAAGAAATTGTCATCCCTTGAATCGCAAGAATATTTTGCAAATTTTGAAGGTGCCAGCTATCGCAGCCATTTGTAGACTATGAATTAGGGAGCTGCGCTTTTTGTCCGCAAATCCAAGTTCAGGCATATTTTGGTCCAAGCGGGTTGGTATATAACCCGTAGCTCCAATAATGATGGTAATGAATTTTAACACCCAATAATGTATGTATGTATGTATGTATGTATGTATGTATGTATGTATGTATGTATGTATGTATATTTTATATGCCCGCCCAGCCATCGGGATGGCGTTATCGTATGGCTAAAACAGCACGTTCTGTGACCAGCGGCGCCGCTAGGCGACCGACAGACTGGTCGGTCAAAGTGATCAAGGTGATATATATATATATATATATATATATATATATATATATATATATATATATTAATTCAAAATATTAATAAATATTGACATTCACGTAATCAAAATATATTTTATTATATATATTTCGGAGGTACTGTGCTGTTTTTCCAGTACGTCCTCATCAGATAAAATATATAAATTGATGTATGATATACATCAACTGTGCTGATGGTTCAAATCAATTCTTGCTGGTTTTAAGGCGTTGTTGGGGGATCGATCGGAAATACTTCTAGCTTTGGAACATTAGTTAGATGCCAGATATTTCTAATAATAATGTAGTGAAGATGTTCAGGAGGTGGCTGTGGTGGTGGTGGTGGTGGAGGTGGTGTTGTTGGTGGCGGTGTCGTGGTCAGTGGTGGTGGTGGTGGTGGTCGTTTTGATTGAGGGAGCCTGAGATAAACAACTTTGGTGGCAAGAGTAAACAGCAGGGCTAACAGTAAAATAGCGAACATCCCCATATATTATATATATATATATATATATACATATATATATATATATATATATATATATATATATATATATATATATATATATATATATATATATATATATATATATATATATATATATATATATATATATATATATATGAGAGACGTAAAATAAGAAAATTATAAAATTAACTTACTTACTAAAATATCACTTCCAACTAATTAGTTTCTGGAATGGAGTAAATATATTTTCCGAAGAAGATATTGAGAAACATTCCGTCGTCAGGGAAGTCTATTCTCAGCTAAGTTTCCAGGCAAAGCGAGGACTCTGGAAACTTATTAAAAAATAATTCAGTGGATAGGAAATAGCAAAGCGTGGACTGAATTCCTAGCCATTGAGAAAATCACTGCCTCTGCGTCTGTGGCAAATTCAAAAAGAATCAATCACGTGACATCGAGGTCAATCAGTGGAAAGTGGTTTGCTAATAAGACAGCGGCCTGCCTACTACCATAGCAGCAGTCATGGCCAATATTGCTCGACAAATAATTTGGAGATAATTATAAAGAATTAATATCTGGTAACATATATATACATACAGATGCATATCAATGCTAGCAAATATATAGGTTTTGTCTTAGTAACATGCATTGAATTACAATGTTACTAAGACAAAACCTATATATTTGCTAGCATTGATATGCATCTGTATGTATATATATGTTACTAGATATTAATTCTTTATAATTATCTCCAAATTATTTGTCGAGCAATATTGGCCATGACTGCTGCTAAGGTAGTAGGCAGACCGCTGTCTTATTAGCAAACCACTTTCCACTGATTGACCTCGATGTCACGTGATTGATTCTTTTTGAATTTGCCACAGACGCAGAGGCAGTGATTTTCTCAATGGCTAGGAATTCAGTCCACGCTCTGCTATTTCCTATCCACTGAATTAGTTTTTAATAAGTTTCCAGAGTCCTCGCTTTGCCTGGAAACTTAGCTGAGAATAGACTTCCCTGACGACGGAATGTTTCTCAATATCTTCTTCGGAAAATATATTTACTCCATTCCAGAAACTAATTAGTTGGAAGTGATATTTTAGTAAGTAAGTTAATTTTATAATTTTCTTATTTTACGTCTCTCATATTATTGTTCTGCAACCCCATGCATTGAACCACAATGTTACTAAGACAAAACGTATATATTTGCTAGCATTGATATGCATCTGTATGTATATATATGTTACTAGATAATTATTCTTTATATATATATATATATATATATATATATATATATATATATATATATATATATATATACAGGCATATATACGTGTGTATAATGGTAGCAGCTATGGTGCTTCCCCAGGCGGTATCCCAAAATTAGCACTTAATATTGATACGGGCAGTTCGTTCGGAGCAAATTTTTTCGAGTGAGAACATTTCCTCCGAACGAACTGCCCGTGTCCGAAGGAACTTGCAGTCGTAGAATCAGCCAGATCCATACAGTGATCATGTCTCGAGCTACCTGCCGGCGAAACAACACGCAATAAACTGAGTCCAGATGCATCACTGATTTTTCTTTTTTTTAGACTATATAATATATATATATATATATATATATATATATATATATATATATATATATATATATATATATAGATTCTCTTTTTTCGTCTCAGGAAAATCAGTAGATATCGAAACCGCACTCATCTAATGAATTTTAACACCCAATTAAATTGTTTTTGTTTCTAGAGCATCATGGAAAACATTATGTAAGCGGAAGCTCAACATTATACATAAGCATGTAAACATATTAGGAAGAAGATGAAGAGTTAGACAATGATTGCATAGTTGATAAAAGCGTCAATAATTTCACGCTCAGTAATTCTATTGTCTGGACATTGGAAATTGAAGTTTATTTAGAAATTATTCTTGGCTGTAATTCAATAACTTTATAATCGCTTTCAAGATAGAAGAGAGATAAATGAATCTGGAGATTGATTATCATATATATATATATATATATATATATATATATATATATATATATATATATATATATATATATATATATTTATAAATATTTATTTATTTGTATGATTGCTTGTGTGTGTGTGTGCACGTTCGTGAATGTATATATAGGTACACATCTACTCACTCACACACACACGCATAAGTATATATGTATATATTTAAACTAACCCATTATATATTGTTTGTATAGAGAAGGAGATTGGCAAACAATGACTTTATGGAACACATAGAAATGCAGTTACACAGGTCACCATTCAACTGAGAGCGATGTAAAGTATGTTCCCATCTATTAAATGGAGATACACTGCAAATTGCCATCGTTGTGGAGTTTATGCACGTTCTAATAGCATGCAAAACATACTGGCAGAATCAAATGTTGAGTATCGTCGTGACGTGCGTATTATTAATCGTTCCTGCCGCCAATGACCCTTTGAAATGGTCTAGATTGACAATGAATGTTCGATTATTGTGCTAATGTATTATCTATACATTTCGTATTCCTTTCTCTTCATGGATGTTCTAAAGTAATAACGAATATTTGAACATATGAGGGTACGAAAAATAAGAGAATCGTTCGTGGCTCGTGTATGCAAGGTTACTGAGAATCAAGTAGCGACAGGATGACGTGGGCTCGTAGCTAGATCCAATAGGTTCTATCTTGTTTATATTTGGGTGTAGTTTGCTGAAATATCTATGATCATATATTTAAAGTTATATATATATATACACACTCACACACATACACACACACACACACACTCACACACACATACAAATAAATAAATAAATAAATAAATAAATAAATAAATAATATATATATATATATATATATATATATATATATATATATATATATATATATATATATATATATATATGTTCGGCCTCGTTGATGATTCTATTGAAATGTAATCGACATACATAGGCAGTCAGGCAGACAGCGCTAGCTAATTATCACACAGCAGATGTTTGCGAATTATTTTTCCTTCATAAATAACGTCTCTCCTATCTAAAGATTTACAACACTTAGAAGAAACTAACTAGTAATCATTCTCTTTCTTTCTCACTGTGTTACGCTCTCTGTAGCTCTTTCTCTCTCTTCTTCTCTCTCGCTCTCACTTTATGTATCTTTCACTGTATCTCTCTAGACTGCTAATATTTACGATGAAAATATTATGATAAAAATTCATAAAGTGACAAATGAAAAGAATATATTTCGTATTTCATGTATTTCATTTTTCTACAATGTTTAACTTCAGTTTTAAGATACTGTATGATGAATCACATACATTTTTAACGCCTATATTGTTACTTGTATTACATTCATCATATATTCATCCTATCATTTTATATTTTCATGGTCTACACTCAGATATAATATATAAATTGTAAATGGTTATTCTACACATTGAAAGTAATCGATTTCTAATCATGGAAAAGTGATGCCAATATATATATATATATATATATATATGCATATGCATGTGTGCGTGTGTGCGTGTGTGCATACAGTTAAAGGTATACACATATAGGTAATGTATAGTTCAAATCAAGTCCGTAGTGCGGGTTTGGATATAATTATTAACGTAAGTTGCTACAACGGCGCTATAAAAAGTACATATGTTTCGTTATACATGAGGACCAACCTGTACAGATGAAAATGAAGCGGAAAATCTTTTCTCAAAAATGAAAATAGGGAACAAAGGGAGACGCCCCAAATCAATGAGAGATAATCTGGAAGATCCGATGATCCAGGGGAAAACATTTTACCGAAAAGATGCGAGCAAGCGTTAAATTGCCTAATATTTAGGTGGGAACTATAAAAAACTCAATAGATTAAGAAAGATGTAACTTAATATAAAGGAGGATAGTTCTTTAAAATGTATTTAGAAACGTGAGAACTTTGCGAGAAGAACTCTGTACGTATGTTAAGTTGTTTGATATTATTGCGGGGATTATTCAATATCCACCATTTCTCGTCATTGCATAATCTGCCGGCTTTGAGTCCATTTATATATGTTAGAGATATTTCTAATTATATTTAATTTGATGGAGAAGAGCACGCACACACACACACACACACACACACACACATATATATATATATATATATATATATATATATATATATATATATATATATATATATGTATGTATGTATGTATGTATATAATACTAGAACACTGATGGGTTATATGCGTAGTAGTAGAGCACTCAGTCCATGGGACGAGTTTGGTAGAGGTAGTTCTACAGCAGTTAGTTCACCATACTGAGAACAATTGTTTCGCCTTATTCAGATGATCAGCTTGGTCTAAAACGAACGGAGGATCGAAATATGGTGAAACATTTGTTTTCGGTATGGTGAACTAACTGTTGTGGAACTACTTACATGTTTACTTTTATAATTTGGTTGTATATATATATATATATATATATATATATATATATATATATATATATATATATATGAATATATCCATCTGAGTACTCAGTGTCGATGGAGAACTCAAATACTCATTTCAATAAGCCTAACTTATGAGTTAATTATTCTGGTGTTTTGTGAAAAACATGCGAAATCCAGAGTAATAAGACTCACTAGTTTATATATATACATATATATATGTGTGTGGGGTGGGTGGGGGTGAGAGAGAGAGAGAGAATATGTGTGTGTGTATTATTTTGAACCTGTGCCGCTAATAATGACAATTGCGTTGTAGATATATAGTATTTGACGTCTAGTATTAGAATGACATATATACCAAGACTACCGGATATATGAACAATTATCCTAACTGGGAAATTTGCGATTTGATAAATTAATGGTTTGCATTAGAGAAACCCTGTAGTATATGTTGATTACTGCCACATGGAAGTAATTAGAGATAAGATTACTATTTAATAATTTATTTCTATGATAATTGCATAAGCGTTAACCATATATATACAAATAATATCCAGGTTTAAATACATGAGTAACTTTGGAGAACAACTATTAATGCAGTAAATGACAGATCAATCCTTCAAAAACACACCGGTGCCAACAAACCTCTCTTACTCCTAGATGTTACTAGAGAAAATGGAGGATAGATTACCAAGATTGAGATGAAAGTGCCTACATTTTGACGGAGATTTTACCACTACCACCATCGAAAGATTCAACCTTTAGGCAAACATTTATCCACCCAAAGTTAGTGATTTAGAGGACTTCGAAGAGGACCTCTTAGATTTAGTCATTCACATAAAGTTCTGTTACATATTTTCTCCCCAAAATCTCATAGAGAACATTTAGAAATTTAGATAATCATAATATATGTTTTTGTTCTCAGAGATGCCCACTCTACATCAGCGAAAAATATAGGTTCTTGTAAGGATTATACTCACCGAGCACATATTTAAACACCAAGACGGAAGTCTTTAGACAGTGGTTGCTTCAGAAGTACCACCTCTTGTCAAAATGGAAATCAACACCACAAGATGTTCCATACCAGACCTATTAAATCATCCATGATCATATTCCGCTCTGTCACCTTTCCATCCACAAAAAAATTAAACACATCACATCCACATACACATACACACTACATAATAGATTATTGAAATAAGTTTTAACCTTATAATATCACAATGAATCCTAGCGAACACACATGCAATCATTAATTAAAGATTTCTTTTACATATTCAAATTTTACTTATTGGAAAGATGTTAGATGAGACTTAAATATTTGCAATAGAACTTGCATGACAGATTACAAACTGATATTTATAACTATATCCACAAAGTTGCCTCCCCTGATCCTTCAGGTAACGATTCCATTCAAAGGGGTGACGTTTTTTGAGATAATTAGCAAACAACTCAAATCACGCATTATACACAGATTAGCTTAAAGATTAAGGCTGAAGATCTCGGGAACTACCTACCTTGTTCTCGAAAGAGACTCTCCACTGTTTAAAACCAAATATAATTGGCTAAGGGTTATTTTCATAATTTTGCCCGAGAGCCCAATGATATGCTAGGTTTGAAGCGGCTCCTCCACTATACAATGGTGGCCCTAACTGGACTGCCGAAACCTAACGTTGCGCATACATGTTAACTGTATGATACTTTGATAATACTGTATATATATATATATATACACACACACACACACACACACACACACACACACACATACACACACACACACACACATATATATATATATATATATGTATATATATAAATTTATTAAGGCTACATTTTTAGTTTTATTACCCTGGACTTTCGCCTGTCTATCACAGGGTCTTGAGACAAGACGGATATTTATGTGTGTGTGTGTATATATATATATATATATATATATATATATATATATATATGGGAGAGATGACCCCTTAGCCTTTGTCAAGGCAGAATTCTAGGAGAAGGAAAACTCTGATATAACACCTGCAACCCTGATGGTATCCAATGATGTTGACTTGTTCTTCTTTTTGGTAAATATCATCTTGGTTAAGAGAGTGGGACTGGCCTTGTGCAGTGCCCTTGCTCACTATAAAAGCTTCACGGCACAGGCATTGCTTTGTATCTGGAGATCTCTCTGCACTTGTCATCACATGGTACCATGGGCCCAGCACTATGGGTCAATAATTGTCACAAGTGTAGTGTTTGTACCAGAGTTTTCAAGTCGCTGGCTGGACTAAAAAGTCACACTCGTTCAGCGCATCGGTAGGAGTTCTCCTACATGGATATAAAGTAGTGGCCGTACTCGAAAACGAGTTGGCAGCCACCATATATATATATATATATGTATGTATGTATGTATGTATGTATGTATGTATGTATGTATGTATGTATGTATGTATGTAGTGAGGTTGCTTGGATGCGTCCATAGGTGGTATGCCAGTTGAACACTCTATGCTTCTTCGGAGCAGAGTATAATAATATGGATCGGAACACAATGTATTACGTATTACAATTGTTTCTCTGGCGAACAGCTCGAGGTGCGATCTGTTTGTGGATCGAAGGTGACTCTGGATTCGCAAGTTCCTCAGATACGTCTAGTGACCTCGAAGCAAATCCTCTTTCAGAAAGAGGATTTCCATTATATATATATATATATATATATATATATATATATATATATATATATATATATATATATATATACACATAAATATATATATACACACACATAAATATCCTTCTTGTCTCAAGACCCTGTGATAAACAGGCGAAAGTCCAGAGTAATAAAACTAAAAATGTTGCCTTAATAAAATTAATATATATATATATATATATATGTGTATGTGTGTGTGTGCGTGTGTGTGTGCGTGTGCATGTGCGTGTGCGTCACGTGTGTGTGTATATGTATGCATGTGTTGTTCGTTACTGTGAAATGAAAAGACGAAACCCAATTTCATATTTCCGTGCATCTTTGTATATTTCTATTTTGCGCATAACATCGTGTTTTATTGTTCTGCTGACGTCAATATTATTCTAACATTGATCTTATTTCTGTGTCTGCTACTTTTTCTTATTTATGTACATTACCGTAGATGGCATTTAATCTTAAACTAAACTTTTTATTTTGCTTTATTTAATGTATTTTTCTTTGCATGCTAATTGTTTTATTTTTCAATATTCTATGCCAGATATTTTTTGTTTAATCTCATTCTATCTAATGACGTATTAATGAAGTTCTTTTGAAATATTTTTTATTGCAAACATTGAAGTGAGAGCGGATAAGAAACAGTTGCTACAGGCATTATAACTATATAATTAATAAATTACTCATGTCTTAGTTTACATTCTTTGCTTTCTGAGCTCAATTCAATCCGGTTTCAATATTCATACTATAAAAATTGTAGTCACCTATAATTGTTTCCACTTTTTGGCACAAGGCCAGCAATTACTCAGTGTATTACTGGTACTTTATTTCATCGACCCCGTAAGGATGAAAGGCAAAGTTAACCTCGGCAGGATTTGAACTCAGAATGTCAATGGCCGTAGCATGGCGTCCGACCCTCTACCGATACTGCCAATCCACTGTAGTCACCTATAATGCGTACAAGTAATATCTTGCCAGATGCAATTTCATTCCCTAGCCCCACCTAAATGCAATTCACGGGCTTAAAAATTCAAATTGTTTTCAGTGATCCCAGGTTACCTGTAATATGGAATTTTTCGTCTGCACAATCATAGATGACCTGGAGATAAACAATGATCTCTATAACAGCAAACATTCTACATGAACTTGCCAACTGACGGACACCGTATTTAACTAGGTCTTTTCAACTACCTTTCTCTAAATGTCATCCAAATGTGAGAATTTTTAGCAGATAACTTTATCACAATGTTTCATTTCAGTAAAATGATTCCATTATTCTACATTATTTTAGTACTTTCGCTATAATCATATACAAATTGACTTCCCAAGATTTCGATAATGTGTGTTCCAGTTGTTCGAAAAGCGGAAAGGCCTACTCATAAAACGTACATGCAAGTGCATGAGTATTCCAAATTCACGTGTACCCATAGCGTAATGCTCTTAGAGATTCAATGGATTACATAGGAGTCAGAGCAGGTGATTTGTACTTCAACTATAGTTCATCCGACGCGCTTTGAAAAGAGTTCACGTCTACCAAATTCCATACAAAAGGCTTAGTTTGACCCGAAGCTAAGATTTGCTCACGCTACTAAGCAATGGGATTGTACACGTAATATCATGACAATGATATATCTATAGTGAACTTCTTAACCATTTGACATTGTTGTGTCCATAGACAACTTCGTAAATAATGGGTCATCTTGTGATCCTTTGTCTATAACAAAACACCCAACAATGTGGCCATGATGTATGCATAACTATTTTCGCGATTATTTCATCATGATAAGTCCATTGTCAACGCATTAAGTAATATGCCATGCTGCGGCCACATCGTTATTATCTCCCTCCTTGCTTGAATACAGCCACATACTTTTACGCACAAAACAGCTAAGTCTAGAGTTTATTTCACAGTAATACCAAACCTCTATTTAGCAATATATTATACTATTATACTATTATACTATTTATACCCCCCTCTCTATTTGCATTTGTATATATATATATATATATATATATATATATATATATATATATATATATATATATATATATATATATACATACATATATATATATATATATGTGAATGCATATATATATATATATATATATATAACCTAGCATATCCTTATTGCAAGAGCAGATAATTATTTAAAAAATTACTATGGTACAATAGTAAAACCATTTCCTGAAAGATATGAAAAACAAAAGTAAAACAAAAAACAAAACAGATTTAACATCAGTTGAACCATTAGCTAAATGGGATATAAATGAAAATTGCTAACATCTCTGCTTTTGATACAAATGAAATCATTACTCCATTACATTTTCATTCTTAGTTATATTCGGGCATCACTACATACAAATAGACACACACACCAGCACATACAGACGCACATATATTGTTCATATCGATTGCGGTAAATTTTCATCCTCGCTTTATATTTACTAAAGGAATTAGTACAGTGAAATAAACCATCCGATGATTTTTACTATTTTCCGATACTTGTTATTATACAAAAACCAGATAAAACTGAACAATAGAAAGCGTGTAATATAATGTATTACTTTTAGATACGTGCCTTGGGTAATAGTTAATTCTTTATATAATGATTCAGCAAAAGCCAGCCAAATACTAGAAATGTATAGTCGAATACGACTGCATCAGTTTTTACTGAAATTCAATTTATCTCTTCCATTTTTAATTATCTTTCATCTATGTTTATATCGTTTAATCAAATACAAGAGAAAACTATCTAAATAATATGTCTGGCAGATGCAATGCAAATTACCATGAGGAACAGCACCAGTTAGTACAGCTGGTATATATATATATATATATATATGTGTGTGTGTGTGTGTGTGTGTGTGTGTGCGTGTGGGTGTGTGTGTGTGTGTGTGTGTGTGTGTGTGTGTGTGCGAGTGTATGAGTGTGTGTGTGCGCACGTGTGTGTGTGTGTGTGTCTGTTTATGTATATATATATATAACTTTGCCTTTCGTCCTTTTGGGGTCGATGAAATAAAGTACCAGTAATACACTGGTATAATTGCTGACCTTGTGCCAATAGCAGAAACAAATTCAAGGTACGTCCAATATTCTATCATATATCTCAACACACAACCCAAGAAATGTGGAAGCTTACAACATTATTCACAAGAACATCCCACTATTGAAACAAGACCCAAGAATGAAGAAAAGCCCTTGAAACACACAAAATAATCAAAGGCAAAAGACAACCAAAATCACTAAAAACATTACTCACCAATGCCAAATTACCTACCACAAAGCCACAACCAACTGTCAAAAAATGTGGTCGCTCTAATTGTGGAACCTGCACTCACCTCACTGAAGGAAACATGTATACATTTCAATCAGGCCAACATTTTGCTGTAAAAAATCACTTCACTTGCACATCAAAAAATTTAATTTTAAATGTAAAGGATGCAATGAAGATTATATAGGACAAACTAAACTCACACTCAGAAACAGAATGACAATTCATCGCCAACAATTACGAGACCCTACTACAAGACAGACACCACTCAGTGCACATCTAGACATATGCACAAGTAATAAGACACCCAAATTCCAAGTCTTCCCATATTATCTTTGCGCTGACAATACAACAGAACAAATACGATTAAATAAGGAAAATATGTTTATTCATAAATATAGACCAGCATTAAATATAGTTTAATATACATTATGTCAACACCATAACATGCTAACTATCCAAACAGACACATACATACACACACACATAACACCTTCTCTTTTCGAAAATAAAAACCAGAACTAATTAAACCTTAACATACGTTAATACTCTAACACCTTAACATGCTAACCAACACATTTACACATAACTCCCTCCCCCAGTTCTGCTAACGGAACCATTTTCCTACACACACACACACACAACATATATATATTCTCTCCATCTTAACCATACTCCCACACACACACAAATACACACACATACAACACCCATACATTGGAACAACAACCAGATGTTAGAAAAAGCACAAACCCTTCATCCCAATTTTACTTTTGAAAATCACTAGAACTGCGAAAGCTGTAAAGGAACCAAATAAATATATTTAAAAAAAAAAAGACTCCAGTTGCATTTTCGATTTCATCTTTTTTCCTTATACTTTCACTCGTGTAGGACACCTCGTTCTTTTTTCATATATATATATATATATATATATATATATATATATATATATATTTATTATGAAAATAAAACAAAGAAGCCTTCAATACATCAAAAGTCTTTATTAGCCAACAATGTTTCGTCCTATTAAGGACTCATCAGGGCAATCAACACACTTCTTGTGGTTTTGATTGCCCTGATGAGTCCTTAATAGGACGAAACATTGTTGGCTAATAAAGACTTTTGATGTATTGAAGGCTTCTTTGTTTTATTTTCACAATTCTTCGGCTCTGTTTAATTACATTGAGCTATACCTTATACTGTCATTTCTATAATACGAAGAGGGTGTTTAACTCCAACACGCTCCAGTATTTTAATCCTTATATATATATATATATATAATTTTTTATTCACATGACCTCTACCGACCAATCAAAATTGTTTTGACCACAATAATTTTTGCAAACACCAAGTAGCGCTGGAGCCACTTTTTTAACATAAAACCAGTCTTGGCGCAAAATCAACTTTTTACATTCACATGACCTCTACCGACCAATCGAAATTGTTTTGACCACAAGAATTTTTGCAACACCAAAGTAGCGCTGGAGCCACTTTTTTAACATAAAAACAAATAGAATTCCCAAAACTAATCAGATCAGAACAAACAACACGGACACTCTATCTCAAAATTATTTTTGAAAAGCATTTAGAAATGCGCAACCGATAAAAACTTAAAAACTTAAAACCACAACTGAATACTAACCCATACAATTATTAATACTCTTTTATTCCTAATTAAACCGTTTTTCAACTGTGAACAATTTGTCACCATTTTCTATTCCGTTTACCAATATATAATAACTTGTGTGTTACACCTCTATTCTTTTAACTATATATATATATATATATATATATATATATATATATATATATATATATATATATGTGTGTGTGTGTGTGTGTGTATGTTCCTGTGTATATATATATTAATATATATATATGAAGTGAGAGAATGAGAGAGAAATAAATAAAGAGAGAGAGAGAGAGAGTGAGAGAGAGAGAGAGAGAGAGAGAGAGAGGGAGAGAGAGATGTGTTACTATGTGTATATATTATTATTAATATATATGTATATATATTAATAATAATATATACACATAGTAATATATATATACATACACGAACACACATAAACACATCTATACACACACACACACACACACACACACACACACACACACACACACACACACACACACACACACGATAGCAACTAACAGCGCTGCGATCTAATGTGGCTTTTTAGCCCAGCCAATGATCTAAAATGTATTGCACAGAGTCGGGAACCAAAAGATTCACTGGGAATAGTCGGCTGTGGTTGGAGTCATTGTACTTTTGCATGTCGTTTGAGCCCTCCTGCTGATTTATATTCTCTACCACATGCTTAGCAAGCATGATGAGTAGCATCTCCAACAGCAGCCTGGTAGTCAAACACTGGTCTTACTTTATGACTGCGAAGATGACTTTCGAGTCCAGCTTTGCTTAGGCAGAGTCTCGCACAGACGCTGCATGTCAGCACCATAGGAGGACCCTCGCCGTCTGGAAGTGCAACAGCAATGCCCTTCCTCACATCCCGCTTTACTTTCTCGTATGCGATTCGAGATGCCTCAAATGTAACTTTTCCCTCATATACAGTGTAACTCCATGTATTACGAACAGCAGCAATATTTTCCCATGTATCAGCAGAGATGTTAGCGTCTTTCTAAGAGGATTTCAAGGAATTCTTATACCTCTTTTTTGGTTTATGTGCGGTCGTTTTCCTTTAAATAACTCTCCATAAAACAGTTGTTTTGGTATTCTAGAATCCTTCATCCTGGCAAGGTGACCACTCCAACGGAGTCGTTGCTTAAGCACAAGAGCTTCTATACTGTCACACATAGAACTTTCCAAAATATCGTCATCGGTCTGAGACACATCTGATGGAAACGCTCCAATTGCTTAAGGTGGTGTCAATATGTGACCCAGGTCTCGCAGACATAAAGAAGAGAAGAGAGCACACATGCCTTGTACACCTTTACCTTTGTCTTTTTGCATATGTCTCGCCGACCCCAGAGTCGCCTTTCTAGCTTTCCGAAGGCATCACTTGCTTTCCTAATCCTAAGTGAGATTTCATTATCAAGGTTGCTGTATCGATTGACAGTGCTTCCCAGGTAGACACACTGATCAACCACTCCAAGTCGTTTACCATGCACATATATATTTGGTTCACTGTACTGCTTACCAGGGTCAGCTTGGTACATGACGACGGTTTTCTTGAGACTGACAGTTAATCCTAGGGCAGTGCAAGCGTCAGAAAATGCATTCAAAATGTGCTGCATATCACTCTTTGTGTGCGCTACAAGATCGCAATCATCTGCATACAAGAGGTCTCTTATGATTGATGTAAATACTTTTGTCTTTGCAGTAAAGCGCCTGATGTTAAATATGCTGCTTGAGGTTCGATATCGGATGTAAACACCATGCTCGCAATTCCTGATTGCAATAGAGAAAACCATTGCAAAGTATATGGCAAACAGGGTCGGTGCTGGAATATCCCCCTGTTTCAATCCATTTTCTACTGAGATAGGCTCCGAAATGTTACCTCTGACATTAACCCAAGCCTTCATGTCGTCATGGAAAGACCTAACTAAAGCAAGGAACTTATCAGGGCAACCAAGTTTCTGGAGAACCTTCCATAATCCATTTCTGTTAACAGTATCGAAAGCTTTTGTCAGATCGACAAAAACCTGATACAGATCCAAACCTTGTTCCATGCACTTCTCCTGGAGCTGTCTAGCTGAGAAGATCATATCAGTAGTGCCGCGTCCAGCACGAAAACCAGATTGACTTTCAGGAAGATCACAATCTGCAATGTGCATCAGCAGACGGTCCAGAAGCACCCTACATAAAACTTTCCCTACGACAGAAAGCAATGATATACCTCTGTAGTTCCCACAATCATTGCTGTTACCCTTTCCCTTGTACAAGACCACCATTACTGCATCTCTCCAGTCCTCAGGTACGGATTCATGAGCCCATATCTTGCCAAACAAAGAGTGAAGATGTTGCAGGAGTCTCTCATGTATGCCATCCATATCTGGAGACCTTCCACTGTTCAGCTTTGAGATAGCCACTGCAACCCCCACAAGCGTCGGAGGTTCTGCGAGAGCTACTTTCACAGGACTTTCTGGAATGAGATTGAGGAAATCTTCATTGACGACAGACGGCTGATTCAAAAGATCATCAAAGTGCTCTCGCCACATTCGTAGAATTCCTTGTGAGTCACGAAGAAGTTCTTTGCCATCCTTGCTGCGAAGCGGTGTCACAAGAGAAGAAGACGGTCTATAAACTTCACGCAAGAGACTGTACAACAGCTTTGTGTTATTAGAATCTGATGCAGTTTGTATCTCATCAGCCTTCTCACTCCACCACTGATCCTTCATCTGAGAAAGACGCCGCCTAACACGTGATTTTACATCCTTGAGTACCTCATGCAACGTATTCCTCTCCTGTGGTTTTACCGTCAAGTAGCGTGATAGAGCACACCTCATATCAGCCAACAAGTCTTCTATATGTACATCATTTTCATTAAACCAGTTTTGATGTTTTCTCTGCACCAATCCCAGAACACGCCTGCCTACATCATAAACCGACTTTTTAAGGGTCGGCCAATCCTCACCAAGATCTGCAACCTGCATCTCTTCTTGCAATGTCCTCTTCACATTTTTATCCTTAAGACAAGCAGCATTCAATCTTTTGGGCAGGACAACACCAGGAGCCCGGATTTTACGTTTAGTGATTAGTTTCACTTTTGCGCGTACCAGGCGGTGGTCCGTCCAGCACTCAGCACGACGAAGAGCATGAACACACTGCACATCCTGTCTGTCACGCATCCTGACTAGGACGTAGTCCAAAAGATGCCATTCCTTAGATGCAGGATGCATCCATGTGGTCTTGAATTTGTTCTTTTGTTGGAACATGGTGTTGGTAACACACAGATCCAGCTCCTCACACATCTGCAGCAGGAGCATACCATTTTTGTTACACTTTCCCATCCCATGCCTTCTGATTACATTCCATGTGTTAAAATCCCTACCCACTCTAGCATTAAAGTCACCAAGCACGATGACTTTGTCTGCCTGGGGGATATTTCTTAAAAAACCTTTCAAGGCATGGTAAAAGGACACTTTTTCTTCATCGACAGAATTCATAGTTGGAGCATACACACTCACCAGGGTCGCATATCTTCCTTTCTCCAGCGGAATTCTCATGGACATAAGACGCCACTAATCCGTACTGGGAATTCTTCTAATTTATACACAAGAACAGTCTTAACAGCAAATGCTACCCAACCTCTCTTCTGGTTCCTTCATCTCTTTCTTTCCAGAAGAATGTATATTCTCCACAAAATTCTGTAAGATGACCATCTCCAGCTAACCTCGTCTCAGATAAAGCCACGATGTCAAGATCGTAACGTCGAAGCTCCTTTGTAACAAGAGCGGTCCTTCGTTCAGGACGCTCCAAGGAATCCCTGTCAAGCAGCGTCCGTACGTTCCAACAGCTTTCGTCCCCTCGTGTCTGAGAGCACGCACCCTAGCTCTGACAACGCAGCCTTCGTGCTTTGCATTGAAGAATTGGTCAAGGGCCAATTTCGCCGCAAGTACGTCGGTCGCGATGCCTTTGCTAAGCGCCTCATCTAATTTTCTAACTAATTCTCCCTCTGCTCTATTTTTCTCTATTGCTAAAGTCTTACTAAACCTAATGGACTCTATTCTAATTGCTCTTTTCAGAGCAAACCACCACTTGTTGACGATGGCCCCCGTCAACGCCCGCTTAACTAGTTCGCTAATCCGGTCTCTGTAGGCCTTGCGCGCTGGTTTGGACGCGTTTAGCTTCCAGTAGCCGGGTCCTCGTCTATGAAGCCTATCTAAGTCAAGAACACAGATCACGAATTTGTGGTCCGTGTAGCTGATTATCTTGAATTGTGGACAGCCTATGCTAGACCTATGTATTTCCCTACAAAATACTCTATCTAGATATGATCTGGATGACCCTATGCGATTTGTCCAAGTCCACATTGGTACATTCGGGAAATCCATTCGGTACCTGTCAGACAGTTCAAAACGCCTGAGCAAGTTGGTGAGACTCTTGCACCCTCCTTCCCTATCCACTAATCCCACACAATCCCAGCGTGCATCTAAGATCCCGTTCCAGTCGCCCACTAACACTAAAGAGCGGGACGTTCCAAGAAAGGTCTCCAGACGCCGGAAGAAATCAGGCCGCCCTGCTCCTGTCGGGGCATAGACGGCCACTAACCTGAAAGCTTGCCCGTCTCCGCTGGTCACGTCCAGCACCACAAACTTACCTTCTGGGTCCAGGAAGATGGCCCGTATGGCAAGATCCAAACCTCTCCGAAAAAGCACAGCAACTCCTCCCCCTGATCCCGGACGGCTGGGAGATGCGTACACATCGTAGCCGCCGAAGATCGGTGCGAAAGCCTGTGCCTCGGAGATGCTGGTCTCGCTGATGGCCACTACATCTATGTTTAGTGACCTGAGGTTGTTGAGCAGGTGGCCCTGCTTCCATGACGACCCCAAGCCACGCGCATTTATGCTGCCTATTCTGAGTGAGGTCATGTTGAAAAGGAGTGGAAAAGATGGGAAAGACCACTTACCTTACTTCTCGTAGGGGAAGGACGGTTTTTCCATCCTTTTCACTGCTTGTGGCCTCCTCAGGAAGGATGTCCTTATAAATCCTCCTGGAGAGTGCTTGTCGGAAGTCTCCGATGTCTTTGGGGAATTTTTTTTTTAGTGTCATGTACGTTTTCTGTGTGATGCGAGTGATTTGTATGTGTGGAGGTGGTGTGAATTTTGGGGTTGTTGTGTAGTCTTTTTCTGTGATGCTGGTGTTGTGTTGGATGTAGTGTAATAATTGCTTGTTGTTCAAATTTAATGCTGTGTAGTGTGTATCGTTTTGGTTGTTTTGTTTTGTTTGCGTTTGTTGTGGGTTTGTTTCTGTTTCGCATTTTGGTGACTTTTGTGGTGTAGGTGATGGTGGTGTTGGGGTTAATGATGGTGATGGTGTTGGTGTTTGGGTTGATGGGGTTGGTGATGCTGGTGTGGATGGTGGCATATCTGTCCTAACTTTTTTGTTTCTTAGTTTATTTGTTTCCCTCTGTATTTTGTTTTTGGAGGGGGAAGGAAGAGAATTATTTCTTTTCTGGTTTCTTTTTTTTTTCCGGATATCGTTTCCCACTCCTCGTCGTTACAATCTGTCTCCAGTTGTGATAGGCCGGGGAGTGGAAAATCCTCCACAGGCGTTAGTTTTGGTTGTGGCGTGGTGGATGATGTAGGCGCTGGTGCTAGTTCTGAAGCGTTGGGTGGTGGTGGTGTTGGTTTTGCTGGTGGTGGTGGTGGTGTTGGTTTTGCTACTGTTGCTGGGGTTGTTGCTGATATAGTTGCTTCTGTTGTTGCTGCCATCTCTGCTACTGGTGGTGTTGATGGTTGTGTCACTGGGGTGGGTAGGAGAGGTGGCCTCAACCTTTTAGCATGAGGGCAGAAAGCCCTTAGGTGGGTTCCTTCACCACAAACGACACACCTTGGTCTTCTGCCCTCGACAATTACCGTGAGGTGGCTGCAGTCAGTGAGGTCTATTACCTCTGGGATCACCTCAATGCTTTTTTGGTCCGCTTGGATCAGGAGCTCCATCCCAGATCCGGACCAGTTCTCCTGCTTTTCTTTTGCTATTGCTATTATTTTCGTGTTGGCTTCGATGCCGGCGAGGACGGCCGCTATTAGGTAGGGAATTTCGATGGCCGGTGGAACGTGGGTCACCATGATCTTTACGAGTCTCTGGCCACAATAGCTTGGGACGAGTGTGAAGTCGTCACTTCTTAATGGGGCCATGGAGTGTTCTCTAGCCTCCTCTGGTGTTTCAAAGAACACGTCCACGGTTCCATACTTTTGCCCACGTCTGATGTGGGTTTTTCTTGCCCACACATGTCCCAAAGCTTTTTGGATTTGGGACTTGGATGCCCGTTCCACTCGGCGCGATTTTACATTTATTGTTCGATACGACACGGTGCATAGGCGCCGATGCTCCATTTTATTAGGCTTTGAGGCTGACCCTGTACCCATCTTTCTTTACCATTTGTTTGGCATTTTCTAAATCCTCCTGAGTTACCGTAAATGCTTCGAACTGTTTTGCTACTCTGGCGAAACTGAGGGTGGTTTTTATAATGTCATTGTTGTTGTTGTTGCTATCGTTATTTGTGTTAATATTAATTTTAGTTTCAGTTGTGGTGGTCGCGACGTCAGTCGTCTTTGGTGGGGAAGAGTCCATTTTGCTTGATTTCATTTCGACATCACGAGTTAATTTATTTTTTTCTTCTTTTGTTTCTGTTGTCGCGGTGGTGGTGGTGGTGGTGGAGGCTTTAACACCTGCAGTCATTGGTAATGGCGGGAAATGAATATCTGCCTGAGACAAATTTAAAATATTGCTACTGCTTATATTTTTTGTAGTGTTGGCAAACGTAGTAACATTTACAATGGTGGTGTCGGTGTGAGGTGTTAATTTGTGAGGAAGGCTTTCAGCTGCTTGGTGCAGAAGTGAATTAGCCATTTTTTTTCAAATAAATTTTTTGTTAAGAATAAAAGTTTCCATAAATGGCAATTTTTAACAAACGGAAATAACAAACCTTTGCGGAGCTCACGATGATACGATTTACTACGTAGGTCGCCAATAATAGTAATAATAATGATTTCATTTATTAGCCACAAAGGCCGACATGTAGAGTACAATACAAAGACAGGGACAGTGGGGTTTACAATAAGGTCGAGTAAAAGTGCACATTGGCAAGACTAATTTAACAATGAAGATATAAAAATATAAAAAAAACTATGCATAAATATAACAAAATATATTCCCCAATAGGGGGTGGAAGACCCTGGGGTGACTCGGGTACCCCACGAATCCTGAACCGCCCTGCGGTTCTAGGGCACACCCAGGGAGAGCACCCCTCTTCTCAAGTTAGCTAGCCTATAGGCGCATGGTCAGAGTAGGCCCATTCACACGAGCTATTCTCGCCACATTCACCCACCTTTTAGAAAATGTACTGGGGGGGGGGGCAGCACTTCTCCCTCCACCCTCACCTTCCTTTCCAGGTGAAACTTGAAGAAGTTGATGAGGGATTGGCCGAAGAGAAAAGTGTCTGTCTTCAGTCCTTTTAACCTGGTCCACCATATAACCTCTTTCGCAACTGCCACCAGACAGAGGAAAATTTCCTGCTCTTCCTGACTTAAGGAAGGCGGTGGGTCGATCTTCATTATGGACTCGGCCGATAGCCGGATTCGTTCCACACACGACAGTAGCTGTTCGACATAACTCCACAAGTCAGTAATGCATGGACATTGGACAAGTGCATGCAGAACGGTTTCGTCGTTCTCTGCGCATCTTGGGCAGGTCTGTCTGACAGCACTTCCGTGCCTGTAAAGTTTATCTCGAACCGGCAGACCACCGGTAGCACTGCCAAGCGAGGGATTTCTGGAAATTGTCCATCGTCCCCGGCTCAAAAGTCCTCCTGCGCAGACTGGTCAGTTCGACTTCGTCGAGGCCCAAAGCTTCTCCGAGTGCGTCATCGCACTTGTCCACCACTAATCCTGTATAGAACTCGAGAGTGGAAGTTCCACTGATCGCATTGCCCGCTTGGTAGAGGGCAGTGAGTGCCTGGCAATATTCCAGGTGCCAGTCACCCAGTCTCGGTCTCTTCTTGACCCAGGACTGCAGCTCAGTCAAAGAAATGAGCTGCGGAAAGGCCCGTCTGAAAAAGTGCGACCACACCTGTTCACCGTTAAGACAGAATATCTGGAGATGTCGCAGCCTCAACGCATGTCTGCACATCATTAGCCACGGCAGCCCAGCCCTCCGCGTAGAGGGTGCTGGCAGCAGATGGACCGCCTCACCAACGGAACTTGTCCCCTCCACAAGAATTTGAAGAGGAGCCGTTCCAACTTGACGAGGCACGGACGGGGGCAAGGCACGACGGTCAGGCGGTAGTAGATGATGGACGCGATGTACGCATTCTCCACCTCCGCGCGACCTTTCAGTGATAGCTTCCTCCCAGCCCATTTTTGGGTGAGACTGGCTACTCTGTTCGTTACCTCGTCCCAATTCTGTTCCACCTGGAGGTCTGGTCCGAACCAAACACCGAGCAACTTTACCCATCCATCCGTCTAGCGCCCCACGACGCTGTTGGACGGCATGGGCTGGCCTCTCCAGGTTCCGAGCTGCAAGCCCACTGACTTTTCCGGGTTAAGTTTAGCTCCTGTCAACCTTTCATATTCCTTCAATAAGGTGCCAACCACCTCGATTTCTGAGGTGTTCGACACCATCACGGTGATGTCGTCCGCATAAGCCGATACTGCCTTTCCACGTCCCGGTTCGAGCGGGATGCCCTGCAACAACTCCAGCTTCCGTAGTAAAGGCTCGAGAGTCAATACGTACAGAATGGAAAAGAGAGAGCGCCCTTGTCGGACCGATCGGGAGAGCCGAAATGGTTCCGAGAGGTGGCCGTTAACCTTGACCACCGAGCGTGTGCCGCTGTGCATTGCAGCGAAGCAGCTTCTGAAGACAGGCCGAAGCCTGCTGCTTTGAGGCAAACTCCCGATACCGATGGTCGACCCTATTGAATGCTTTCGATTGATCTAAATTGATCAGTGCCCCACCGAAGCCAGGTTTACACCCTACCCTCTCTATGATGTATCGCATGAGGTGGAGATTGTCGTGTATGGACCTGGCTGGGATTGCGCAAGTTTCCGCCTCCCCAACCAAATCCTCGACGACAAGCGCCAATCTCTTTGCTAACACCTTGGCCCAAATCTTAAACTCTGTGTTGAGCAGAGTTATGGGCCTGAAGTTGTCTAATGTATCCCTCTTGTACTCGTCTTTCTTCATCAGCGTCACCACTCCCCTGCTCACAGAACTGGGAATACTCCCGTTCTGCTGCCAGTTGCAGTAGAGTGTTTCGAAGAGATCGGAGAACAAGTAAAGCTCGTAGGGCAGGCCATCCAAACCGGGCGACTTGCGCCTCATGCAGCCGACAAGGGCGTCCTGAATTTCGGCTGAACTAATCGGCCTTTCGCAGCGCTCAGCGTCGACCGTCGAGATGCGCGGCAAGCCGTCAAGGTTGGGACTGAAATCCGCTACTCTCTCTGACTCGCCACTCTCCCCGAACAACCGAGCAAAGTGCTGGTGAAAGGCCTCACACATCTGCTTGGAATCGCTTATCTCGTGTCCGTCTCGGTTTGCCAAAGACCGAATTGTGGTTTTATTACCACGCTGCACCTCCGCCACGCGGGCCCATCGAACAGCTTTGGTTCCCTCGTTTCTCAGCGCCTGCGCCTTAGCTTTGACAATGCAATCTTCGTGTTTCGCATTGAAGAAATGGTCTAATGCCATTCTTGCTGCTAGCACGTCAGTTGCAATGCCACTATAAATAGCCTCGTCTAACTTATCTACCAGCTCTCTCTCCTTTCTATTTTTCTCTAACGCTAGTTCTTTGCTGAATTCTATCGAAGTTACTCTAATCTCTCTTTTGAGAGCCCCCCCACCATCTGTTGTTGATGATCCCCCCTTTCACCTTTTGCTTAACTAAATTGTTGACTCGGTCCCTGTAGGCCTTACATGCCGGAAATGACATGTTCAGCTTCCAGTAAACCGGTCCTAACCTACGCGTTTTATCTAGGTCGACCGTACAGATCACAAATTTGTGATCTGAATAGGCGACTGTTTTAAAAAGTGGGCAGCCCACACTTTTTCTATCTATTTTCCTAATGAAGATCATCCTGTCTATATACAATCTAGATGACTCCATTCGGTTGGTCCATGTCCATACTGCCACATTGGGGAAATCTAGTCGATACCTGTCAGACAGTTGGAACAGGCTGAGTAGGTGCTTGAGGCTTTTGCACACTCCGCTCCTATCGGCTACTCCCACACAATCCCAGCGTGAGTCTAAGATGCCATTCCAGCCCCCCGCTAACAGTAAAGAGCGAGACGTACCCAGAAAGGTCTCCAGGCGCCTAAAGAAGTCCGGTCGTCCGGCCCCTGTAGGGGCGTAGACGGCCAGCATTCTAAGGGCAACACCTTCGCTACTGCTCACATCCAAGACCACCAACTTAACGTCCGGTCCCGGTAGATCGACCTTACCTTGAGATCCAGTCCTTTCCTAAGCAGTACTGCCACCCCACCCCCCATTCCCGGCCTACTAACAGATGCGAAGATCTGATATTCGTCGAAAATGGGGGCTAGTGCGCGCGTGTCGGAAATTCTGGTATCGCTGACGACAATCACATCCATTTCCAGCGACCTGAGGTCGTTGAGCAGGCGACCTTGCTTCCAGGGTGACCTCAGGCCGCGAACATTTAAACTTCCTACTCTTAATATGGTCATGTTTGTAAGCTAAGAGAGAGAGGGAAGGTTTACTTACCTCCCGGGGTCTTGTCAAGGTCGGGTGATTCGACCTCCATATTTGGTGGGGTTTCTTTTGGGAACGCCTTTAAAAGTCTCGATGTGGGTTTCACATTCGGGGTTCCCACGTCTTGAGGAAAGCTCTCTCGAATTTCTTTGAAGGAATTGAGTGAATTTCGGACCAGAAGCAAATCTTCTGGCACGCAAAATGTGCTCATTTCAAAATTCTCCCCCTCCGTTTGAATGTCCTCGCTTCGTGCTAAGAGGGCCATCAGTTTATCGTTGGCCCTTTTGACAAGCACGAAGTTTTTAACATTTTGTCGGTATGGTTTTATTTGTTTTCGTTTTGGTGACTGTGGTGGTGATAGTTTTGGTGGTGTTGTTTCGGGTATGTCTGTGTTTGTTGTAGGTGTGGTGTCTGCAATTTCAGGTATTTGTGTGTTTATTTATACTTGTGTTTGTTTAGGTTGTTTGCGTTTCGGGGATTGTGGGGGTGGTGTCGATGTTGCTGTTGGTGCTGATGTTATTGGGGAAGTGTTTGCGTTAGTGGTATCTGTATTCTTTGTTGTGTATGTTTTTGCGTTTTGTTGGGGCTTTTTTTTGGTGAGTTTTCTCTGTTTTTTTGCACTTTTGGGTTTTCCTTCATCTTCGCTGCTGGAAGACAAAGGGTCTGTGTCTGTGTGTGCGTTTTTGTTTTGACTATGTGTATAATTGGGGGGAGGAGTGGAAGAGCTTTCCTCGTTTTTTCCTTGGATTGGTTTTGGTGTTGGTGGTGATCCGGCTGTTTTTGATGTTGGTGTCCGTGTCTTTGTTGGTGTTGTTTTTGGTGGTGCTGGTGGTGCTGCAGCTTTCCGTGCTGACACTGGCGTTGGCAACAAAGGAGGTTTGCGACCCCCTGCATTTTTGCGCTGAGGGCTTGCAGATGCGTTGCTTCCCCGCAGACGAAGCAGCGTGGCCTTCTTCCGTCAATGATTAGTTGGATTGTTGTCCCGTCCTGCAGGCGGGCAAAATCCGGGCTGTTATTCATGTCCTCCGGTTTCATTTGGAGAATAATCTCCAAATCCATTCCGGACCAGTCCTCTCTCTCTGTCCATTTGATATCCAGGAGGGTAGTGACTGTCCCCGCCTTGATTATGCATCCCAGCAGCCACCATATGTTCATTCCTGGTGGGATGCTGGGAATGCGGACCTTTACTGTCCTTTTACCCATGTAGGACGGATGCATGATAATGCGTTCCGTTCTGCAGGGGGTCACCGAGTGCTTAATAGCGACGGCCTCGGTTTTGAACAGTACCGAGATGGTACCGAACTGTTTGCCTCTTGCTTTATACTCTATGCTACTTCCGATGTACTCCAAAGCATCCTCGACCTCTGCTTGGCTGGCAAGTTCCACTTTTCGTGTCTGCACCGAAATGCATTGAAAGTACATCATCCTCCTTTGCATGGCCGCTATTGCCTCGTCCGGGATGGTCAGGTTTGCCCAGGACTTCTCCCGTTTAATTAGCCTCCACGCTTGGGCCAGCTGATATCAATATCAATATTCAATAAGCGCCTTGTTTTTGCTGCTGCTGCAGCAAATGTGGTGCTTCTGATGCTCTTGTTGTTGGTGTTGTCATTCTTGCTGTTGTTATTGGTGTTGTTGTTGTTGTTTTGTTTGTTGATACTGTTGCCACCGCCATCCGTGTTTACATTGAAGTTGTCGGTGTTATTGTTGTTATTGTTCTGAGTTGTTGTTGTTGTTGTGGTGGTGGTGGCGATGGTGGCGGTGGCGGCGGTGGTGGTGGTGATGTCGTTTTCAGATGATACTGCTGCTAACACAGAAGGTTGTGATGGTAGCTTTTGAGTTTTGCCTTCACATTCAGTAGAGTGGACGACAGGCATGACTGTAGCCATCGTAGTCGTGGTGAAATCTACAGTGGCTGCCTTTAAACTTTTGACCTGAACGTTGTTTGCCGTTTCAAGGTCGAAAATTTCCATATTTATTTTTGGTGAGGAAGCGATATTTTTCGAAGTTTTTAAAAAATAAAACGGAATATTCGGGCTTAAAGCCCGAATATTGAGAGGTATCCCTCTCTTTAAATCAAGATGTGTACCTTAAGTTTTGTTAACGACAAGAAAATACAAAAATAAAATGACACTTTAAAACAGCTTAAAGTTACGAACCTTTTTCCCTTGCAGATTTGTACTGTCTTCACACATGTGCGTCCTAATAATAATAATAATAATAATAATAATAATAATAATAATAATAATAATAATAATACACTATTAATAATTATTAATTAATGTAATCGGGCAATGCCTGTGCGTGATGAATATTTTTAAAGTGAGGAAAGACTGTGCACTGAGCCAATCCCACTCTCTGAGCGACAGTAGCTATAACCCGAAAAGAAGAAAAGATCTACATCATCCGTAACTACCGAGCCGCAGGTTTTATGTCGGAGTTAACCCAGTTTCCTTAGATGCCTTCTCCTAAAAGAATGCCCTGACAAGGGCTAGGGGTTCTTCACTCCCAGTGGTTTAACTGCGCGATCGGGCATCCAGCCCGATTATTTCTATGTCCCCGCGCAAAAAAAAACAAACAAAAAAAACTCACTTATTGACACTTATACGTACGACATACACACATACATACGCGCGCACACAGCAACACTCATACATACAAACAAACACACACACGCTACTCACTTACACACACATATATATATATATATATATATTACCGTCATTACTGATACAAGATTACAAGATTATGTCAACTGCTGACTTTCAAGAGTTCGTATAGTTGAAGCCGTTCGTGTTACAGTTCAGTATTATTATAATTGCTTTACAGCATAGAGCTATGGCTCTCCACGCTCTGAGCTCAAATCCCGCCGAGGTCAACCTTGCCTTTCATCCCCACGGAGTCAACAAAAGAGGGTACCAGTAAAGAGCTGGCCCAGTCGCTGGATCCGTGCCAAAAGCAGAACAATTATTATTATTAAAGTTGTTGTTTGGGCGGTGGATTGGCAGTTTCGGTAGAGGGTCGGACGCCATGCTTTCCAGCATACTTACATCCCTTTACGATCTGAGTTCAAATCCTGCCGAGGTTGACTTTGCCTTTCATCCTTACGGGGTCGATAAAATAAAGAACCAGTAATGCACTGGTTAATTGCTGGCCTTGTGCCTAAAGTAGAAACAATTATTAAAGTTGTTGTTTTCTTAAGGCCCGGTCGCTGGTGATGGTGATGGCGGCGGTGGTGGTGGTGGTGGTGGCAGTTGATGTTGTTGAGTTGTGTGCATGTCTCGGTGTGTGTGTTTTGTTATTTTGAGTTTTTTGGTTTGTTATATTTTTTTTTTTTATCGTTTGATGCCGCTGTTGTTGTTGTTGTTGTTGTAAATGTTCATTTCAATTCATTCTGAAGCTGTTGTTGCTGTAAACATTAGTGCCGGTGTTGTTGTAGATGTTGAGGTTGGGGTTGAAATCCGGTCGTTTGACTGAGTGATGTATATACACACATATACATACATATATATATACACACACACACATTCAATACAAAGTAGAGAGTTTGACAACAGGTCGGTGACTTTAGTCTAGATGGGGTAATGACATGTGTAAATGTAAATGTGATGATGGGGAGAGAGTGTAGACGTTATTGTGCTGGTGGGGGTCAGTGAGATGTATCTAGGTCATTTGTCCGTTTTCTTCTCTTTGCAAAATTTGAATTTTAGCCATGTTATATTGAGATGTAAGTAAATGTAAAATGTAAAATATAAATAAGGATTGCTCTGGTAAAATATACGAAAATATTTGTGAAACTTCCACAAACTTCTGTCGTGACATTCCCGAGTCCAGTGACAAAAAAATACATACATACATATATGTAAAACATTCCAAAGATTTTGCATCTAATAACTGCATATACACATACAACTCAAAACATACACATACACACATACAATAACATCCATATCTATGCAGGCATGCATACACGATCTACCTAGTTGATGTGTAAATTCCAATGAGAGAGTCTTGTGTCTATGTTAGAAACCGACTCTCTCTCTCTATTGGTAAACATTTGTGAAATTATAAAACCAGAAGAACATACATACATACATACATACATACATACATACATACATACATACATACATACATACATACATACATACATACATACATACATACATACATACATATATGGGACAGGGAGAAGAAAGCATGCACAGTAGTGGAAATTAGCTGCCCAGCAGATGCCAATATATTATCAAATGTTAGCGAAAAGGAGATATTTATGCAGAACTGATGAGAAATCTGCAGATACTCCACCCTGATTACACCTTCAGATTGATGTCTGTGATTATTGGGGCACTGGGGCATGTTAGTAACTGTCTCAATACAAATCTTGAGAAGCTAGGCTTCACAGGAACAGAAAGAACACAACTAGTTAGGAAATTACAAGTACAATCCATTAGTGGAACAGTAAAAATATGTAAAATATTCCAAAAAGTGTGCATCTAATAACTGCATATACACACGTACAGATGCAAAGCATATACACATGCACACATACAATTCAAAACATACATATCCACACATACAATAACATCCATATCTACACATGCATGCATACATAATCTACCTAGTTGATGTTGTGTAAATTCCAATGAGAGAGTCTTGTGTCTATGTTAGAAACCGACTCTCTCTCTATTGGTAAAACTTTGTTAAATTATAAAACCAGAAGAACATACATACATATCTTTGGCAAGCAAGGGAGGTTAGACGTTCCTCTGCCTTGTGCTCATGCTAAAGTTAGTTGGCTAATGAAATGTTAGCAGAAATCAATTTCTACTTTGTTCAATGACTCATTGTTTACTCAACTGAAAGCGTCTAGGTTCTAAGTTGTAGTGGTAGTTTCAAAATTGATAAAAATATCGTGAAATTCGTTGAAATCTTACAGAATATGTAGAAAACTAATTGTTAATAAGACATCAGCTCGATAACACCTATTTCTAAATAATTTCCCGATGTCTTTCAATGGGCCTCATGCATAAAGAAAAGTAAAACAAATATTATTGTTTTATCACATTCAAATAGTTTCTTTTTTATTTGTTTTTCAGCAATTTAATTACAGAAAATTTCAACGCATGCTTGAATTTAACAGAATGTATGAATATTATTTTAAATCAAACGGAAATAAATGTGTTTAGTAAAGAGAATGAGTCAAAATTTATTCTTACTTTCTGAAGCACACTTAACCAGTTATTCCTTCGTCTATACAACACACTTGTGTTCTATAGTAATATTTAATGAATGTTTATTCAATTACGTTTAAACAAACACAAACAAACAGCATCAGGGAAGAAGAAATTCTCCAGTAAATAATCATTAAGTAAATTCATTAATCACACGACGTTTGAATAAAAAAAACAAAAAAACAATTTCAGATTTTTATAATTTTTATCAGATATTTTTTCGGTTCTGTTATTTCCTGTAGGTTCTGATTGTAACAAAAAGTCAATATTATCGGAATTTTATCAATGTACAAGAATAAATTAAATGCACAAATAATTTTGTTATTTTGTCTGAAGATTCGTTTCTGATATATTTGTTTATTTATTTTGTTTCTTTTATTAATTATTGGAATGTATTGCACGGTGCAATATGATAGTTTAACAGGAATAAATATATAATGCGAGAAGTGTGATTTTGAGACGTTGGTAAATTATAAAAGCATCGACTGACATAGCACTGGATTGGCAAACACCGTCTCACTGAAATATTGATATGTGAGACGTATAATGTGCAAGCTTACAATTTTTGCCTGTGTGATTTTTTCTGCATTTCACACAAGGTGATCTATTTGAAGAAAAGGGGGAAATCGATTAAATCGATCTTAGTGCGTTATTAGTGCTTTAGCTTATCGGCCCTAAACAATGAAAAGCAAAGGTGACCTCAAGAGGATTTGGACTCAGAACGTAAAGTGCCAGTAAAATACTACTAAATATTTGTCCGACGCTCTCACGGGTCTGTCAATGTCTTATATTCCGAATAATACGCTACATGTAAATGGCGATTGACACACAATAGTCTACTTACTATCGATCGTATTGGAGAAAAATATTTAAACATTTTCTCTAATTGCTTCCTAAACGATTGAAAGTTTTGATAATCTTCTGAGAAATATTTCCATTATTGCATAAATTATATGGTAGGAAATAGGAGATACATTTTTATGCTTTTTTTCCCTATTGATCTCCAAAACGATGATCACTGTTAGAAATTAAATAATTCATTTTTTCATGTTTTCAACAAATTTAGGTTCATATCAGACATGCTCATATTTTAACAATATGTATTCTTTTATCAAGACAATATATGCTGGAGTCTGTGATTCATTTGGATTTGTAATACAACTAAAAAATGACCACCAATGTTGTTTCACGTACTTGTGGAAATGTTTATGATAATAATTGTTTCTAAATTTGGCACAAGAGCAGCAATTGGAAGGAAGGGAGAAAAGCACCTAAATCGAGCGTATTTTGATTTATCGACACCGGCAGGATGAAAGGCAAATATAACCCAACGGAATTTGAATTCAGAATGTAGATAGCTGTAACTAAATGCTGCAAGGTATGTTGGCTGATGCTCTAACAATTCCACTAATCCACCGCCCATACAATAATGATTTCTGATTTAGGCACAAAGAAACAATTCGGAAGGGAGGGTGAAGTCTATTAAATCAACCCCAGTGGGTTACTGGTACTTTAATTTATCGAACTTGTAAGGGTGAAAGGCAAAGCTAAACTTGGTGAGATTTGAACTCAGAAAATAAAGGGACGTAACTATATGCCACAAAGCAGGTTGTCAGTCGCTCTATCGATATGGCAACCCGCCATCCTTATAGAAGAAATCTATCAACAATATCCCAGACGTCATTTGCTTACCGAGTAGGGTGGCGCTCGTCAAATCGGAGGAAGGAAACAATAATTCCATTGGTCGTTCCATTGCTGGGACAATCTATCTCTCGGAACTCCTGACAGAAAGTGCAATTAGAATAACTTAGTCTTGCCCTAGGACATAATGCATCGCCCGATCCGGGAATCAATCTCGCAAACTCACGAATACGAATGCAATTCTTAAATCACTAACCCTCACGCCGTCAATATCCTTATAAAAATAATTGTTTCTACTTTAGGCACAAGGCCAGCAATTACCCAGTGCATTACTGGTACTTTATTTTATCGACCCCGTAAGGATGAAAGGCAAAGTCAACCTCGGCGGGATTTTATATCCTTATAAAAATAATGCCTTCTGATTTAAGAACAAAGCCAAGAAATTTTTTTTGCGAGGGAAGTCAATGAAATCCACCCCAGCATGGGACTGGTACTTTATGTGATCGACCCCGGTAGGATGAAAGGCAAAGCCAATTTCGGTAGGATGTGAATTTAGAGCGTAAAGAGCCGTGACTATATGCGGCAAAGCATGTTGTCCGACGTGCTATCGATACATCTTATTCAATATTTAGAAGAATAATGGTTCCTGATTTAGGCACAAGGTCAACAATTTTTGGGGAAAGGAAAATCGATTAAATTGCCCCCAGTGCGTTAATGGTAATTTATTTGATCGACCCAGAAGGGATGAAAGGGGCAAAGCTAAGTTCAATAGGATTTGAACTCAGAAGATAAAAAGCCGTAACTATATACCGCAAACCATTTTGTCCAACACTCAATCGATACTACCAATGTTTATAATAATATCTAATATAATTAGATTGAGCTAACATAATTTTCTTTTTCTCGCTGCATAAGCATTTCTAATTCGTATTTTTTTAATGCATGGGGTTTCAAAGTAATTAGTATCGCATCAACGGTATGTATATATATATATAAATATATATATACATTTCCAGTTTCTGCACAAGACGGAGCTAAGCGTTGGACGTATCTGCAAATTGTTTTGGAGCGACGTAAAAGGATTTCTGCATTACAAACTTAGATTGATTCTTTTGGTCAAATTGCAACACACTCTGCGAGACTGCATTAAGCTGGTGCTTATATGAGCATATTAACCAAGCACGTTGGCCCCCGCCCTAACCCCCCCCCCCCCACATATATATATATATATATATATATATATATATATATATATATATATATATATATATATATATATATATATATATATATATATATATATATATATATATATATATATAACTTCACGAACAAGCTGTTCTGTAGTTGAATCAAGTGGAACCGCCCGAGGTACAATGGATCAAGGTATGTTTATAACTTCAGTACTTTTGATTGGGTTGTCGTGAATGTAGGGAGATGATATAGCAGTGTGGTCAAGACAATCGTTTCTCAAACAAAAGTCTCCAAGTTCTAACACACTTCATTATACTTTGGGTGGTTATTGTTTTTGGAGTAACTTCAGACTGCACATCAACTTATATCGATTTACCATATATATATACATACATATATATATATATATATATATATATATATATATATTTATATATATAAATAAATACATTATCGGAGAAAGCTTTTAGCGATATATATATATATATATATATATATATATATATCCACGCGGTACATGTGCAGGGGCTTAAGAAGTCATGCAATTGCAGAGACCCATCACTATGCCCCCTTAGTAATGAATGCATGACGAAAACGTAGTCTACAGGTGCAAGGTCACAACCCCTAACTCGGAGCATCACTACATAGGATCCACGGCGACGAGCTTCAAAGATAGGCGGTATAACCATCGCCATTCATTTAACAGAATAGAAAAGAGGAAATGTACGGCCCTTTCTGAATTGATCTGGAAGCTCAAACTTGAAAAGACCCCGCACTCTCTGGTCTGGTTCGTGGTTAGAAAGGTTCTCCCAGACAGAGGTGGGTCTGGTATTTGCAACCTCTGTCTTAGTGAGACACTCGAGATACTTCATGGCGGAACCAAGCTATTAAACAGAAGGGCCGACTTATTCGGCGCCTGCAGACACCTAAGGGCGAGAACTTTTCTCAAGCTATATTGATAAACCTAGGTTATGGCCTCCTACAACGCCCTCCGCTTCTGTAGGGACCCTATACCCCGTACCAATGACGAATGGGCAACAAGACCCACCCATAGTTTGTGGTCCCTACGGTGGATTGTCCACCGGATCCTCTACTGGTTAGGAGTCAGCAAAACCACGTTTATTGAACCTGAGGACCCCCCCCCCGGGAGTAGCCCACACGAGAACAACAATTATCCTGAGGTACTAACCCAATACGCAAGAATGCGTGCGCGCAACCGTGCGTTGTGTGTGTATACTGGGATTACGTGAATGTACACACTTATGTGAACGCAACGAAATAATAATACCCCAGGTTGCATTTGAAAAATGTTCAAGTGGATGCTTAAGACTATGTTTGTATATGTTCTCTTGTATGCGTGCACATGTGTATATAGATATACACACGCATCCAGAGGTATACAAGTGTGGGTGGATGCATGTACCTATATATGGCTGTACTAAGGGATTCGCCTAAGCTCCAAAGCCCCTAAGCTATTGCTGTGAAGATATATATCACACTCTACTTTTGTCTAGTCTAAACAATAACTTTTCCAAACACCCACTTTACTTTTCTTTAAAAATAACACCCACCTCGTTTTATGTCTGCCATATACTTGGATTTGGGGGCTTCTGTTGTATATATATATATATATGCGCTTGTGCGTACATACATATATATACACACCTGTATGGATTTGTGTGTGTAGATGTGTGTGTGTGGGGGGGGGTAGCTGTGAGTGTATGTACAAGTCAACCAACATAAGTCTTTTTATTTGTAAACTTTCTAAGTATTTGACTCTAACCATAATTTTCTCTATTACCACCCCACATAAATTCCTCAATTTGTATGTGTGGCTGTGTGTGTCTGTGCGGGTGGGTGTGAGTGTATGTGCAAGTCAACCAACATAAGTCCTTTTATATGTACACTTTCTAGTATTTGACTCTAACCATATTTTCAGTAGTACCAGCCCACATAAATTCCTCAATATAAGAATGACCTGTAGTATCGAATTTCATACTATAAACCTCAATTGAATATATATCTGACCAGGAATGCTTTTTGTGAAAATCAGTCATAAGGAACTATTGTCAGCTTGCCTGACGGTTGGAACTTTACAACAACACCTACCTTCTTGAGGTCAAATACCAACCCAACTAGCATTTACAAACTAACCAATGAGAATTAAGGTTATTCCTGCTGACAACATTAAATTATCCCTCACAAGCTCATATGTACCAAGGCTCTGAAACCATCAACACCAAAAACACAGAGCTGGCATATCTAAGAACAGACTAACGGCCTGATGAGGTCATAGCCATTCAATGGGTATCATCGAAATATATATAGCAGTAAATAAAGGAATATGAGTTCATGCAATTGTCTTATGTTTCGTCACTATATGTATATATATATATATATATATATATATATATATATATATATATATATATATATATATATATATATATAACGAAGGAAATGTGGTAAGGAACCAGGTGGACCGTAACGCACCAAAGTACTCAATACTTAAGGTAGTAGAGTGGGTAATAGGAGCGATTAGGACGCCGACGGCTGAGCTCAAGCCGTTTCGACGGCTAATTCTGGTCCAGAATTAGCCGTCGAAACGGCTTGAGCTCAGCCGTCGGGGTCCTACCCGTTCCTATACATATATATATATATGTATAAATATATATATATATAAAATATGTATATATATATGTATAAATATATATATATATAAAATATGTATATATATATATATATATAAAATATATGTATATATATATATATATATATATATATATATATATAAAATATATATATATATATATATGTATATATATATATATATATATATATATATAAAATATATATATATATATATATAAAATATATATATATATGTATATATATATATATATATATATATAAAATATATATATATATATGTATATATATATATATATATATATAAGATATATATATATATGTATATATATATATATATATATATATATATATAAAATATATATATATATATGTATATATATATATATATATATATAAAATATATATATATATATGTATATATATATATATATATAAAATATATATATATATATAAAATATATATATATATATAAAATATATATTTATATATAAAATATATATTTATATATAAAATATATATATATATATATAAAATATATATATATATATACATATATACATATATATAAATATATATATATATATACATATATACATATATATATATAAATATATATATATATACATATATATATATACATACATATATATATATACATATATATATATATACATATATATATGTGTATATATATATATATATATAGATATGCATATTTATATATATATACATATATATATACATATGAAGGCGTGTTGCTGAGTGGTTAGAGAATTGGATTCGCAATCGTAAGGTTGTGAGTTCGATTCCTGGACCAGGCGATGCGTTATGTCCTTGAGGAAGACAATTTATTTCACGTTGCCCCTTCCACCTGGAGTTGCGACCGATAGATAGTATTAGTAATTGGAAAGACCAACGGAAACATTGTTCCCTCGGTCCGATTTGACGAAAGTCGATCGTTCCTATATATATATATACATATATATATATATATATATATATACATATATACATATATATATATATATATTAACAAATGGAAACTATATTTATAAAACCATATTTATTTCATTATACATATTTCAAGGGCCACCAAGGCAAACTATGCTGCGCTCTCATCAGATAAAATATAATATAGGTAGTTTTATAAATGAATATTGACATACCCTCAAAAAAATGCAACCATTCTGGTTATATATATATATATATATATATATATATATATATATATATATAGGTTTGTTCTTGAAACAGAAAGCGAAGTGTGAAATAGAAATAAAAGCTTTCGCCCTATTTTTCATTAAAGAAATGTTAGCCTGATAGTGGAGTTTCGAACCCTCTAAGATGAGTTTTAGAACCCTCTAAGATGAGTTTTCACGTACATGCGTCAATAATCATGTTTTTAAGACTCAAATTTCTTTAGTTAAAATTCGGAGAAAACGTCTATTTCTATAATGTTCACAGATTACCTGAGCTTGGTGGAGGTTTATATAGAGATGATGCTCTTTTTGTAGTAACTAACTATAATAATAGCCCCCTTAAAATAAAAAATAAAATTATAACTGATTTTTAACAATTACGGCCTTAAACTCGAAATTGAAAATAATAATAGAATAGTTAATTTCCTAGATATAACATTAAACCTTAATTCTGGTCTTTCGTAACCGTAAATTAAATGAAAACTTTAATTATGTTAGCTTCCCTCCAAACCACCCTTCAAATGTTAAAAAAGACATAGTTAATTGTGTTCAGCAAAGAATTTCTAGATTCTCAGCTAATACGGAAAATATTGACAGTAAGGCCAAATACTAGCGATGCGTTAAATAGAGCAGGGTACCATGATAAAATCGAATACACAGATACAAATGTTTACACCCCCACCCAACATTAATTTAATATCAATATTAATGCACATACATCTCACAACAATTGTAATAATGCTAATATCCGTAACCAAAGCTACAGAACTATGCCAAATCAGTCTTATAATCGATATAACTCTTATAAAACCAATAAGTCATATAAACTAATCCGTTCCCCTTCTATTTTATGGTATTCTCTACCACATCACTACGAATAAATACAAACTTATCTCACCTTTTCTTCAATGCTCTTGATAAATGCTTCCCCAAAAGGCATAAATATAGTAGAATCTTTAATAGACATGCAGTTAAACTCTCATACTCTACGACTAGGAATATTGCCTAAAATATAGCTAAAATTAATAATAGAAATCTCGGAACTATCCATTAAGAATTAACCCCTAATGTTAATCAGAGAAGCACTAATAGAATAAATAACTTCTAAGGTAACAGCAAGTATGCCAATAAAATAGACGATGGAAACCTTATGAACTACGAAAACAGAGAGGATAATTAAATAACAACATAGGTAATTGTAATTGTAAAAATAGTTATTCTTGCCCATTAAGTAAGAAGTGTCTTGATCGTAATTTAGTTTATAAATGCATTGTTAAAACAAAAGATAAGTCTTATAATTATATTGATGCCACTTTATCTATATTTAAAGAAAGGTGGTATGATCACAGACACAGATTCAAAAGAGAAAATAACAGATTTAGTACCTCTTTATCTGAATTAATTTGGACGCTTAAAAAGAATATGATAGAATATTATCTTTCTTGGCACAAACTTTCGAGGCTTTTCCTCATAACAATTCTTCCATTTATAAAAGTTGTAACCTCTGAATATACTTTATATTCTTAATAATAGAAAACTAATTATTAATAAACGTGGTGAGATATTTAATTCGTGCCTCCACCGATTCTCGAAAACGTTTCATAGAGTTAAGCTTTATAATAGATAGCATAGTAGGGAATGTCCCTTTATATATAATATTTAATTCTTGTCTCCACCTATTCTCGAATACGTTTAGGGATTTTAGTTAAGCTTTATATATATATATATATATATATATATATATATATATATATATATATATATATATATATATATATATATATATATAATAAGATAGGTATTAATCCTTTATATATAATTTTAAAGCGATTTTGTTATCTTTATTTTAAAAATCTAGAGTATATACAAAATAAATCAACTAATTTTTCTACGTTATTTTCTCCGTTATTTTTCTGCGTTATTTATAATCTTCTTCCGTTACAATTGTTTATCTATTTTAACTTTAGGTTGTATGTAATTAAATTTAATTTAATATAGATTGATAAATTTGGCTATAATGCATACAGCTGTTCTTTCTATATAGATACACAAAGTATTAATAGTCTCTCCTATTCATATATTAACTACCAAAATAAGTTTGTTGAATTGATAAATTTGACATCGGTTATTATATCCTTTTTTTTTAAACTAAATAATTTACCTCATAGCATTATAACCTACTCAGTTATATATATATATATATATATATATATATATATATATATATATATATATATATATATATATATATAACAAAAAAATATATCAATCATTAAATACTTTTCTACTCATATAATTTCAAAATCGAATTATACATAAACAAAGATAATTTACCTACAAATTTTGAAATCCAAATCCTTTATTATTAGGTTTGTGTGTGTGTGGGGAGAGTGGGGTGTATGGTATGCGTGTTGAGGCAGAAATGTTGCTATTTCTAGTAATTTGAAAGATCAGGTATTAAGCTCTTTGTGCGACTTTAAAATGAATACTTTTCGCAGATGTAATAACCTAACTATGATATAAGGATCTTTTCTATATGTCGTTTTGTTTCGCTTCGATACAAACAATATTTGTAAAGGGTAGACTTGATATTGTATATAGTAATTTGTTTTTTAAACGTACAGAAAGGATGAAATGTAAACACCAATCGTGGTGAGATGGAAATAATGAAATAAGTAAGCTGTCTTTCGATTTACATCGGACATATCGCTGGTTCTTTTATGATAAATCTTATTGATTCTCAATTTGACAACTTCTGGCTACACATTAAATGGACGTAGATTAATATTAGCAATGTACATAGGTAATCTACTGTTAAGGTGCCGAACTGACAGGATCATTGTGGTATCGGATAGAATGCCTTTCTGTACTTGTTCCAACTCATTGCAATCTAAATATGCTGCTGAAGTTAAATTTGCTTCACATTCTTTCACGGTCCATAATTTCAAACTAAACCCAAACCCTTGGCTTGTAGAGATAATATCTCACTTATTTTAACTCCACCACCCGACCATGAGCGACTTTAGGAGAATCTATCTTTTGTAATATATTAGGCCAGGTGTACATGTTTGATGATATATTCCTTCTACCAGTTAGATGTTCATAGAGTCGTTAGAATGCTGGAGTGAACGTCTTGTATTATGAGTTACGATACTTGAAAATTTGAGTTTAAATCACGCTGATTTCAAATTTGTCTTTCCTCCATTTTGACGGCTAATTAAATACTATTCCTGTGTAATAAATGGTCAATATATCCGAGGTGATGTTATGTGGCATCTGTTCCACTAATTGATCGTTATGAATTTATATCCAGCTTCCTGTCATTTGAAGAAATTGTGGCATAATAGGACTTGGACACCTATCATTAAAATAGCTGATACACTCTATGAGAGACAATGTCATGGGAAGAAAGCTAAATTTACGGAGTTTTGAGCAGTAAGAGCAACAGTACTTAGCACTAGATTTTCATGTTTTATATCTAATTTCTATACTATATGAGCTCATATAATGTTTTCCACCAAACAACCAAAACCATCTCCCACCGCCATTACCATCTCAACAACTTCACAATCATCATCATCATCAACATCATCAAATTCTCTAGTTTTACGAAGATGTATATACAAAATCCAATTATTCTGTTTCCGGTCATCAGCGAACCATATTTCCCCCACAATTTCCCAGCCTCTTAATGCTTTACATGTTACAAAGCTTTGGTTGGGTCGACTTCCTCTCTCCATTTAACAAGGGCTTTATCAATGTATGGAGTCATTCACTAAATGCAGATTGTGATGGCCTCATGTTTCGTGAACCAAACTTTTCATTGTTTGTCTTTTATCAATTGTAGGAAACTTCTATTGTATTTTCTTTCTTTTCCCGGTTCTTCCGTTCATAAAACCGTCATTAGTTCTATATTCCGTCATCTCACTATCATAGCTTGTATCCATATAATGCAATTTATAAATATTGATCTGGTAAATCGTTTTTCTTTCTTTTTATTATTGCAACTATAATTTGAATTTTTGGAAAGATGTAGTTTCCACATATATCAAATAATATTATGGGCGTAAGTTAACCAAAGAGGCGGCGAATTGACAGAGTCGTTAGAATGTTCGATACAATGCTTTCCGGTACTTCTTCTGACTCGGCGCTCTGAAATCAAATGCAACCGAGGTTTTGAGGTGGAAAAATGTACCAAACCAGTATTTGGGTTGATTCGTCTTATATATCAATTTCTCACTTACCCTCTGCCATACCCTCTTCTGCTGTGTTACGTCCTGGAGATAAAATAGGCTCCACCAGGTTTAGAAAGTGACCAAGAAACGCCGTATGTCACTAATGCACTGATACGAGTCCATCAAAATTTACTCATTCCTCTGATTTTCTCGGCATCATGTTTAAGCAGCTTTTAAACAATAAGGTTTCCGATTAATTTACTCATAATCATTATTCTAGATCACAAAAAATGTATTACCATACACATATAGAAATACACACACACATATGCGCATACTCACTTACACGCATATATATATGTGTGTGTGTGTGTGTGTGTGTGTGTGTGTGTGTATGTGTGTGTGTGTGTGTGTGTGTGTGTGTGTGTGTGTGTGTGTGTGTGTGTGTGTGTATAGGTATGATTATATATTACTATCTATATAACGCACGCACACACACACACACACACACACACACACACACACACGTGTGTGTGTGTCTATGAACTCATCCCCCGAGAACGCAACATAAGCATCCAGGATATAAGAATGCATGTGATACTTAAACCTATCTGGTTATTCATATTCCACATCGATAGATATATATAGATATACAAGCTTGATATCAATTGACATAGCAGAGACACAGATATACGGTGATAATATACCACAATGCTTAGTATTCATTATGGTAAATTCATCATTCATATGAAGAACATGTGTAATTTTAGGACTGGTATCAATCTGTTTTATCTCAATTGATTTCCCTGCATACTCAATATTTGCACCGGGGCGGTTTTTGGCGAATTAAATTATTTAGATGACACTATTGTTGGTTGTGTTTTAAATGTTAACTAATATATCAACATTATAATCATATTCATGTGTGTATGATTAATATACGTATATACACACGCACACAAGAACATGTTTGTATAATATTAAATGGGGTTTGGATATTGTGCACGCGTGTACATAGAATGGTCGAACATTAACTAAATGTGGTCTCACAATCTGTTAGAAACATAAGATTCATTTTCCGAAAAAAATATTGGCAGTGAAGATGAAGTTTTGCTGATTGTGTTAGTTTTGACACCATAAGGGCATCCTCGAAATACGTTTCGTTATTTGTTTTTATCGTTTCCGCTGAACCGGTGCGTACAATGACTCACGTTCTATGCAAATTAGTCTACCCACTACTAATTTTCATAGAAAAAGCATATAACGATATGTGCTTTTACAATTCTCCAGAGAAGCCGGAAGATGGGTAAATATTGCTGATGAGATGTAATAACATCGAAACTAGTCCAATATTCCTGTCTGGCCCTCTGGAGAATAGAGGAAATGTGTTTCCTTGAAAACTCGTATGACTCTAAAACCCGGTCCGTCTGTGTGGTTACGTACAGACTAGCTGACACTCACTGTAAAGTGTCTAGTGAAAAACTCAGTACATGTACATATGTATACATGTGTGTATTTATATGCATACTAATACTTCCGTATACATATGTAGATGTACACTTTAACTTAATTGTTTAAGCGTCAGTCATACAAAAGTGAGTTAGAAGCGAAACGAAATTTAATTTCGTTTCGTTATTTGTATTTATCGCTTCCGCTGAACCGGTGCGTACAATGACTCACGTTCTATGCAAATTAGTCTACCCACTACTAATTTTCATAGAAAAAGCATATAACGATATGTGCTTTTACAATTCTCCAGAGAAGCCGGAAGATGGGTAAATATTGCTGATGAGATGTAATAACATCGAAACTAGTCCAATATTCCTGTCTGGCCCTCTGGAGAATAGAGGAAATGTGTTTCCTTGAAAACTCGTATGACTCTAAAACCCGGTCCGTCTGTGTGGTTACGTACAGACTAGCTGACACTCACTGTAAAGTGTCTAGTGAAAAACTCAGTACATGTACATATGTATACATGTGTGTATTTATATGCATACTAATACTTCCGTATACATATGTAGATGTACACTTTAACTTAATTGTTTAAGCGTCAGTCATACAAAAGTGAGTTAGAAGCGAAACGAAATTTAATTTCGTTTCGTTATATGTTTTTATCGCTTCCGCTGAACCGGTGCGTACAATGACTCACGTTCTATGCAAATTAGTCTACCCACTACTAATGTTCATAGAAAAAGCATATAACGATATGTGCTTTTACAATTCTCCAGAGAAGCCGGAAGATGGGTAAATATTGCTGATGAGATGTAATAACATCGAAACTAGTCCAATATTCCTGTCTGGCCCTCTAGGGAATAGAGGAAATGTGTTTCCTTGAAAACTCGTATGACTCTAAAACCCGGTCCGTCTGTGTGGTTACGTACAGACTAGCTGACACTCACTGTAAAGTGTCTAGTGAAAAACTCAGTACATGTACATATGTATACATGTGTGTATTTATATGCATACTAATACTTCCGTAAACATATGTAGATGTACACTTTAACTTAATTGTTTAAGCGTCAGTCATACAAAAGTGAGTTAGAAGCGAAACGAAATTTAATTTCGTTTCGTTATTTGTTTTTATCGTTTCCGCTGAACCGGTGCGTATAATGACTCACGTTCTATGCAAATTAGTCTACCCACTACTAATTTTCATAGAAAAAGCATACAACGATATGTGCTTTTACAATTCTCCAGAGAAGCCGGAAGATGGGTAAATATTGCTGATGAGATGTAATAACATCGAAACTAGTCCAATATTCCTGTCTGGCCCTCTGAAAAATAGAGGAAATGTGTTTCCTTGAAAACTCGTATGACTCTAAAACCCGGTCCGTCTGTGTGGTTACGTACAGACTAGCTGACACTCACTGTAAAGTGTCTAGTGAAAAACTCAGTACATGTACATATGTATACATGTGTGTATTTATATGCATACTAATACTTCCGTATACATATGTAGATGTACACTTTAACTTAATTGTTTAAGCGTCAGTCATACAAAAGTGAGTTAGAAGCGAAACGAAATTTAATTTCGTTTCGTTATTTGTTTTTATCGCTTCCGCTGAACCGGTGCGTACAATGACTCACGTTCTATGCAAATTAGTCTACCCACTACTAATTTTCATAGAAAAAGCATATAACGATATGTGCTTTTACAATTCTCCAGAGAAGCCGGAAGATGGGTAAATATTGCTGATGAGATGTAATAACATCGAAACTAGTCCAATATTCCTGTCTGGCCCTCTGGAGAATAGAGGAAATGTGTTTCCTTGAAAACTCGTATGACTCTAAAACCCGGTCCGTCTGTCTGGTTACGTACAGACTAGCTGACACTCACTGTAAAGTGTCTAGTGAAAAACTCAGTACATGTACATATGTATACATGTGTGTATTTATATGCATACTAATACTTCCGTATACATATGTAGATGTACACTTTAACTTAATTGTTTAAGCGTCAGTCATACAAAAGTGAGTTAGAAGCGAAACGAAATTTAATTTCGTTTCGTTATTTGTTTTTATCGTTTCCGCTGAACCGGTGCGTACAATGACTCACGTTCTATGCAAATTAGTCTACCCACTACTAATTTTCATAGAAAAAGCATATAACGATATGTGCTTTTACAATTCTCCAGAGAAGCCGGAAGATGGGTAAATATTGCTGATGAGATGTAATAACATCGAAACTAGTCCAATATTCCTGTCTGGCCCTCTGGAGAATAGAGGAAATGTGTTTCCTTGAAAACTCGTATGACTCTAAAACCCGGTCCGTCTGTGTGGTTACGTACAGACTAGCTGACACTCACTGTAAAGTGTCTAGTGAAAAACTCAGTACATGTACATATGTATACATGTGTGTATTTATATGCATACTAATACTTCCGTATACATATGTAGATGTACACTTTAACTTAATTGTTTAAGCGTCAGTCATACAAAAGTGAGTTAGAAGCGAAACGAAATTTAATTTCGTTTCGTTATTTGTTTTTATCGTTTCCGCTGAACCGGTGCGTACAATGACTCACGTTCTATGCAAATTAGTCAACCCACTACTAATTTTCATAGAAAAAGCATATAACGATATGTGCTTTTACAATTCTCCAGAGAAGCCGGAAGATGGGTAAATATTGCTGATGAGATGTAATAACATCGAAACTAGTCCAATATTCCTGTCTGGCCCTCTGGAGAATAGAGGAAATGTGTTTCCTTGAAAACTCGTATGACTCTAAAACCCGGTCCGTCTGTGTGGTTACGTACAGACTAGCTGACACTCACTGTAAAGTGTCTAGTGAAAAACTCAGTACATGTACATATGTATACATGTGTGTATTTATATGCATACTAATACTTCCGTATACATATGTAGATGTACACTTTAACTTAATTGTTTAAGCGTCAGTCATACAAAAGTGAGTTAGAAGCGAAACGAAATTTAATTTCGTTTCGTTATTTGTTTTTATCGTTTCCGCTGAACCGGTGCGTACAATGACTCACGTTCTATGCAAATTAGTCTACCCAATACTAATTTTCATAGAAAAAGCATATAACGATATGTGCTTTTACAATTCTCCAGAGAAGCCGGAAGATGGGTAAATATTGCTGATGAGATGTAATAACATCGAAACTAGTCCAATATTCCTGTCTGGCCCTCTGGAGAATAGAGGAAATGTGTTTCCTTGAAAACTTGTATGACTCTAAAACCCGGTCCGTCTGTGTGGTTACGTACAGACTAGCTGACACTCACTGTAAAGTTTCTAGTGAAAAACTCAGTACATGTACATATGTATACATGTGTGTATTTATATGCATACTAATACTTCCGTATACAAATGTAGATGTACACTTTAACTTAATTGTTTAAGCGTCAGTCATACAAAAGTGAGTTAGAAGCGAAACGAAATTTAATTTCGTTTCGTTATTTCTTTTTATCGTTTCCGCTGAACCGGTGCGTACAATGACTCACGTTCTATGCAAATTAGTCTACCCACTACTAATTTTCATAGAAAAAGCATACAACGATATGTGCTTTTACAATTCTCCAGAGAAGCCGGAAGATGGGTAAATATTGCTGATGAGATGTAATAACATCGAAACTAGTCCAATATTCCTGTCTGGCCCTCTGGAGAATAGAGGAAATGTGTTTCCTTGAAAACTCCTATGACTCTAAAACCCGGTCGGTCTGTGTGGTTACGTACAGACTAGCTGACACTCACTGTAAAGTGTCTAGTGAAAAACTCAGTACATGTACATATGTATACATGTGTGTATTTATATGCATACTAATACTTCCGTATACATATGTAGATGTACACTTTAACTTAATTGTTTAAGCGTCAGTCATACAAAAGTGAGTTAGAAGCGAAACGAAATTTAATTTCGTTTCGTTATTTGTTTTTATCGTTTCCGCTGAACCGGTGCGTACAATGACTCACGTTCTATGCAAATTAGTCTACCCACTACTAATTTTCATAGAAAAAGCATATAACGATATGTGCTTTTACAATTCTCCAGAGAAGCCGGAAGATGGGTAAATATTGCTGATGAGATGTAATAACATCGAAACTAGTCCAATATTCCTGTCTGGCCCTCTGGAGAATAGAGGAATGTGTTTCCTTGAAAACTCGTATGACTCTAAAACCCGGTCCGTCTGTGTGGTTACGTACAGACTAGCTGACACTCACTGTAAAGTGTCTAGTGAAAAACTCAGTACATGTACATATGTATACATGTGTGTATTTATATGCATACTAATACTTCCGTATACAAATGTAGATGTACACTTTAACTTAATTGTTTAAGCGTCAGTCATACAAAAGTGAGTTCGAAACGAAATTTAATTTCGTTTCGTTATTTGTTTTTATCGTTTCCGCTGAACCGGTGCGTACAATGACTCACGTTCTATGCAAATTAGTCTACCCACTACTAATTTTCATAGAAAAAGCATACAGCGATATGTGCTTTTACAATTCTCCAGAGAAGCCGGAAGATGGGTAAATATTGCTGATGAGATGTAATAACATCGAAACTAGTCCAATATTCCTGTCTGGCCCTCTGGAGAATAGAGGTAATGTGTTTCCTTGAAAACTCGTATGACTCTAAAACCCGGTCCGTCTGTGTGGTTACGTACAGACTAGCTGACACTCACTGTAAAGTGTCTAGTGAAAAACTCAGTACATGTACATATGTATACATGTGTGTATTTATATGCATACTAATACTTCCGTATACATATGTAGATGTACACTTTAACTTAATTGTTTAAGCGTCAGTCATACAAAAGTGAGTTAGAAGCGAAACGAAATTTAATTTCGTTTCGTTATTTGTTTTTATCGTTTCCGCTGAACCGGTGCGTACAATGACTCACGTTCTATGCAAATTAGTCTACCCACTACTAATTTTCATAGAAAAAGCATATAACGATATGTGCTTTTACAATTCTCCAGAGAAGCCGGAAGATGGGTAAATATTGCTGATGAGATGTAATAACATCGAAACTAGTCCAATATTCCTGTCTGGCCCTCTGGAGAATAGAGGAAATGTGTTTCCTTGAAAACTCGTATGACTCTAAAACCCGGTCCGTCTGTGTGGTTACGTACAGACTAGCTGACACTCACTGTAAAGTGTCTAGTGAAAAACTCAGTACATGTACATATGTATACATGTGTGTATTTATATGCATACTAATACTTCCGTATACATATGTAGATGTACACTTTAACTTAATTGTTTAAGCGTCAGTCATACAAAAGTGAGTTAGAAGCGAAACGAAATTTAATTTCGTTTCGTTATTTGTTTTTATCGTTTCCGCTGAACCGGTGCGTACAATGACTCACGTTCTATGCAAATTAGTCTACCCACTACTAATTTTCATAGAAAAAGCATATAACGATATGTGCTTTTACAATTCTCCAGAGAAGCCGGAAGATGGGTAAATATTGCTGATGAGATGTAATAACATCGAAACTAGTCCAATATTCCTGTCTGGCCCTCTAGAGAATAGAGGAAATGTGTTTCCTTGAAAACTCGTATGACTCTAAAACCCGGTCCGTCTGTGTGGTTACGTACAGACTAGCTGACACTCACTGTAAAGTGTCTAGTGAAAAACTCAGTACATGTACATATGTATACATGTGTGTATTTATATGCATACTAATACTTCCGTATACATATGTAGATGTACACTTTAACTTAATTGTTTAAGCGTCAGTCATACAAAAGTGAGTTAGAAGCGAAACGAAATTTAATTTCGTTTCGTTATTTGTTTTTATCGTTTCCGCTGAACCGGTGCGTACAATGACTCACTTTCTATGCAAATTAGTCTACCCACTACTAATTTTCATAGAAAAAGCATATAACGATATGTGCTTTTACAATTCTCCAGAGAAGCCGGAAGATGGGTAAATATTGCTGATGAGATGTAATAACATCGAAACTAGTCCAATATTCCTGTCTGGCCCTCTGGAGAATAGAGGAAATGTGTTTCCTTGAAAACTCGTATGACTCTAAAACCCGGTCCGTCTGTGTGGTTACGTACAGACTAGCTGACACTCACTGTAAAGTGTCTAGTGAAAAACTCAGTACATGTACATATGTATACATGTGTGTATTTATATGCATACTAATACTTCCGTATACATATGTAGATGTACACTTTAACTTAATTATATATATATATATATATATATATATATATATATATATATATATATATATATATATATATATATATATATATATATATATGTATATGGTTTCCAACTGAATGTGGTGGGGCCGATAAACGTTGTTAGAACATAATGTGACCTTGAATAGATGGTATCAACAAAATTAGACAGTCAGTCCTCTAGTTTTTGTGGATCAAGTATTTTGAGATTAGAAACAGGTCGTACTAAACACTTAGGAGGCTATATGCACTTGATTTACGGTTATTTATGTCTCCATTATACATATTTCACCGAGGACACCTACAAATTCTGAAGCTAGAGCTCGTCAGATGATATTAAAACCATTAATTGTTTCTACTTTAGGCACAAAGCCAGCAATTACTCAGTGCATTACTGGTACTTTAATTTATCGACCCCGTAAGGATGAAAGGCAAAGTCAACCTCGGCGGGATTTGAACTCAGATCGTAAAGGGACGTAACTATGCTGGAAAGCATGGCGTCCGACCCTCTACTGATACTGCTAACCCACTCTTTAACATATTAAAAAAACTTCTTTAAAAATGTTCAAAAACTTCCTCGAAAAATGTGTACCCTTTTGTGATACAGCCGGCCCCTGTATGACTCCCTAGTGCTATGGAGGATGTGGGGGGGGGGTGTCAATCCGTGGCCTATTTTCTACCACCGAATGTCGAAAATAGTTGTAGAAAATAATTTTTTCATGTAGCCCGTTCCCCCTCTCTCTGCCTGTCTGTGATTGTTATTGTAGTAGTGTCTGCCATTGCGTCCCAACCCAGGGGTCTCCCTAATCTGCAACGCCCCCACACTCTTAAGGTTAAGAGGGGGAGGAGCTGATAACTGTGAATGAGCGGTTGCAATATTATACAAAAAGAAGTAAACAGAATAAAATTAATTAAAATAATGTTGGAATAGAATGAAACGAAATTTCATTTCTCACTCTTAGTACGGCACTTACTTAAATGCAAGTATGTATGTATGTATACGTACATACATATATGTATACAGACGTAGAGTAGTATGTATATATATACATATATGCACACATATATATATATGCACGTATCGGTTTACCGAACATTTATTATAATGCTCGGTTTGTTTGTTTGTAAACAAACAAACAGCCCGAATTACGCCGTACAGTGTTTAGGCAACCACGTCACCTTTTTGTTCAACACTGACACAGGAACGATACATAAAATAATTTTATTAAATATATATATCCGTAAATCTTATCAAGAAACGTAGTTATTATAACTGGACAAAAAGTGCTAGAAGTCAGAGAGCCTCTACTCTTCGCTAATTTCACGTTAACCATAGCTCAACAGATTACATCCAGATGTGCGATCTCACCGACACCAGGAGACACATGCACTCGATGAGTGGGACGCAGAGGGAACTCTTTCGATATATAGGACATTTCCAGGAGGGGTTGGGCAGTAGGTATGTGCCCCGCAGCTTGAATTATACAACGGGGAAACCGATCGATGTCTCCAGGCCTAAATGTCTAATCGATAAGCAGCTCATAGGTGGTTCTATAAACAATTAAATAGTATAGGTTGACTCAAGGTAAGTTAAAGTAAATATCAGAATGCGACATGAAGATGAATTAGGGTTAAATTGAGTTACGTATGGTTGCAAAAACACAGTATTTAGTAATAGAAACGGTAAGGTATAAAATGTAACAATATACGAGGTAAACATATACAGAGTAAACAAAATAGAGAAAGTGGTCATACAAGAAGAAAATGAAGAATACATATAATAATAATAAATGTCATGAAATAACGTAACAATACAACATTTATAAAAGAATACACAAGCATACACACACGCACGATATATATATATATATATAAACAATTAAATTCCCACTATGAACTATATGAAGTAATACATGAAGAGCGTTTAGGCCTCTTCATTTTATTATAATGGTTTGATTATGTCTCAGTTTGTATACTTCAAGTAGTCTGTAAGTACCAATATTTTGTACGCTTACGGATAGTTTTTGTTTTTGTTTCTTGTTCTTTTGTATTGATAATAACACGAAATGCCATTATCAACCAATTGTACATGAAAGGAATAAACAAATATCTTCTGCCGTAATCATTTTCTTCAACTTTAATGTTGTTGTTGTTGTATTCAACCAGTAGATGAAGAGACGTATAAGACTATAGAAATGATGTAAGTGAGAATATTGCGTCGGCGAAATTGTTAGAGCGTTAGACAACGTGTATTATAATAGTTCGTGAGTATTTTACATTGTAAATTCAAATTAGGATTAAAACAAACGTTCATATTTGATTAATAAATCCCGAACTAGTACTCAATTTGATCTTTTGATTCTCTCTCTGGAAGAAACCGGAGAGGGTTCAGCTGTGGGGAGGGAGGAATTTCCACACGTTTAAAAGGCACATATCAGACTGTAAGTTATTATGGCCTCCATACGAATCCAATAGGAGACTAACGCCGAAGGGCTAATGAATGGACCACTTAAGTGTTGGAGTCGAATTTAATCGAATACCCCACCCCCCCTCCCAAACAAAGATTTTTGTTTGGGCCTCTGTTAGAAACAATAATTAAGAATCGAAGAACTATTAATATGATGTATTTTAAGTAAAATATAGTGATTATGTATGTGCTATACATTTCGGAAAATGCTATTTCAAATTTCAATTTTCTTAATGTTTTCCTAATATACCCTAAAGCTAAATGAAATATACCCCATGTGAAAATCAAAATAAATTCGTTCCCGATTTACACTAACTATAAATAGTCATTTTTTGTTCATCCAGTTTTACAGACTAAACTATGGACGTTGCAGCTAGTATCATTGGAAGAAGTGTTCAGTAAAACCCATTCATGCTTCACTAATGCTTGTCATTTGCTTAAGTCGTTTAACCTTTTATATAATGTATCACCTCATTATTTTCACGGATATATCACCGTAAATTTCATTAATAATCAGCAAGAGAATTCTGTTAAATTATTTTTATTCTCCAATATTGGATTTCGAAAGAAAGAGAGTAACAACATTATAATACAAAGAATTGAAATAGAATATAACTGAAATAAAATAAAATAAAATAGAATAAAATAAACAGTCAAATTAGCTTTTTGTGATTCAGTCGTATTTTTCAAAAAATGACCCCATGCATCAA
>OZ024742.1:59974097-60016597 GCA_964016885.1 Eledone cirrhosa
TGAACAGTAATAATTATATTGACAGGGAGGAGAAAAGTGCGAAGGGTTCAAAGCCTCAAAGGACCGCGTTACTCTGTTACTTGGAGGGAATGCAGAAGGAGATTTAAAGCTAAAGCCATTCATTATCTACCATTCTGAAACTCCAACAGCACTCGAGGGGTTACTTAAGCAATGCCTACCAGTGATATGGAAGTCTAATAAGAAGGCATGACTGATCACTTCAATTCACCAGGATCTGTTCACCTCATATCTGTCACCAACCCTTAAGGAATATGCATTAGCTAACGACATTGCCAATCGTTTTCTGCTATTAGTGGACAACGCCCCCAGCCACCCACATGCAATGGAAGACTGGTCAGAAAATATTGAGGTTTTGTTTCTCCCCCCAAACACCACAGCTCTCATTCAGCCGATGGATCGAGCAGTCATCAAAATATTTACTCTTTCTTCAAGCCAATAATACCAGCGAGAACCATGCAGCAGCTGATAAAGGGCACATATGAGCCTGACAAGCCCACGATTAGGGAATGGTGGAAATTGTACAACATCAAGCACGGCTTAGACAGCATCAAGACATATTGGGAAGAAGTGAAGCAGTCTACCATGAACTTGGCCTGGAAGATATTATGGCCAGCATGTGTGAATGACTTCCAAGGCTTTGCTGAGGACATTGGTGCGATAAAAAAAGATATTGTAAATCTCTGCCAGAGAGCTGGCTTTGATGGTGTTAATGATGATGATGTGCAATACCTTTTGGAAAGCCACGCTGAACCACTCTCCAATGATGAACTCATAGAACTAGACAAGGCGATACAGGAAACAGAAAAAGAAGAAGAGGAGGAAGAAGAACCTGTGCGTGGCCTGGACCTAAAACCTCTAAGAGAATGTCTCGGGAGTATCGAGACAATCTTAGAAACCCTGAAGGAGCGTGACCCCAACCCTGCTAGGAGCAGCAAAGTGGCTCAAGACGTCGAGAAAAGCATCAAGATTTACCAAGAAATGTATGAAGCCAAAAGAAACACCGCTAAACAGTCCTTCATCTACTCTTTTTTCAAGCCAGTCACACCTGCCAACCGTGCTACAGCTGGCCCTTCAACATCCCCTGCAGTCAACGAGTTTGTTGGTTTTGAGTCTCCCACATCACCTTCATCCTCTCGTGCCAACTCAGCCCAACATGAGTAAGGGCTGAAACCCATTCTGTCCCTTAGCCTCGGGAGGGACACATGAAGAGGCACATCATCTGATGGATTACGCGGCTTGTATAAGGTACAGTAAATAATAAAAAACATTATTTCTTTTCTGGAGGGCTTACTTTTTCGATGTGCTGGAACGCATCCCTATCTATTTCATGTTATAATGGGTTCTTCATACGGTAATTCGATATACGGTAAGGGTTTCTGGAACGCATATGTACCGTATATCGAGGACTCACTGTGTATATATATATATATATATATATATATATATATATATATATATATATATATATATATATAACCTTTCAGCTTGGCACAAGCTATTGCCATAACACACGATTTCATATAAAAAACCACGCAATATATATATATATATATATATATATATATATATATATATATATATATATATATATATATATACATAGTTTGTTTAAAAAAGCACGCATGGGTAGCTCTGTAAAATATGTATTCAAAATATGCGGTGCACAGGACAAGCGAAGGAAAAAAGGAACAACTGAGAGATGGACTAACCGATCTCCTCAATCAACCACTGGAAATCACTACAGTGTTGCTTTAATTTCGATACCTTTCATTTCAATATAGATGTAAAATATCCCAAGAAAGTCAACTGACAATGAAGGGAGACTATTGTGTGTAAAGAAGAAAAAATATAGAAAGGAAAGAAATAATATCACTGAAGAAAATAATATGGAAAGCAGTCCAACGTTCAGATACAGAAGAATGTCATTGATGCGTAGAAAAGGTAACAAGGGAGAATAGTTAAAGACAAACCAGGCGGTGATATGTCTGTCATATGATAGTTTAAAAAAAGATGGTATGACAGAGACAACGGAAAAACGGAAGTCTCATCTCCTCAATCAACATCGGAAAATCACGACGGCTGCGGTACTTTAAGGTTGATAACGTTCATTCTAGTGTATATTGGGGCTTTTTCGCATTCGTCGGTGGCGATTGTCGAACTGACATGTTAACCAGAAATCTTTAAATATCTACCCACCGAATAACTTACGAGATCTACAAAACCAAAGTGTAAAATTATAATATTATAAAATTAAATTAAATTGTTTAGAACTACAATTGAAGTCATTCTTTTACCTTTATTTCAATATACCTAACTACCTAACTCTAACTGTACTAAGGAATTCACACATTTTCCAGTATACATATATATATATATATATATATATATATATATATATATATTTATAAGGTTTGTTGGTTCACCACTGGATAGAACTGGTCCTTCCGTATGGTCAATCCTGGTGTAATATTGTGAAGAGTGCTCAACGCAGTGCAGTTCACCCATCTTCGTACGTGTAGTTGGTGGTGCGAATACGGAGTTAATTATAAATGAAATAACAGGAGGCTGGACTGGTGTAAATCCTTGAAAGGTTTATTATACTATGATCATTTCAATGACCTGGTTCCATATGAATCCGGTGATATCATCAGGTATTGGAATATAACAAAGGAATATGTAAAAAGCCATGGGTCCGAAAAACCATGAGTCCGAGGAACCAGAGACAGAGAGGGCGGCTGACCAACTAGCTTCATAGCCAGCCGCCCTCAAAGTGTTGGCAACCGAAAACTATCAGTGAATATCTGGTAAGGGGGCGCAGGCCTATCATGTACTACCACCACTCTGTCAAAGAAGAAGTGGAAGAAAGAAAGCGAGAAAGAAGTGTAGTGTAAGGGTCAAACTACATTCATGTTAGAAAATGCCGCGAAAAAAATGCTACCCAAAGAATCTATAGTGGGTGTCTGTATGGTATAATGTGTGAACCGAAGATTGGAAACTTATGTTGCGAGTTATAGGATGAAATAAATTAAATTAAAAATATTATATTGCAAAATGGTAAATTGAAAAATAGAGGTAGCGAGATGTATTTATTTAACGAACTTACGGAGAGAGTCTTATATGAAAAAAATTTCTTTTATATTTAACTCGATAAGATATTAGGATGGGATATAGAGTAAAGATTTCGATTGGGAGTCCCAGCCAGCACACCCACCACCATGAGTCCGCCAGTCTCGAGTGGTATCGTCCAGCGAAAGAAATGGAAATAAATGTTTCCGAGTACTCTAGGAACGTAGCTAACTTTGGCCCCGGGATCGCTAGCGGGAACCCCACAATTTCGACAGGCCATCGTCTAGACAACGAATACTATTAAATCACACATTAGGGGTTTATTTACGTGTCAATAGAGGCATGATACAGTTAATAGTTGTGCCCAAACCTGGAGTTTGTAGGTACAGGTATAATTAGGCGGCCAAAACAGGCGGCGCGGTGGGACTGGGGCAGAGCAAGCAACTCCGAGTAATTTCATTTACCAAAATAGGAGAAATTTATTTTTCCGAGCACTCAAGGAAGGCTGAACTTTCCGAGTGCCGAGCGCGCAGCCGGGAAAAAGCCACCACACAAGTCAAACAATGAAAAGTACAAATAGATCAAAATTATTTTAAATTATTTTAAAGTCACAGTTAGTCCGGGTTATAGGTAGTGTTGTTCTTGCGTGGGTAGGGGGCTATGAAGGTGCATAATGACCTGAGTAAGGAAAAGTTACAAAAAAATACCAATACATTGATAAAAATACATTAATAAAATAATAGAAAATAATAAAATATACATTAATGAGATAGTAAAAAATTTAATAAAGGTAAATAAGAGTCAATATAGATCAAGTTGTAGTAAGATAATATAATTGTTTCTACTTTTGGCACAAGGCCAGCAATTACCCAGTACTTCATTTTATCGACCCCGTAAGGATGAAAGGCAAAGTCAACCTCGGCGGGATTTGAACTCAGATCGTAAAAGGACGTAACTATGCTGGAAAACATGGCGTCCGACCCTCTACCGATACTGCCAATAAGATAATATAATATAAGTTGTACATATAGATACAGATATAGAGGATGGAGGAGATGGAATGGTAACAGATTGCACCTAGTGTAAAGTTCGGGTTCCGATTTCAGTGCGAGTCACAAAAAGTCCTGAGGTATAGAGTAGATAATACAGTCAATATAATACAAGTTTTAGTATAATACGTAGAGTTTTGTTGGAATCGGAAATATCCTGACAAGGAAGTGGTATCAGGTGGCGGTAGATAAGGCGCGAGCAGCCAAAATCCGAATTCGCAAGTAGATCAGTTAATCCCATGCTGGTAATAGCTGTACACCGAAGTCAGTGCCGCTGTTCAATATTACATTTTGAAGTGCTCAACATTATAGGCGCATTATTTCTTAAGGTTTGTGGTTCACTATTATTTTATTAATGTATTTTTATCAATGTATTGGTATTTTTTTGTAACGTTTCCTTACTCAGGTCATTATGCACCTTCATAGCCCCCTACCCACGCAAGAACAACACTACCTATAACCCGGACTAACTGGGACTTTAAAATAATTTAAAATAATTTTGATCTATTTGCATTTTTCATTGTTTGACTTGTGTGGTGGCTTTTTCCCGGCTGCGCGCTCGGCACTCGGAAAGTTCAGCCTTCCTTGAGTGCTCGAAAAAATAAATTTCTCCTCTTTCGGTAAATGAAATTACTCGGAGTGGCTTGCTCTGCCCCAGTCCCACCGCGCCGCCTGTTTTGGCCGCCTAATTATACCTGTACCTACAAACTCCAGGTTTGGGCACAACTATTAGCTGTATCATGCCTCTATTGACACGTAAATAAACCCCTAATGTGTGATTTAATAGTATTCGTTGTCTAGACGATGGCCTGTCGAAATTGTGGGGTTCCCGCTAGCGATCCCGGGGCCAAAGTTAACTACGTTCCTAGAGTACTTGGAAACATTTATTTCCATTTCTTTCGCTGGACGATACCACTCGAGACTGGCGGACTCATGGTGGTGGGTGTGCTGGCTGGGACTCCCAATCGAAATCTTTACTCTATATCCCATCCTAATATCTTATCGAGTTAAATATAAAAGAAATTTTTTTCATATAAGACTCTCTCCGTAAGTTCGTTAAATAAATACATCTCGCTACCTCTATTTTTCAATTTACCATTTTGCAATATAATATTTTTAATTTAATTTATTTCATCCTATAACTCGCAACATAAGTTTCCAATCTTCGGTTCACACATTATACCATACAGACACCCACTATAGATTCTTTGGGTAGCATTTTTTTCGCGGCATTTTCTAACATGAATGTAGTTTGACCCTTACACTACACTTCTTTCTCGCTTTCTTTCTTCCCCTTCTTCTTTGACAGAGTGGTGGTAGTACATGATAGGCCTGCGCCCCCTTACCAGATATTCACTGATAGTTTTCGGTTGCCAACACTTTGAGGGCGCCTGGCTATGAAGCTAGTTGGTCAGCCGCCCTCTCTGTCTCTGGTTCCTCGGACCCATGGTTTTTCGGACCCATGGCGTTTTACATATTCGTTTGTTATATTCCAATACCTGATGATATCACCGGATTCATATGGAACCCGGTCATTGAAATGATCATAGTATAATAAACCTTTCAAGGATTTACACCAGTCCAGCCTCCTGTTATTTCATTTATATATATTTATATATATATATATATATATATAAATATATATATATATATATATATATATATATATATATGTATGTGCGCGCGCATGTGTGTGTATGCATATATATATATACGTTTTACCAACGTAAACCTACACAACACACTACACGCCCACATACATATACATATATATATATATATGTATATGTATGTGGGCGCACATACATATATATATATGTGTGTGTGTGTGTGTTTCACCAACGAATAGTTTAGTGACAGACACAGCCTCTAATGATTAAACAATTGGAAGATAATTTCTTCTTTCTCAAAATTGAAGTAGACCTATTACCATTGAACTAATCCATTGAAGTAAACAATCTCAAACACAGAAACTAACAATAACCACAGTCAATTGCAGTAAACAATAACTTACGAAAACACATACACACACATACATATCCATACACACACATATATATATATATATATGCGCATGTGTGAGTGTGCATGCGTGTGTGTATTTATGTCTGTATATTTCCTTACAGAACCCTCTCCAACAACATAACACCAGCTTAAATTAGCCAACAACACACTAAACTGAATACCCAATTAAAAATAATGCAACTCGACCAACTTTATCAGTACTAAGAAGTCAATATCTTGATTCTATTGCGTTATGGATACCAGTTGAATTAGTTGCACCTACTTTCTAATGAACTAAATATCTAATCCTATTAATAGAAAACACTTTTATATCTGAAATATTTTAACGCTAATCTTAGACCACACGGCATGTTACTATATATGAAATTTCTTCCTTATACAACCTCCTCAGCATATACATATAAACATATATATGTGTGCATGTATATATATATATATATATGTGTGTGTGTTTGTTTGTGTGTGTGTGTATGTGCACAAAAACACATACATATATATACATATATATATATATTTATATATATATATATATATATACACACGCATACACACACACTCAAAAACACACACACATATGTATATATATTTATATATATATATATTACTGATATATTTAATTAATTAGAAGTGTTACCAATATTGGTCTGTGTATTGGAGTAGTAGCAATCCAACAAGGCTTGACAGTTTAATCAGTGACTGTTATGATATAGTTCACACTAGTAAATTGTCTATTCTTGGAGCAAAGAAGACAGACATCTAATGGTATGACTACTTTTATTTTATTTCTGGCACATCAGCCATATAAAGTCAAACGCTGTATCAGAATTGAAATAATGGTTCAAATAGTTTTTATACCTGGGTTAGTATCAAACCTGTAGTTATAGCATTTGTACCAAGGCGTTTTATATATATCAAGATTTATAGTAGATTCCATGATTAATTAATGTTGATGTTGGACCTTCATCGTCTTCGACGACGAATTTGTCAACAGAACATCATATCCGTGAAATTAAGAGGCAAGTGGCTGAGAAATCCACAAGCCTGTGCGAACTTAAGTGGGACACAATGTATGATACATTGACGTACAGCCTTTTGACGTACACCTTCAGCTCACTTTTACCAGCTGTGGCTTCTGTAAGGTGTAGCTAGATTCTGTTCAAAGATATTTCCTTCTTCAGAGCGAAAGAATATAGATATAGACCGCTGAATATTGACTGAAAAATGTTAGATACTAATGGGGTGTGGAAGGTGTGTAAGAAGAGATCGGACAAAAAGACAGTTTGGATAACCTGGGAGCTCATGTGTTATTAATATAAACAAAATTGAGGATAAATTAAAGCGACGTTAATTCTTGAAACCATTGGAGATTTGTCTTGACACATGGCGTGGCTTAGGCATTGTAAGCCTGGTAGAGCTGATCACTCTCAAGGCCAGAACACAGCCCATCTCTTGCAGAGAGAAATAAAGAGAGGGGGAGAGATAGATAGATAGATAGATAGATAGATAGATAGATAGATAGATAGATAGAAAGATAGATAGATAGAGAGATAGATAGAGAGAGAGAAAGAGAGAGGGGAAGGAGAGAATGATAAATAGAGATAGATTAAGAACCGGATGCAAATTTGACCTCAGTGAGATTTGAACTATGAACCTAGTAAACATTTATACTCCAATGCCCTAACGATTCTAACAATTTGCCGTCGTGTAAAAACAATCTATAGAGAATACGCTGCAGCACAGCAAAGTATGTGGAAGCATGACATAATTAATTTAGCAGATATCCGACTGCCCAGTTATAGCACCACTGAGGTATTCACACACTGTTAAGTATTGCTTTATGGAACGTCAGCAGAAGCTAATTTGAAAATCGTATACCCTGAAGTATATTCTTGTTCTGTCGACCCTGAGAAGGCATATGGCCGCGTTCCTAGGGTCCTGCTGTAAAAGGTACTTGGGACCCTGTCTTTGTACGAATGCCCGAGTATTTGTGTTCGGATAAATGGTGCTAAACCGAAACCATTCAATGTGGGAGTCGGATTCTGCCAAGGGTACGTACTGTCACCTCTCCTGTTTAATATTTACATGAACGGGATTGACATGGACAGTCGAGTTGGAAATAGTATCACGACTGTCGGGTGTAAAATCAGTCGGCTGAAATTTGCAGACGACATGGTATTACTCAACTTGACAGAAGATGATCTTCAACTTGCACTGGGCAGGTATGATGCCGTGTGCTTCACGGCTGGAATGAAAATCAGTGATGCGAAACTGAGACACTCCTTTCAAGAAAGCCTAGGCAGTGCACTCTATATGTAAATAGAGTTGCACTGAAGCAAGAGGAGAAGTTCAAGTATCTTCGAGCTATGTTCACGAGTGATGGAAGTCTAGAAGCTGAATTAAGTGCAAACATTGCAAAAGCTGGTGCACTAACGCGCCAGCTCCAGCATTCAGTAATCAGAAGAAGGGAGGTAGGTGCAAAAGCCAAACTCGCTGTCTTCAACTCGGCTTTTGAGCCAACCCATACCTATAGTCATGGATCTTGGGTAATGACAGAATAAATGCGATCACGAATACAAGCGGCCGAAATGGGGTTTATTTGGAAGGATCTTTGGGGTAACGTTACTCGGAGATGAGAGAAGAACTCAAGGTAGAGCCACTACTTCTCTTAAATGAGAAATCACTGCTGAGATACTATGGGCATGTGGTTAGAATGTCCCAGGAAAGAATCGTTGCACAGGTTTTACGGGCGAAACCAATAGGTAGGAGACCCAGGGGTAGAACCCAGGTAAAATGGCTGGTCGCGCTTAGGGATCAGCTGGATCAGTTAGAGACGGTTTCTTCTGTATACCCTGACAGCAAAATATATAAACTACATTTTATGAGATATTATTGTCGAGAAACACCACCAGGAAATAAATCACTGCTTTCTAATCAATACATTATACGGAAAGGATGATAATGCATCTAAAATAATCATTTCTGATCTAGGCACAAGGCCAACAATATTGGTGGGAGATGGAAGTCGATTAAATGAACCCCAGCATGTTACTGGTGCTATATGTTATCGTCCTGCAAGGATGAAAATCAAAGCCAACCACGGCGGGATTTGAATTCAGAATGTAAAGGTCTAATGCATCTAAAATAATGGTTTCAGATTTACGCACAAGGCCAGAAATTTTGGAGGAAATGAATATCGATTAAATCCACCCGATCTCATAAGGACGAAAGGCAAAGCTAAAATCGGTGGGATTTGAACTCAGAATGTAAATGGCTAATACATCTAAAATAATGATTTCTATTATAGGCAGAAGGCCAGCAATATTGGGGAAGGAGAACGTCGATTAAATCGACCCCAGTGCATGACTGGTACTTTATTTTATCGACCCCGTAAGGATGAAAGGCAAAGATAACCTCGGTGGGATTTGAACTCAGATAATAAAGGACCGTAACTCTATACTGCAAAGCATAGCGTCCGACCCTCTACTGATACTGCCAATCTTCCGCCCTTAATACATCTAAAATAATTGTTTCTACTTTTGGCACAAGGCCAGCAATTATGCAGTGCATTACTGGTACTTTATTTTATCGACCCCGTAAGGATGAAAGGCAAAGTTAACCTCGGCAGGATTTGAACTCAAATACATCTAAAATAATAAAATGAAAAATGGAAATTTAGCGTCAAAATCTCGGAGTATATCAACTTCAAAGTTATATGTGTGTGTGTGTGTGTGTATGTATGCGCGTTAACATGTGTGTGTGAATGTGTACGCGTGTTTCTGTCTGTGTGTGTATATTTATGTGCCTGAAAATTTAACGTCTACACAAGTGATATCATATTCCAGAAATGAAAACAATAAATTGATATTGGCTAAACCAATACTCACAAATATCAAAATAAACTCAAAAATGTTTAGCAATGGCACAAAAGACAGTTGGTTCGAATTATATATGTCTTATTACCATCAAGTTTAAATTTAATTATCACATCCTTATCTCCCTCCACCCACACAAAAAATAGATCTGCCAGATCTGCTAGAAATAATAGCATAATTTTTTTCAAGTCCCACCTCGGAATGAACAACTGCTCTTTTCGATCACTGGAGCAACCTTGTGAAATTAACTTGAACTGGCAGAATATTGACTGTAGTATTAAGTTCGGTTACAGATTATTTGGTTGTGCTCCCAAATAGATTCTTTCAATTCAATTTCACTGACACGGCTTCGGTTGACTCGAAGCTATGATAAATGGCATGTGTCGAAGATACCATACAGTAAAAATGAATTTGGGACCATATGATTTTGAAGCAAACATCTCAAATATTCAACAATTCTGAGTTCAGTTGTCCGACCATAGTCTTAATAAAAAACCACATTCTACTCTGCGACCATGGGTGCAGCGTACATGATAAATCTGTTTGATCAGAATCGAATCGAATCGAAATTAAGCAACAACAAATGTGACTACAACAAAACTGTCTTGTACTATTACAAAAATTGCTTAAAATTATACAGAATCAAACAAGAATACTATAAATTAATTACATAGTAGCTTTCATAAGAAAGCCTGCTCTGAATTAGCTTTAAAGATAATCCCACTGGTGGTGTTGGTGCAAACACAACTGGTTCATCTACAACTAAATGGAATAATAAACAGAACAAAGCAACTTGCAACTGAATATTCATATATTTCGATTAACCTTTGAGTAGAAGTTTAGAACTTGTCATAACGCTTATTTACATTTACAGCCATGTACTACATGACGCATTGCAAGCTGAACATATCAAACAGAAAGTTATCATTTCAAATTAGATATCAAACACCCAATAAGATATCTCGTGTGTGGAATAACCCATATGTCTATGTTATTACATGGCTTAATAGACCTTACGTCGAAATTAGTGTCATAGCATTTTTTCATACATTATTCAAAAGGTCAATTTTTTTTATATTGGAATTCATGAAGCGAAGCACAATTGAAAGTAAGACAAAAAAGAGTGAGAGAGAAATGTTCAACTAGTTTCATTTATGCCAGAAGACGGCGTTCTTTGCCAACATAATTGTCTATCTCTTTCGAACTCTCATTCTTATGTGTATATATAAATATATATCGCTATATAAAAATCCATTTGTGCCTGTCACGTCGACCATCAGCGGTGGTCAGCCCTAGCTGAGAACCGTGACGCTTAGCCTCTAAACACCAATCATAATGTCTCTTCCTTCAAAATAACCCGCATAGTCTCTCTCAATGACAGAAGACGAAGGAGTAATAACCACAACACCAAGTCGTTAAAATCTGACCAGATCTTTAACTGCAGGCGCTGTGACGGTGTACAGGTTCTGAACAGCCACGAGCTTGTCTGCAGTGAATGTGAACCACCCCTTCACAATCTACGTTCGACACGCCAAGCCATGATATATAAATATATATATATATATATATATATATATATATATATATATATCATATTTAAAATGCTGGAGAGAACAGCAAACATTTATAAATACAAAATTATACTTTTCTCTGCTTATTATACGATCGTTAAACTATCTCTTTCCATCTAATCGCATGTCGCGCTAGTCTAGCAACCTGTATGCATTGAGCACACTAACCTTCTCTCTACTGGCTAGTAATCTGCATAACTAACCACCTTTCTCTCCTCCTGATCTCTTCACCTTGTTTATATATATATATATATATATGTGTGTGTGTGTGTGTGTCTATACACACACACATACACCCACCCACTCACACACACACACACACACACACACACACATATATATATATCCATATATATATATATATATATATATACACACACACACATATATATTTAGATACATATATATACACACACACACACATATATATAAATATATTGAAGAGTTAAACAAGATTCAATGAGTATATCAAAGAATGTTAAAACATTTATAACATTTACAAAACTAATAAATATAAATAACCAGCAATTTAAAAAAAAACGTAAAATCTTCATTCTTCACCGTAAAATAGCATAAATTAAATATTTTCAAACTTAACCGTTTAACTTTCGGAAAATCTCCTTCTACATATATTACCCTTTATCTTTCCCTCTCTATATATCCTATTCCAGTGGCTCTCATTGACTGTTTTCCCAGATAAATTGTAGTATCATACATTTTAAAATCTCTATAACTGTTACATTAAGCAACGTTTTTCTTACTCACACATTCTCTATTGAATTTATTACGTTTTCGCATTTTCTCATTATTAGGGTATAAATGTTAAAATTTCTCTTAGGTTAATCAATACCTTGATTAAATCTTAACTATTTAACATCTCAGGGTATGTCATGTATCATTATATTTTGTCTGATCAGGACGTACTGTTGTACATCCGAAATATGTATTATAAAATGTAATTGATCAAAAGGACATCTATTTTATTAATATTTGTATTTTAATATTATATATATATATATATATATATATATGTGTGCTGTGTGTGTGTGTGTGTGTGTGTGTGCGTGTGCGTGTGTGTGTGTGTGTGTGTGTGCGTGTGCGTGTGTGTGTGTACATTGCTCATATTTAATAGTACTGCTATAGGGTAATAATTCACACACTCATTTGTATAGTCTTGGTTTCACGATCAAAACTCCATACTACATGGAATTTTCATAAGTTCAAAAACCCACCTAAACTAGACACCATATTTTATAGATCCTGTATATGGATTATTTACTGTTATTATTTCCAATTAGATTCGTCCTCCTACGTATCGGTTAAAAACATTCATGAAAATCAGCCATTGAAATATTTGTAAAATCAATGTTAATGGGTATACTTTTTAAACTTTATTTTTAAAAGAATTAGATGGTGTCACTCAACCACCATAGTAAAAAAACACATCTTTTATTCCTTATATAATTGTGCAGCATACAATAAACCGATGTAGAAATATAGCAAGCTTTTAAATCCCCAATTTTATTAAAAATAAATTTAATAGTATTTTTGCCAAAGCCAACATAATTGAATTATTGTATAAAACACACATATTCTTCGTATTATCATTATGGTAATTTTGCTATACAACATTTGTGTTATATCTTCATCGAAAGCGTCAAAGGTTAAATAGTTTTTTTTTCTTCATTTAAACGCTTTCCATTCTTATGAATTTCATAATCGAAAAAAAACTAGAGAAAAATAACAACAATGATATTTTTTCCCTTTAGAGACGTTTCTCTAGCAATCACTTGTGGGTGCAGCATGTTGAATGACCTCCGATCAGTCTCTGATCTCAGAAGATAAATATATCGGATTCTGGCAGTTCTATGGATGATAGAAATCTGGGCACTGCCTATGAAGTTGAGTATCCCAACGTTTTTCAGGAAAGACGTAAGACGTTTACGGACTGTACCTAGCACCCCAATGGAAATTGGCCCGGCTTCTGTCTCTATATGGTGAACGGTTTTTTATAGCGCTTGCAAGATGTGCGTTTATTGATCTTTTCCATTATTTTTTCAACCACATTGAGGGATCGCAATATCAATTAGAGTCCATTTTGGTGGTTCGATTGTTTTTACAACAATATCAAGGTTGTGTTAGACTTTGTTTGCGATTCGGATTTCAAGGTCCCAATATAAATCTACTCACTCTCCTGCTCTCCTCATAAGCAGAATTCAAGAGGAGCATGTTCTTACCACTGACTATACGTTTTCATGTAACATTTTATGCACAACTTCCGGTGCAATCTTTTTACTATAAGATCATGCCGCGTTTTATAACTTCTTTTTCCTAATTGCTCACATTCACTACAAATATGTGCCCAAAGACTCCTCTGCTTTATGACATATTCAGCAACGAAGGGAGCAATTTGGTCCATCAATGTTAGCTTTCACTCAATTTGTTTTGAGTGCCTGGTCATATGCCTCAGTAATAATAGTTTCAGCGCTCTGTTAACCAAACCTGGTCTAAGACAACGCCAAGAACTAGGATTGGCAATCTATTTAATGCAGTTGGGAATTTGCCATGAAGAGCATTTTCTTACTGTGCCCATTCTTGTTTCTCTCTAAACGCTTTATTGTATGCTTTCTTACCAGAACTTCTCTCAGTGGTGGTTCTTCAGTTAATGTTAGATAGTCCAACAAGCTCTTACACTCACAAAGTACACATTGCTAAATCGAAGTTAAACCTCTCCCACCTTCCTTTCTCTCACAGTACATTGATAACTAGGAGGGCTAGCTATCTGGGAAAACAACACAAAAAGAACAGAGACGATATCGAAGAAAACGACAAAAAAAAAAGAAAACACAAAGGAGAAACTCATATCGATAGAGAAGCGGAAAAACACAAGGGGAAATCTAGGTTCAGGGCTTATGTTCTGTTTCTGCATTAACTTCTCTCTCTCTCTCTCTCTCTCTCTCTCTCTCTCTCTCTCTCTCTCTCTCTCTCTCTCTCTCTCTCTCTCTCTCTCTCCCCCCGGTTACTGCAACTTACATGTACTGCTGTCTCATGTTTTCCTCTTCTCTATCGGTATGTTTTTCTCCTTTGTGTTTTCTTTTTGTCGTTCTCTTCGATATCGTCTCTATTTGTGTTGTTTTTTTTCTGTGATCCACAGAAGAAAGCCGACGATTGGGAATTGACCTTGTGTTTATGTTTGTGTTTCTTTTACATTTTCTAAATAATATTTATTATTAGCAAGACTGCGCCTTTGTCACTTTTTAACTCGTATATATTTATATATATATATATATATATATATATATATGTGGGGGGGGGGGGTATGTTTTAATTTATATATGTATATATATATATATACATATATAAATTCAAACATACAACCCCCCCCACATATATATATATATACATATATATCTATCTATCTATCTAAGGCGGGTAAAATTCCCGAGATCCAGGACGAGTTCTCTCCAGCGGTCTCTGTCCCTCATTATCGCTGCCATATCCTGCATCTCCAACAGACCAGTGTTGGTCCTTAGGGCATCAACATATGTTAACCTTGGTCTTCCTCTTCTAGTGTGTCCATGTAGGGGCTCCCAAAGGAGCACTGAGTGCAATGTCAACTCTGGATGTCGGTGAGCATGTCCAGCCAACCTCAGTCTTCTCTGTGTCACCTTTGAGCTGACTTTTGGGATGCTCCCATACAGCTCTGAGTTTTTCATCCTCAGTGTATACTGATTAATGTTATACAGTGTATACTGATTAATATATATATATATATATATATAAATATATACGAGTTAAAAAGTGACAAAGGCGCAGTCTTGCTAATAATAAATATTATTTAGAAAATGTAAAAGAAACACAAACATAAACACAAGGTCAATTCCCAATCGTCGGCTCTCTTCTGTGGATCACAGAAAAAAAACAACACAGATAGAGACGACATCTATATACAGGGTAACAGATTATTGTTATAGGTAGTCCACTTAAGTGTAGTCCAGTTATGGTACTCCGAGTAGTGGATGATATCAACGCTTGGCTAAGTTTGACTCAACAAGGCGTTTCCATAGTTATGCTGCCAGTACGCGGTAATTTCTATGTTGTAAACACTTGGAGTAATGATAAATCAGGAAAGAAGAGTAACACGGTTTGCTATACAAAAAAGGTTTTTAATTTCATTGCTTACAATTGTTTCTCTGAACTGGTAGGTCTAGAGATCACTACCCGCTTGTTTTCACGTCAATCGATCACCAATACGTAGTTGTAATCAGTCAATTCATCTGAGCTTGTGAGAATGAAAGGAATATACAGACATGGCTACTATATATAGTAGTAATGGCATTCAATCAGAACAATAACAACAATACTAACAATGCTAGCAATAAATTATTTGAAATAATCACAACATCAATCTAGGTGAGAAATATAGTATATCTACGATTTTAGCGTGAGATTAAAAACCTCTTTTGTATAGCAAACCGTGTCACTCTTCTTTCCTGATTTATATAGATATATATATGTATACACACATATATGTACACACACACACATACATACACACACACACACACACATATATATATATATATGTGTGTGTGTATATATACATATATATGTGTGTGTGTGTGTGTGTGTGTCTATCATTTACACAATATTATACAAGTATAGTAATATTTATATTTAGTAAAACAAGACATACTATGTAAAAATACATTTAAAGGCATGCACAATTCTACTTACATTATGATTGCAAAATTCAATTATAATTGCTCAATTTTAATGGCTTGAGAAGAAAATATAAATTACCATAATTAAAATGGTTAATCACAATCAGTAAATTAAATCACATCATCCTCATCAGAGATTCTTTTCTTACCAAAAATATATTCAGCCTTAATCAATAGAATTCAAATAAATTAATTTGTGTTGGTATTGATGCCAAGAAGACGACTAATTTAACAGGCCAAAACGCGTTTTTACCTTTATAAAGCAGCCATAAATGGCTGGAAGTTCAGAGGAAGCTGAAGAAGGCTCACCAATCGCGTCAAAACCTACAACTCAACACAAATTATCTAATTAAGGGAGCAGCAAATATAGATCGAAATAAATTATCTCAATCCTATTATACCATAAAAAGCTCAATGAATATTAAGGGCTAAAATCCAAATTTTCAGAGTATCATTTAAACAATATTATTTAGATTTGATATTTCGTAAAACAAAACATAGTAAGCTAAAATACATTTAAAAGCAAACAAGTTACATCAAAATCAGTAAATTCAATTAAAACTGCATATGACAAAGAATAATTATTAATTACCATAATTAAAATAGTTAATCAGTAAATTAGGGCAAATCATCTTCATCAGAAAGCATTGCTTTACAAAGAACATATTTAGCCTATACAAGAGGATTCAAATAAATTGATTTGTGTTGGCATCGAAGCCAAAAAGACGACTAATTTTACAGCTCCAAACGCATATGTATGAAAAAAACACACATGTTTGCTTTATAAATATTATTATATTATACACAATATGCACATTCTACTTATCAATAAGTTGATAAATTATTTTACTAGTCATTTAAATTGCAACGTTGCATACATATACTCAAATAATATTTTAATGAGAAAAAGTCATAAACATAATGAACCTAATGTAATGTTACGGAAAGCGGCTTTCAGGAAACATTGTAATAACTAAATTCATATATATGTTTAATAATTATTTCTACTTTTGGCACAAGGCAAGCAATTATTCCAGCGTATCACTGGTACTTTATTTTATTGACCCTGTAAGGATGAAAGGCAAAGTTAACCTCGGCGGAATTTGAACTCAGATCATAAAGGGGCGTAACCCTATGTTACAAAGCATGGCGTCCGACCCTCTACTGATACAGCCAATCCACCAGCCAATAATACATGAATATATTCTCCGTCTAAGAGCGTTTGTCTTTGAGTTAACGTATCATTACAAGTATGGTGGTGGGTATAACTATAAAGTATAAATATGGGTTGTGCGATCTTTTGAACAATTGTCCAATCCTCCTGCGACGAAATAACTCTGGGAAACGTTAATCCAAAATAATGTGTGTTCAGTAACGTTTAATGTTTTATTTTGTTGACCACATGAGCTATTGGTGAGAAGTTAAACCTATTCAAGCACATATATGGCCGTATGACCTCCAGCCCCGACAACCGGAATTCTTATTTGGATGCCATGCACTAGGGAATCGTTGGCGAATTGATATACTTTTAATATCATCAGATTACCATTCTCTCTGGTATTTTTTCTGTTATTTTTTCCGGTTAAATCTCAACGAGGTGTCATTAGTTTTTCATCGTTTCGAGGCGAGAAAACGATAAAGTAGCAGCTCAGGCTGGAGGATAGGCAGAATTTATAGCATTCACCAGGATGCATTTCAATAAAAAGATCAGAATCTGCATGTTCTGAATTGAAATCCAATCTGATTTTTACCGACAAACTTAGGGTATAATGAAACTAGGGCTTCTATTATTTGAAAAAGTATACACGATAACTCATATGACGTGCTACTCCAAGGGCGATGGCTAAAGCTAAGCAGAACTGAGTTTCAGTAACAACAATGGCAACAGGAACTGTTATTTGATGCTAGTTGCGTATGAGACAGCTACAATAATGTGACACCCCCACAGGGTTTGTAACCAAATGACGGTAGTGGATTGAGGTGGGTGAGAGACATATTTTGTTATGGTACTTTAGGGTGCGTTATACTGCGCATTAAACTGTCGTCATGATTACGATAAATACGATTATGTAGACATAACATATGTTTTAACGTTAATTGATACACAAAAACTCTACGCGTTTGATCGCTCTCGTTATGCTGGATATATTCTTTATGGAGGCCGGTCAAAGCATTTCTACAATTACAGCTTCTCTTTGTTACTTGGTTGCTATTGGGAATAGAACATTGATGGTATATCATTTTATCAAGCTTTTACAGATTACCGTTAAGATGACTTGGGCGTCAAGTCCCATTTGTATTAATTTGATTAACAGCTTTTATGGAACTAACATTATATTTCTTTTGTTTCATATAATTGTTAGGTGCTATTTATGATTATCGATATTATCCTTATGTTTATGATTATTGCTATAATTTCTAGTTTTTGTCGTTGAATAATGTAAAATTGTACATGTATTTCTCGAGTTGGGTTTACGTAGAGTCCTATTACGCGAGATTACATTATTATAGACATTTCTATCAACCATAGGGGAGTTGACATTCGATACGATATTTTCCTTATAACCAGATCTATTCAGTGCTTCGTTGTAATAATGAGGTCTCTGATCAAACCTAGCTTGGTGAGAAGAGAGTTCAGAGATTCGGTTTGACACGTTGTTGACAATAGATTTTAGAATAGATCTTGTGTAGATGGATTGATTTTTCGTGTAGAATAGTTCTTTGCCCGTTTATGAAAAAAGTTTTTACACTCCATACTCGAGGTTTAAAGTTACATCTAAAAAGTTTACAACACTTATTTTTAGTATCAACAGTTATAGTTAGGTTATACTCTTTAAAGAATCTCTGTAAAAGTTTATTTTTATTTTTTTTTATTCAACTCTAGGTTTCTACTATTCTTACTAATGGTGAAGAGAGGATCATCAAGATATAGGCCCCCTTTGAAGTGTGAAAAATGCCTTTGAGTTTGTTTAGTAAGAAAATATCCGCTAATATCGAAATTATTAGGGCGGTTTTATAAGTCCACGAGCTACGAACAAACTCAACTATGGTCTTTCTAGCAGTTAGTATAATATTGATTTCTGTCTTAGTTGTTACTAGTTCTTTTAGACATAATCAAGGCCCCATTTAGGAGGGCGAAGGAGATTGAAGAGAAATAGCTATATATGTTAAATTGTATAAAGTTTGATCTATTATTATCCTGAAGTTTCATAAGCTAGTTTACTTCCTCATCAGTGTTATTCGATAATTTTAAACTGAGTTTTTATTTCCAATCAGGGAAAATTCTGTCTAAAATGTTTTAGCAGTATATCGTTCAGTATATCATCCTAGTTTGTTCACAATGCGATTCATCTCACTATTAATATTATCCACGTTTACAGTTATAGATTCACGTTTACAGTTATAGAGAGCATTCCTCATTCTATAGACTTCTGACTGAGGAATGCTCTCAGAACTGACCAATGGGAAGTTTGACACTGTTTTTGTTATTTTGTTCCTTTAACACCTTGTCCCTTCTACCATTTTATCAATTTTTAAGCTAACTCCAACAATAACAACACTTAGAATGAGGAATGTTCTAATAACTGACCAATGAGAGGAGAAGGGGACCTTTGACACTGAAATTCGTTTGTTTCAATTCATATGACTCCAGTTCCTCAGTGAATTAACAACCCAACAAGGAACTGGGCATATCAGAGTATTGACAATATTATACACCTAAACAACATATGTACTTGTCTATACCATACTAATTTAAACTGCCTGAAGAGGTCACAGCCAAAGATGGCTGTCACTGAAATATATATAGCAGTAATAAACGAAGCTAAATTTTAATCATTTGACTTTTATTTAACTTTATTTTACACTACTCCGGAGTAACCAAACCAACCTGCGCACTTCGTCGAGTGCTCCAGCCTGCATACTGAGGTGTTGGTATACAACCAACATAAACTCAATATATATATATATATATATATATATAAAATATTAAACAAATAATGAATAAACAATTCCTTATATTAAACAAAAAAAGTTCATTATTTAACGATCGTTTCTAGGATATATATGTGTTAGAATTGGTATGCATATTCATATTGGACACTACCGTAAACTCTTGGTAGATTTATCTACATATATATATATATATATATATATATATATATATATATATATATATATATATATATATATATATATATATATATATCATAAAACATGTCTATAGAATCAGTAGATAAAATATATACCGTTTCCTCTCCCAATTAGCATAATTAACCATATAAAAAAACAATTAGACCAAGCTATAAGAATAAAGGCTCCTATGAAGAAATCTCCAACAAATAACCGAAAGCAGCCCTTCGCGGCGGTTACGACGGAGTATTTATCGAACATTTCGACAGCATGTATAAATCGATCAGATATACAGTCAACTAAACACAATTAGGTGTAAAATAAACTAGAAGAAATGTGTACATATTTAATATATTAATTCTTCATTGAGCCACAATGTGACCCGTTGCAAAACACATATATATCTATGCCTTTACATTTATATATGTAAACCTTATATATATATATTTATTTATTAACATAACAGATTAAAGTTTAAACAAAGAATCGGTGCTTTCACCCTTATATATTTGATATATATTTATCCTTATCGAGCCCTCTTTGGATTTTTGTCTTCGCATTTATTATTATTACTATATATATATATATATATATATATATATATATATATATATATATATATATATATAAATGAAGTAATCCCGTCGGAAAGGTCCAGGAAAAAAGAGTGCACTATGTAGGTTACAGAGCTTATTAGTTATGTAATAAACAACATAAGATAATTATTTCATTTACCAGTGGTTTCTTGAAAGCAAACAAATTTGCTTTCAGTCATCAGAATGAAAAAATCCTGATGTTTTTATTGGATGTAGATTTCAAGAACCTTTCTCGTTAGGTTTATGATAAGGTTTAAAAGAGGCAGTAAGTAGATCAAGATTAATGTCAAGAAAGTTACCATTGGTAAGGTTTGTATCTACAGTAATTTTTAAGGTTTAGGTTAGCAAAAGTATTGGTTACATTTTTACGGAATTTATCAAGGTTATGGCCGTTGGTGGTATGAGAAACTGCCAATCCGTCGTCACGGTATAAACCGATATTATGGGAAGGAAATTTCTCTTTAAGGGTGTGGAGAAGGAATAATCCTACTAAGTCACGCATCGTCATATGAACCCATCGCAACATCAAAGTAGTTTTCAGGGCTTGATGTTTTAACCCAAATACTTTCATTAGTAAAGAGTAGAGTGTTCCTAGCATGAAAGATACTGTCTTCTTCTAATTTAGAAATATTAATGAAGCTTTAATTAATAAGGAAACAGTAATAGAGGGGTAAAAATCAACAATATCAAATTGGGTAAATCACTTATTTTTACCTTGTATATTATTAAACCAAGACATAACAGAGGATGTATTTAACCATTGCGATAAGTCAGTCTTAGTTCTAATTAGGAGTATTATTTTTCTTAAGGTTTTTTACTTGCAAGGCCAACTTCAGATTTAGCCGGGTTAATCAGTCTACAGCTAGGTCGTTTAGTAAAGTCTAATTTATGGTCTTTAAGGGTAATATATACTTTACGTTTAGCTAGGCTTTCAATCCGGTTGTCTATTTAAAAAAAAAACAAGCTAGTTCTTTAGCTTCTTTATTAATAGCATTGTAGGTGTTATTGTTAGCTAATTGATATTTGTTGGTGATACTATTTGTTAAAATTTGGTTATACAAAATACTATTTACTTCAAAGAGATTTTAAATTTTATCGGAAAGACCAAAAGTGTTTGTAGAATTTTTAAAATTAGAAATATCGTTAGAAAGTTTAGTTTCAAAGTTATTGTTGTACTTACGAAATTTGATATCACTAATAAAATTAACAAGGTCCAATTCGAAGTTGGCCATGTATTTAATCCTAGGTGGGTATTTACGGGATTTAATGTCAAAATGGTTCTTCAAATCCACATTCAATAAAAAGATCAGGATTGTTTCACTCTGATGACGGAAGGAAGGCACTGGTAAATGAAATAATTATCTTATGTTGTTTATTACATAACTATATATATATATATATATATATATATATATATATATATATATATATATATTATATATATATATATATGAATGTATATATAGTGTATTTTGCAATACACTGTATGCTTAATTAAAAGCATTTCGAAGACCTTATGCTATTGTTTTAGAGTAGTGACAGTCTCACTTACATTAATTTTCAGCAAACAGGAGAGATAAAGCTGACAGAGCTCTGTTTCGCATTTGTTATGCTTATCAAAGCTTCCTGTTTGCAGAAAATCATGAATGTTTGATTCTTATAGAATTCTAGTAATAATCAGGATTATTAAAGTAAGCGAGACTCTCACTACTCTAAAACAATAGCATAAGGTCTTCGAAATGCTTTTAATTAAGCATACAGTGTATTGCAAAATACACTATATATACATTCATATATATATCGCTATTTCAGAGCACCAATTCTAATTTTCAATTTCTGCTTGACCGGCAACCGCTCTGTATAATCAGTTCCTGATTATTACTAGAATTCTATAAGAATCAAACATTCATGATTTTCAGCAAACAGGAGGAGTATTTAGCTTTAATAAGCATAACAAAATGCGAAACAGAGCTCTGTCAGCTTTATCTCCCCTATTTGGTGAAAATTAAAGTAAGTGAGACTGTCACTACTCTAAAACAATAGCATAAGGTCTTCGAAATGCTTTTAATTAAGCATACAGTGTATTGCAAAATACACTATATATACATTCATATATATATCGCTATTTCAAAGCACCAATTCTAATATATATATATATATATATATATATATATATATATATATATATATATATATATATATATATATATATATGAGATGACCCCTTAGCCTTTGTCAAGGCAGAATTCTAGGAGAAGGAAAACTCTGATATAACACCTGCCACCCTGATGGTATCCAATGATGTTGACTTGTTCTTCTTTTTGGTAAATATCATCTTGGTTAAGAGAGTGGGACTGGCTTTGTGCAGTGACTTTGCTCACTATAAAAGCTTCACGGCACAGGCATTGCTTTATGTCTGGAGATCTCTCTGCACTTGTCGTCACATGGTACCATGGGCCCAGCACTATGTGTCAATAATTGTGACAAGTGTAGTGTTTGTACCAGAGTTTTCAAGTCGCTGGCTGGTCTAAAAAGTCACACTCGTTCAGCGCATCGGTAGGGGTTCTCCTACATGGATATAAAGTAGTGGCCGTACTCGAAAACGAGTTGGCAGCCACCATATATATATATATATATATATATATATATATATATATATATATATATATATATGTGTGTGTGTGTGTGTGTGTGTGTGTGTGTGTGTGTGTGTGAAGGCGCATAGCTTAGTGGATAGAGCAGTAGGCTTACAATCGAAAGGTTGTGAATTCTCGGACCGGGTGATGTGATGTTTCCTTCAGAAAGACACTTTATTTCACGTTGCTCCAGTTTATTCACCTGAAAATGAGTACCAGTAATAGCTGAAAACTCTTCTCCCATTTCCTTCAACATACGTATGCGAGACTGGCTTCTCAACCATGAGTGTTATTAAGATAAAGTACAGGAATAATATGGATATTAATTCTCCATTGCCCGTGGCACTGTCCTCAATTGTACCACGACTGGATAATCTGACAAAGAAGAACCAGGCTCACCTTTCACACTAGTAAAGATTAAGGTTATATCATTTTTATTTTTGTATTAATAAACTGCTTGTTATTTTTTTATTACTTTTTTATATGTTTTGATATTGTATTATTTGTTTACAAAATAAATAGTAGATAAAAATAATGGTCAACTTTTATTATATTCATAATATATATCGATTCCGGTATAAATTAATATTTCCGGTATATATTAATATTACTATGAAATATTAGCTGTACGCGGCACGTTGGAAAAAAAATGCCGGTCTGCCACATCATATAGTTTGAGAAGCACTGGTCTAGGAGGTGTAATGAGCTGAAATAATTACCGGATTAAGATCAACTTGTGTAGATCGAGATAAACTGCACACTGGGCTATAAACACGTGCTGCTAAACCACAAGTTAAATCGCATCCACTCCTTTATACTACGTTACTTTTTTGAACTTCGGATAAAAATGTAACTGATAATATAGCTGTAGTGAAGTTAATTTATTTTCTATCACTCATGACAGAATAAAGCTGGAAAAGTGTTTAATTTCAATCAAATATGAAAAAAAAATCAGGCTTTATTTATTGTATTGATTACATACAAAAGTAATTAATTCTTTATACATATATAATATTGTTGCTTCGATTTGATTAATTCTTTATTTTATTTTGGATGGCAAGTTTTAAAAATGAGCCGAGATTATTTATTTGTAACAGGATTAGAAGACATATAAATTAGGATTTTCAGCGTCTGCTGCTATATATTATATTATAATTCATTTTAAACGACGATTACGAAATTCAATCAGCAGCAGCAGCAGTATTAGTATTAGTAGTAGTAGTAGTAGTAGTAGTAGTAGTAGTAGTAGTCGTAGTAGTAGTCGTTGTCCTTCTTCTTCTTCTTCTTCTTCTTCTTTTCTTCTTCTTCTCCTTCTATGCCTCTCCCCCTTCAGATTTTTTTCAGAATTTATCTTTTCTCCCCTTCTCCTCCTCTTTCTGCACCAATTTCTCTTTTTTGATCTTGTTGTTGTTCTTCTTCTTTTCTTTTCATCCTTCTCTGCATTTTTTCTTCTATTAATACCAGCAAGAATATATTGAATACTGCATTTCTAGAACGCATTTGATGATAGTTCATCTCAATTAAAACAAATTGACAGCAACAAGGGAGTTTATAATTGATAATATACACACTACAAAGTCTCTAAATGTCCTAGAAATAGCAGACATGACTTATAAAGGGAAGAATGTCTCAAAGCAGATTCTTGCCTGGCCACAGGTATCCGCATTTTCTGAACGAGATAACTCGAGACTTCCGTATGTCTCGTGAGACCATGGATCAATACACACAAAGGTGGCAGGCGTAACGCCAGTTACCCATATTTACCAGTCTTCCATCTCCGAGTTAACGTTGTTGCCAAACAAAAATCAAAGTCTGATACAGCTAGGCACCAATATTGTAGCAGGCAAAATGGTGTAAGTGATACCCCAATGCATCTTGTTATATGCTTTATGTATTGAAACAGTCTATCGATAGTAACAGCATCGAAAGGATAATTGGCAATTTGGACATTTGCAGGATTTGAACTCATCCGATATTTTGGTGGGTGTTTTAATGAGAGGGGTGATAGTCCCTTCATTTCGCAACATGAAATGAAGCCCTCTGCTCAAAGTCACAACACAACACAAGAATCAAACCCTTTACCTTATGATCCTATGTTGAACATTCTAGCCTCTATGCCACGCACATTCTCAGCAACATCATTGTTGATGGTCAGTCTTTTCTGAGGACAAGTGCTCCAATGGATTCAATCACGGGAGCTGTCCGCTTTTGGAAATACGTATAAGTAGCTGAGCATTCCACAGACACGCACGCGCTTAATATTCAAGGTGACGGAGCGAGACAACGTGTGACATGCGAGCCGCTCGAATTACCGGTACATCGTTTTTTTTTGCCAGATGAGAGAACTGGAGTAACATGAATTACTCTCTTGATTAAAGTCACAACGCACCGTCTGGTTTGGGAATCGAACACCCTAATATTCGTTCGTAACCTAACACCCTAACCACTTGCTACGCGCCTTCATGTACCATAGCGTATAGGAATATTAAAGGACAAACATACATATGTATAATTCTGTATGATTCATTATAGTCAATTAAGATAAATGATATGAGAGAATGTGTCAGGCAAGTGTAAATAATCGATTTCAGACATACTCTTAATGATAACGTTTAGAGTCACAATTAGTGTGAGCGATTGTTATTCACGTAGATTTAACCCCAAATAAAAAGAAGGCCAATATTACAATATATCTGATTATATTTTATTATAATTTTAAATCATAGACATAGACATCGATATCGTATTGAGATCCATGTTTTGTTATCTTTCCTATGTTTATATTGTGTTGCTAAATCAAATACACAGGCGGCGGCATGGCTCTATGATTAAGAGAAACCGTTTACAACTCTATGGTCGCCAGTTCACACTGACCGCGTATCAAGTTGGAAAATGTTCTTCTACATGAGAGTGAATATGACAAAGCTGCATATATGCATATAATATATATATATATATATATATATGGGGACCACCAAACGTTTCCAAGACCAATTGATAGACACACATCCAACTATGTACAGCGTCACCTTAACAACTGGCTGCACCAGTTAGGGGACCTTGTTTGATTGAGGCTTAATTGTATGCATATATATATATGGGATTATAGGTAATCCAGTTAGTATTCTGAGGATTTGATCAGAGGTAAACACTGTATTTAAGGTCGAGTGACGCAACTTCGAGTGATTAGTGGCCTTTAGGGTCACCTGATCAATGAAACAATTGTTAATACCTGAAATAAATCCCCTTGTTGTACAGCCGACCATGTTATTCTTCAATCTTTCACTATATATATATATATATATATATATATATATATGTGTGTGGGGGGGGGGTATGTATGTGTGCCTGTGAGTTATATACGAGGTGTCAGGAAAGTAACAGGACTTACTGCGCAGTGTGAGTTATGAATGAGGCAGAAATTAAAGAATTGCGCCGCCCTATGATGTAATATTCGCAAACTTTATAACTGCTCACTGCAGTTATTTTATATTTTTTCACGAACGTTTGTTAACAGCTCTACAATTTTAAGCTGTCGAACGCTGGGCACAGAGCAACGATCCAACCTGAAGTGTTGGAGAAAACTCAGTCGGAAACACTCGGAATACTGTAGAAAGTGTACTGAAGATGAGATGATGTCGTACTCACAGGTTTTAGAGTGGCATAAAATGTTCGAAGCTGGATGCGAGGACGTGGAAGATGACCACAAGAGGGGAATGTCTTCAACAAGTAGAACTGAGGACAAAGTTGAGCGCGTAAATTAGGTAGGGCTGGCTGTTCAACTGATCGCAAGTGACGTGGGCATGAACCGCGAGATCCTTTGGAAATTTATCACCGATGATTTGGGCATGCGAAAGAACTGATGATGCTGAGCGGTGACCAGAAGGGGCGTCGCATGCAGGTATGTCAGGACATACTCGATCCTCTGAAACTGCACCAGACTTGCTGGGGTGAGTCATCACCGGTGATGATACGTCGTTCTTCGAGTAGAACGCGGAAAACAAGCGCCAGAAAGCCTTGACGGCGGAACTGCGAAGAATCCCGGGAGAATACTTCCAGAAGTGAATGGTGGCGTGGCGGAGAACAATGGGAAAATGGGTTAGACATGAGGTGGATTATTTCAAAGGGGAAAACTTATTTGTAAATTGGCGGGAGTCGTAAATAAATATTTCAAATCCAATTTACAAATTATAAGTTTTCCCCTTTGAAATAATCCACCTCATGTCTAACCCATTTTCCCATTGTTCTCCGCCATGCCACAATTCACAATTATCCCAAGGTAATAACCCTATACGCATGAATGAGTGCCCGCAACCGTGCATTGTGTGTGTATACTGGGACTGCGTGAATGTACACACTCATGTGAACGCAACGAAATACTAATACCCCAGGTTGCATTTGAAAAATGTTCGAGTGTATGCTTAAGAGTATATTTGTATATGCTCTCTTGTATGAGTGCACATGTGTATATAGACATACACGCGCATCCAGAGGTATAAAAGTGTGGGTGGGTATATACGTCTGTACTAAGGGATTCGTCTAAGCTCCAAATCCCCCAAGCTATTGCTGTGAAGATATATATCACACTCTACTTTAGTCGAGTCTAAACAATAACTTTTCCAAACACCCACTTTACTTTTCTTTAAAAATAACACCCACCTAGTTTTATGTCTGCATTATACTTGGATTTGGGGGCCTCTGTTGTATATATATATGCACTTGTGCGTACATATATATACACACCTGTATGGATTTGTGTGTGTAGATGTGTGTGTGTGTCTGAGGGGGTAGGTGTGAGTGTATGTACAAGTCAACCAACATAAGTCTTTTTATTTCTAAATTTTCTAAACTTTCTAAGTATTTGACTCTGAGCATAATTTTCAGTAGCACCACTCCACATAAATTCCTCAATTTAAGAATGACCTGGAGTATCGAATTTCATACTATAAACCTCAATTGAATATATATCTGACCAGGAATGCTTTTTGTGAAAATCAGTCATATGTAACTAATGTCATCTTACCTGACGGTTTGAACTTTAAAACACCACCTGCCTTTTTGAGGTCAAATACCAACCCTACTAGCGTCTACAAACTGACCAATGAGAATTAAGACTATTCCTGCTGACAACATTAAATTATTCCTAACAAGCTCATATGTCCCAAGGCTCTGATACCATCAACACCATAAACACAGAGTTGGCATATCTAAGAAGTGACTAACTGCCTGATGAGGTCATAGCAATTCAATGGCTATCATCGAAATATATATAGCAGTAAATAAAGGATTGTGAGTTCATGTAATTGACTTATGTTTCGTCACTATATATATATATATATATATATATATATATATATATATATATATATATATATCAAAGGCATATATTGAGTTAGAAACTCAAAATAGTCTCTTACAATAAATTAGCTCTAGGAAAGAGATTTTTCCAAGCCGTATAATATAACTGAACAAAAAAGAAAAACGAACACAGACATATACATATATGTGTTCAAATCGTAAGGGACCAGATTCGCTAAGGTGAAGAGAATACTAACTATAGACAATAGGGTTTGCCGGACTTAATTTAAGAATAAATCAAGAAAATAAATACAAACAATAATTGTGGTAACTACCAATGACCCGTTTATTTATTTTCTTGATTTATTCTTAAATTGAGTCCGGCAAATCCTATTGTCTATAGTTAGTATTCTCTTCACCTTAGCGAATCTGGTCCTTTACGATTTGAACACATATATGTATATGTCTGTGTTCGTTTTTCTTTTTTATTCATTTATATATATATATATATATTTCGTTTCTGAATTTGTTTAGCAAGAAGAAAGGAAAGGCACAGAAACGAAGAAAGAAATCCCCAGTCACTGAAGAGGTCACAGAGTGTGTGACGAAAGAACTATGACTATATATATATAAACAACTATCTGGTTGTGGAACCAACCAACCAACCAGAAATTTATAAATTTGTAAACTTATAAATATTTAATAAATTAAATTGAAGTGAAAGCAACTGGTGCGTGTGTTTCTTATTGGCAACATGACCCTCCCAAAGTATAACAATATATATATATATATATAGTTTTAATATAGATGAGATTCTACAGGACTAGAACTGTTTCATTCATTAGAAATCATCAGGAATCAAAGAAAATAAATCTTATTATTCCACGATGCTTCAAGCAAACTTCAATACTCTCTTTATATATATATATATATATATATATATATATATATATATATATATATATATATATATATATATATAAAGAGAGTATTGAAGTTTGCTTGAAGCATCGTGGAATAATAAGATTTATTTTCTTTTGGTTCTTTTGGAAGCCTCAACAATGCAGATGGGTAATTCTCCGGGTAACAGGATACGGTGGTGAAGAGTGAGATGTAAGGGAATGTAGAATGAGATGTATATATATGTTGGAGACGCAGGAGATGGCAGCGATAATGAGGGACAAAGACCGCTGGAGAGAACTCGTCCATGGATCTCGGGAATTTTAACCGCCTTAGATATATATATATATATATATATAAATTAATAAAAATAATGAATAAATAAAGAAACAGTTCCTTATATTAAAAAAATAATCATTTTACGATCGTTTCTAGGATATATATGTTAGTGTTGGTATGCATATCCTATAGATCTATGTAAAAATTTTACAAACTATCAGAGGGAATATACATACCTACACATATATATGCTGTCTTCAGAAATAATGATATTTGTTTATTGAAAAAAACCAACAAAGATTTAATACAATAGGTCTGTTTGGGAACAGATTTTGAATTGACCAATAGAAAGATAGTGAAGGTCAAGATGGTAAAATAGTAGTAAAAGAACCTTAATTTATGGGTAGAGGAAGGTAGATTTCAGTTTTGGATGGAAAGAATATTATGAATGAAAGATTATTTTAGGGATGAAAATAGGTCATATGCTGTCTTCAGAAATAATTATATTTGTTCATTGAATAACACTAACACAGATTTAATATAATAGGTCTGTTTGGGAACCGGTTTTGAATTGACCAATAGAAAGGTAATAACTGGCTAAATGGTAAAATAGTAGTAATGGAAGTTTAATTTAGGGGTAGAAGAAGGCAGATTTCAGTTTTGAATGGAAGGAGTATGAAGATTGAAAAGTTTATTTTAGGGGTGAAAATAGGTCAGGTCGGTAAAAGGTACACGAAAAATTGCTGTTATAAAAGGATAATGCCAATCTAAATATCGAATGAGATTAAAATTATACGTTAAAATTGTTAGTGAAAAAATATATATGGAATTTACATCTATGACAAGAAAATAAATTAATTAAATTGATAGGTTTATTTATATTGATAAAATTATATTAATGCATATAGATATGATAAATAAGAGTTAGATGTAATTGAAGAGTGCTGTTAAAGACGAGGGGAAATAAATAAAAAAAATATATATATATATAATTATTGGGGGGGGGGGGGGTTAAACTTATTAGTGAGAAATAACAAATATATATAGATTACAAGGAACATAGAATCATAACCTGAAATTAAAACAGTATATATGTATACTTAATGGTATCAATTTTAGGAAAAGATAGTTGTAAAAAGGAAAATAAAATTATGTAGTTCATTAGTAGTGGAATATTAATTATAGGTTACTAAATTAAAAAAAGTGTTATTATAATAATTTCTAAAATGTATATTAATTAGGTTTATAATATTTAAAGGTTTTTCTCAGTTTATGATTACACGATATTATTAATTCCTGTCGCTTATTTAATAGGATATCCTTAGATTTCATTATTTCAAAAAGTTCTTGGGAACACAATCTACATTCATATCTATTATTTTGATAAGGGGTGGCCCTTTTGAGCACACTCCAGGTCAGGTCATAATCTATATTCCTATTTCTATAATTATTAATTATTTCAGCTAAAGATGTTGTATTATCTAATGCGGCATTTTAAAAACTGTGTTTGTGGGTATTAAATCTTACTTTAAATTGGTTAGAGGTAGCTCCTATATATGAATAAATTGAGTCCTTAGTGTTAACTTTACATTTATATACTATGTTATTAACAAGGCAATTTCCTTTTAATGGGCAATTTGCTTTGTTTCTACAGTTACAACTTTTCGTGAATCCTGTATCAGAGGAGATATTGTGGTTAGTTTGATGTATTGGTGGTATACTCATGGTTTTTCTACATTTATATGCACTATAGGCACTTATATTTTGTTTTATGTTTTTGGTTGTTGAGTAGGAGAATTTAACCGTTGATCTATTTAAAATTTGATGGTATTTGTGGTTTGGCGGGAAGTTCTTCTCTAGGATATTAAAAATTTTTTTAGGTATATTATCCTTAATTTGTAAATTAAAAGGAGCATTATACCAAGTAACTCGTCTATTACGGTTTCGATGTTGTTTATTATTTTTATAGGATGTATCTTGATGTTTATTAAGAGAATTATTGTTAATGACTTCACCAACCACATTTTTTAGTTAGATTCATTGATTTTGGTGTTTTAGCTTGTTTATTAGGAGTTTTATTATTAACATTTATTAGAGTAGTAGGATGAATAGTTTTTTGAGAGTTACTATATTGTATATTAGAAGAGTTAGAGAAATTTGGTTTTATGTTGGTATTTTTGGGTATAGTGTGAGTGGCATTTAGGTGTGTATGTTTCATTTGGTGTTTGTTGGTAATATTAGGTTGTATGTTGTAGTGTTATTGGTACAAGGTATATATACTAATTTATTTTTATGGCCACTTATAGCTAAAGCTTCGTTATAAAAGGTCGCATTTTTATCAAATACATCCTGGTTAGACGAAAGGTTAGAAATACGGAGTGAGATATTATATGCTAGGTTTTTAAGGATAGATTTAGGGTGATTAGATTGTGAGTGTATGTAATGTAAGTTTTGGTTAGGTTTATGGTAAGGTTGGTAGATACCCGTAGACAAGTCTAATGTTATATCAAGGAAATTAACTATTTTACTTGTGTTTTCAAATGTAATATCTAGACTATAATAGTCTTTGAGGAAAGTTCTAATAAGCTTTTTATTTTTTTCAATCTCTGAAAGGCTAAGGTTATTGGAAAGAAGAAGACAGTCGTCACGATATAAACCACCTTTAAGGTGGGGACATGAAGCATTTATGTTAAAAAGAAGAAAGAGGCCCACAAGATCAGTAATTTGGGCTGAATCACTTGAGCCCATAGTAATGTCGAATAGATTACTATATGTGTTTCTGGTCCAGTATTCATTTTGAAATGCCAGTAGTGTTTGTCTAGCATGTGTAATAATATTAATGTCATCCAAAGTTAAGTTAGATCTATTTTTAGAAAATATCAAGGCTTTGTTCAGGAGTATAGGTGATATAGAGGAATAATAATTATGTATATCAAATTGTAGAAATGAAGCAGAAGATTTATTTCTAATATTATTAAACCAGTTAATTACCTGGGATGTGTTTTCCCAGAGTGGTAAATTAACATGTTTTCTTAGTTGTGGGATGACTCTATCTAAAAATCTTTTACTAATGATTCCAATATCAGATTTGGAAGGGCATATAAGCCTTATAGAAGGATTAGAGTTAAAGTTAGATTTATGATCTTTCAGGTTGAAATGTGGTCTTTTCAGTACCAAAGGTTCAGTTCTATCTTCAATATTAAGTCTATTTACTATGTTGCGTGTTTTGTTGTTGATGTTGGTAAGTGACGCATTGTTTGTTTTTTTATAATTTTTCCTGAGTTCTTTATATATGAACTCATTGTAATTATCAATATCCGTGTGATACAGATTTCCAGTTTTGTCAGAGTGGACATGGATTTTGTTAGATTTTTTTAGATCCAATAGGGTAGAATCAAGATCCTTTTGAAAATTAGATTTATACTTCTTAAATTTGAGGTGTTTGATTAAGTTAAAAAGGTCCTTCGCAAAGTTTTCAAGTAAGGAGTTGTGTGGTGGATTTTTATATGTAGTGAAATCATATAAATATTTCTTATCAGTACATTTTGTTTTTTTATCGAAGTGGTAGGCCCTCCATCTGACCCTTTTGATAAATTGGTTGGTTTTTTGCATCATAAGAAGTAAGAAATCATCCTTAGAAGGTAATGGTATATTCTTTAAAGAAGTTCCCAAGTATTGTTTTTCCATTGTGATATGGATAATGGACAAGAAAAACTCTGTTTTCCTGTATTTTTCATCGAACAAAATTTTTAATACATCATCTCTTTTCATGATATTCGGATTACATTGAGTTCTTCATACGGATTGGCCACTACCGTACATTTTCGTAGATTTATCTACATATATATATATATATATATATATATATATATATATATATATATATATATGTGTGTGGGTGTGTGTGGGTGTGTGTGTGTATTGGCAGTTGCACGAAGACAACGCTGTGCATAATAAGGATTTATATGAAAACATATGTTTGGAAAATCAGTTTAGGCGACAATGTGGTAAATTCATTAGGACGTTATATAGTATGCCTCGAGTTAGTCGTTCCGGTTTTCTGTCACGTATAATTTTAGTAATTGTTGGCTGCTACATGTGGTGGAGCTGGTGGATTGTCGCCTAGCCTGCCATGGTGGTTTTTCTTCCGGCTCTTTAGATTCTGAGTTCAAATCCCACTGCTATGAAGGCTGTTTTCATCCTTTTGCGGCCGATAATACAAAGTAATAGCCACGTTCTTGGATTTATGCAATCAACTTTGAACTACCTCAAATTTTCTGGTCGTCTGCCTAAATTATGAATTTATGGCTGCTATTTCTAGCAGTCCGAATTACCGTATAGAGAAACCGTCGTTGGTTTGATCATCCTGTGATATATTATGTTAATCTAATTTTCTCCACTGCTCAATATTCTATCGAATCTTGGTTTACTTATACATGAACTGTGGGCGTGTTGTTTAGCTCAATATACGTTTATAGAAGCGACAAAATATGTAATATTTCCCTAAATAATAACAATAATAATTATAACTATTAACTACTGTGAGGATATGGAATAGAATCATTTTCGTCGATTTGATCAACCGTTTGCCTGACAGTAAATCCACATTTTTTTAAAAATGTAAATATATAGTATGTAAATATTTGTCTATTTTACATTATCTAATAAAAGTGTTCTGGAGTTTGTGTGATAGTCGATTAGCTGATTTCTAAAGACAATTAACCATAAACACGGTAACAAGGAAATGAACCCCGAATTATTAGCAGTGTCAGTCGCCATTTCGTCCCTTTTCGGCTCTTTGTCAAATCTCATTGATGTCTTGAATGCGTTTTAATTGCCGTAACATTCTCCTCGCCCCCAAACTTTCTAATAATAACGTCTCCACATTCGTTTACATTTACACAGCATTCTAGATTCCCTAATCATTCTATGCCCAGAAAGCCAATCACATTATTACATGATTACAATCCTGTCCTTCTCTCTTCAATGTCGCCATTATTTCATTGAACTTGTTTATATTTATTTTTACCTTTCCAAAATGTTATGCCATAAAATTGGCTATCCTGTTTTTCAAACTAATATTATCCCACCATGATTAACCTCTGAAGCCATATTATAGCGTCTATAATGGGATCAAATGGATGTAACATTCCTTTCCTGGCAACCAATCGGGGATTAATACTACATTTCTATTTATTTATTTATTTATCTATTTATTTTTTTATTTATTATCTGTTTGACGAAGTTTCATTGGTTATATTAAAACTCCGATGTTAGCAGATTCCGAAATGCCAATAAATAAAGGCTATTATATCACGTTGTTTTTTTATTTCTACTGCACAGGAAAAGGTATCCGATCACTACATCATTCGGGATTAATCTAATATATAGAGTTTTGTTGTTGATAATTTTAAAACTTACATTTTGTGATTATGGATTTACAGATTAAAAGCAAAACAAGGAAATAACATAATTTATTGTGATTCAAGTAAATAAATTCATCTCCAGTAAGTCCGGCAAATAGAGTATGACATTCTCGTTATATCTAGCGAATGGATAAGTATTCTATCAACACTTCTTCTTCTTCTTCTTCTTCTTCTTCTTCTTCTTGCAATAATACCATCTAGTGATATCGAAAATTGTCTTTTACTTTTGAGCATAAGTCCAAACATACATATATGCATTCATAGACAGGGTGTTTCAAAAAATTTAATATCATTTGAGATGTAAATATCCCAGAAACTACAAGGTCTAGGACAACGAGACTAAGCAGGCTCCATGTTGAGTAACACAAGATTTATTCCTCAAAACATGTCCACGTTATAACATTAATTCACAATATATATTTCAATGTGACTACCTTGGGAACAGACCATTGATATCAAATGTTTTAAAAACCCTGTATATACACACACACATACACACACATATATATATATGGATGTATATATGTATGTTTGTATAGGTATACATACACACACAAATATATATATATATATATATATATATATATATATATATATATATATATATATAAGTATAGATATAGATATATATATTCCCCAAAATGGCCGATTGAAGACAACATCCAAAAGGGTTTTTCAGTTTCTCCCTCTTCGTACTCTCTCTTATCTATTTTTTTATTCTTTCCTCATTCTATGTTCTTTTTCTACTATATCAAGTATTAAACTAATATATGTTTTCTTTGTACTGTATTGATTGCTTTGTTTATTTTTCGCATATATACAGACACACGCACACAGATAAATACATGTATGCACAAACATTGACACACATACAGATACATACACACATGCACACAAATATGTGTGTGTATATATATTTACGTATATCAGTGTGCATTTTTACGCTTATACAAATAAGTATAAACATACATAGAAACACAGACATGCATGTACACATATGCACTTATAGACTAATATAAATACACACACACACCCACATATATATGATATATATATATATATATATATATATATATATATATATATATATATATATATATATATATATGTGTGTGTGTGTGTGTATACCCATATATATTATACGTATTGGCAGTATCGGTAGAGGGTCAGACGCCATGCTTTGCAGCAAAGAGTTACGGCCCTTTATGGTCTGAGTTCAAATCCCACCGCGGTTAACTTTGCCTTTCATCCTTACGGGGTCGATAAAATAAAGTACCAGTGATACACTGGAATAATTGCTGGCCTTGTGTCAAAGGTAGAAACAATTATATTTTGAAGACATTCTTGTAACGGAATTCTGGGCGTCTTAATTGACGGCTTCATTAAAATGTAAAACATTGGAGTTCCTTGATAATCCATACGGATTACGTGTCCAACCTAGCTTAGTTACTATTCCAGCAGGACGGACACAAGACTAAGCATATTGGCGCGCTGCAGAACCACATGGTTTGAGATGTGGTCTAGCCAGAAAATAGTTATTTCAGATCGTAGATGTCGGAACAGGCAGGTTACAATCTTTTTAATGATTTGCCAATTGAGTGTGGAAGTCTAAGCAGCGTACAACTCACAGGTTAACATTACATCTCGTTACACTTGGTATTTTGCTGATAGTTCTATGTCACTTTGTTTCCATAGACGTTCATTGAGCTTTCCATAAATCGACCACAGCCGCCTAGATGCGGTAATGCACTTCTGGATCCAAGCTGTTTTAATCAGCAAATATCATGCGTACCTAAGTGAATGTCTTCACTCTAATCTGTTCACTAACCTGACAAAAATACGTGAAATTGTAATTCAATTAAAAAGGTTTCTGCCGCGCTGAATCACCATGAGAATTCCGTTACGGGTACTCGAGTCTGTGAAATATTGAACCACTTGCACGTTAATATTACGGGCATGTTGTTCCGGTAATCAAAGAACTGGAACATTTGTCGGAACTGACGCAGATCTAACAAACAAATCAATAAATAACTACTTTGATTTAATCATGTATCCTGAATTTTCATCAGTTTTACTTATTCTTTTCCCTTGTTTACTCTTTTATCATCTCAAAAAGTAGTATTTTGTACAACAGCATTTATTGCGTAACATTAATTTAACATTAACAGCAATATAATGAAACCAAAGTAAATATGTTCCCAAATTTTTCTATGGAATTTTCTCAATATTACATAGCCAACATTTGTAATCGTGCATGTGATATTGGATCTCCATCGATTTCAACGACGTGTGTTCCAGTTGCTTCGATAAATGCTACACTTATCTCGTGAAATAAACTAAAGCTGACATTAAGAATGAAGTCCTGCTGGGCAAAATCTTTCAATGCTTTTAGTTCATTATATTACCCCTTATTCTATAATTGTTTACTTATTTGATTGGGTTACCGATTCTGTAAATGGAAGTTATTCAGGCAGTAATGAATAGGATGCGATAACTTGAATATAAGCATAAATTTCATTCGTCCATCTGGCACCACGTAAGCGCAGAGTCACAAAATCACAAACACAGACTAAATGTGTAAGGACTTGTCTGCTTAGAATGCAGGAGTCAAGCGAGGAAGCAATTGTACGTGTTTTAGCTTGTTTCACCGCGACACTAGAGCTATCCGGGTCCATTTGATTTCTCTTATTCTTGAAATCGCATTCTATTACTCAGCATCTCATTCACTCTTTACTTCTATATATCCCTCTCCAATTCTCGCTTTTCATAGCTGCAGCACCTCCTCTAGATTTTCAACATTTTGTTTCACAGTGAGACATTATTTAAACATGTATCTTTATTTTAAGATGTACGCATACATATCTGAACACGCACCACCTACATATATAAATAGTGTGTAGATAGTGTTATAAGCATACATGCAAATTTATAAGCTTTTTTTATGGGGGTTGGGTGTTCTTGTGGATGTATGTATTTTCTCTACGTATTTTTGTGTAACGCTTGTGTAATGCCAGTTTTAAATGTACTCCGGTGTTTGTGCTATTAATTCTTCTATTCTGATTAGCGATCTTTGATGAGATATATTCATGAGATATATTCATTGTTGCTCATTTTGTATGATAAAACCAGTTTTAATGAGAATATAATGTGGAGAGTGTTCATGATGGTTTTCAGGTTTCTCCTCATCAGTGAGTCGTGCCACTTAATATACGGCGGAGAACTAGTGATAATACCAGCTTGCTTTTGTTATTATGGTATTTTGGACTTCATTGACATTACACAACTATGAAGTTGAATTTCGACGTGTGGGCTGGTGTATCAATTATTTTAGTCATTCATATTATTCATGAGAACAACATAAGCACACCTATTCTCTATCATTTTAATTATGATATATTTATATACACACACACACACACACATATATATATATATATATATATATATATATATAAACGCTGCAGATCTACACTTGACATTTAAAGGAAGCACGTCAGTACACCCACATTTACATCAACTTATTACATACAAAGCTTCTTGGTAAGAGATATGAACAAGCAAAACAGTTGCCGTCTGATGCTCTAGGAATTTTCAAATGTAAAGTACGTCTGTTTCATCTCCGAAGAATTATGTATTAGATACGAAGCAGCAGCTGTTATTGATCAACAGGTGAATGAATGCTTCTATTGAATACTTGTAGTATGTTTAGTGAATCTTCTTTTCTTTTTTCATCTTTTAATTATTGTTTCATATAAAGAAAGAAAGAAACGAAAGGAAGAGAGATACCAAAATAGAGATATTGTTTTAATGAAAGATGAAATAACTTTCGAATCTCAAGGACCGTACATTTATTTCCAGATCGCCTACATGTGAGGGTGTGTTGAATTGTGTGTATATATGTATGTCTTATTGTGCAAATATATATATATATATATATATATATATATATATATATATATATATATATATATATATATATAGAGAGAGAGAGAGAGAGAGAGATATGATATGCGTGTAGCATCGTATATATATATATATATACAGAGAGAGAGAGAGAGATGATATGCGTGTAACAACGTATATATATATATATATATAGAGAGAGAGAGAGACGATATGCGTGTAACATCGTATATATATATATATATATATATATATATATATAGAGAGAGAGAGAGATAATATGCGTGTAGCATCGTTACAAGCAACGCGTCGATTTAAGCATTCAATACTGTTAGGAGATGCTGTCTCGCATAGGGTATATATATCAGTGAACTCCAAGGTTAAGATGATTGTAAGATGCAAGGTGTGGCATGTATGGAACAGTATAGTTTCTATATTGGGCTCAAGACCAACTATTTGAAGGGAAGGGAAATTTGATTTTATCGAGCCCAGTGCATTACTGGTGCTTTATTTCATTAACCCCATAATGTTAAAAGGCAAAACTAACCTCGGGATAATTTGAACTCGGGACGTAAAAGGCTGAAACTATATGCTGTAAAGCTTGTTGTCCAGTGCCTTACTGGTACAGCCAATTCACTTCCTTGCATATACACATAATAATAATTTATTCTACTTCATCGATAAGCACGCCAGGCTGAGCAGGCCAAACTCTCCAAGTACCGGTCACTCTCCGACAGGTTTGCGGTCGTGCCCTTGGCATTGGAGACTTCTGGTGTCCTTGGCCCTAAGGCTAGCTCCCTATTCACCACCATAGGTGCTGAGCTGGCCAGCCGCATGTGTGAACCTCGCGAGTTGGAATGGCTCTTCCAGTGCATCTCCCTTACCATTCTCCGGGGAAATGCCTTCTCCATCCTGTCTGCCGGGGCTGTGGGGAGGCCAGCACGTGGGACCCCATTTGCTCACCTTGCGGATTAATAGGCAAAGTTATAAACTATTGTAAATAAAAAAAGCGTTGAAAATAATTGTTTCTTCTTTCGGCACAAGGCCAGCAATTACCCAGTGCATTACTGGTACTTTATTTTATCGACCCGTAAGGATGAAAAGCAAAGTTAACCTCGACGGGAGGTTCGCGTGAAAAGGGAGTTTTATATGTGTCACCGAATATGGCGTGTTAAACGCTTGATATTAAATTAGAAACACAAATTATCAGTACGAGTGAAAATGGAAGTAACGTGTTGGTTGTGCGATGTTCAGAGAGCAGAGACGTCACAGCTGCTTCCTCACATTCACAAATAGGATCAGTCAGAATGTGAGGCACCCATTGGTCCTGATTAGACACCTTCCCTTTTGCATGCAAATGATTGAAGATGGTTCTTGCCGATGCCACAAGCAATTCGGATAGTCAAGGTGATGTCTGCTGGGGTTCGACTGCCATCAGCTCATTCATTTGCTCATCATTCAATTTGGATGGACGTCATGTAATTATCGAAACGGAAGCGTGAGACCCACCCCTAGCACTACCTTCAGACATGTTGTTTGATTCAAATGCATTTTAATGTGATGTCTGCGTGTTGCTACACTTAATATAGTGTCATTTGAAATCATAAAGTTGATAATAGCCACGAATAAATAATTTGGATAGATCCATGTTGTTTCTCCTTTGACGGCGTGATAGAAAATTAGAAAGAAACATAGATCCTACCGACATCACATATATATGTGCGCATTCACAACCGTCAACCTTTCCAGAAAATTCCCCCCTTTTTCTGTCATACTTTTAACACACACACACCGACCACCTTCATTCTGTCCACCCTTCTTAACCTTTTAGAGACCCTGAACACTTCTTCCTTTTTTAACCTTTAACTTTAACTTTATCTACAACCAATAACACTCACACATGCACTTTATTCACATATTCTTTGTCATACCCTCTCACTACTCTCATCCCTTTTTCTTTCTACTATTAGTTATACTCTTTCTACATACACCCTTATATTTCATTATTTTATTTACGGGAACCCTATTTCTATCTTTCAGATATTATATTCATAGATATGTATGAATATATATTTATATATGTATACACTTTTGTATGTATTTATTTATTTATGCGTGTGTATTCTTGCATATGTTGTATAGTTATATGTATGTGTGTATGTTTCTACATGTCTATGTATGCGTATGTATATGTTCTGCATGTACGTATATTTACATATATTTTCTTTTTCTCTCCCCACCCCCTTCTTTCATAATTGCATATGTATGTGTATTTGTATATATTTCCATATTTTTTCCTTTTTATTCTCCCCCCTTTCTTCATAATTGCATATGTATGTGTGTTTGTATATTTATTTTTGCATGTGTGTCCGTATGTATGTACGAATATATTATTTTTATATATTCACATTTGTCTGTACGCATGTATATGTGTGTGTATATATGAGTGTATATATGGAAGTTTAGTAAAACCTGTATATATGTACACACATATATTATATGTATATATATATTTTTATGTGTGTTTGTGTGTGTATGTAAGTACGTGCGTATATATATGTGTTTATATATAATTTTATACGTGAGTATATTTATCTATATTTACTTCCTTGTCCGTATTCCTATACACGCATAAATTTGCACAGAACATTTTGTTTGCATTTTATAAATGCGTTTATATGATATCTATATCCGGTTAGTAGGGCGGTGAATTGGCAGTATCGGTAGAGGGTCGGACGCCATGCTTTGACACATAGAGTTACGGCCCTTGCCATTCTGAGTTCAAATCCCGCCGAGGTTAACTTTGCCTTTCATCCTTACGGGGTCGATAAAATAAAGTACCAGTAATGCACTGAGTAATTGCTGGCCTTGTGTCAAAAGGTAGATACAATTATATCTATATACGGTTCATATATTTTTATTGTATGTGTGTGTGTTTATATATTGTGTGTATGCATGTGTTTGTGTATGTCTGTATATGTGTGAGTATGTGTATCTTTGTAC
>OZ024742.1:60024097-60046597 GCA_964016885.1 Eledone cirrhosa
AACCAAAATTACAACAATTTTAATTACGGTAACAACTTTAACAACTATAATAGAAAGCATTACAATAATTCCAAAAGACAGAAAAGAAATAGAACTAGAAATATAATATGGTTTGCACCCCCTTTCTCACTAAATATTAAAACCCACATTGCTAACCTATTTTTTAATGCTCTTGACAAACGCTTCCCTAGAACACATAAATATCACTCAATTTTTAATAGACATACTATAAAATTAACTTACTCGTCCACCAAAAATTTAGCACAAAATATTAACAGAATAAATAATAGGAATCTAAAACCTAGCCAAAATAACGATAATAGCCTAAACAATATTCAATTAAACAACTGTAACTGTAGAAATAAATCTAAATGTCCGTTAAATAACAATTGCTTAGTTAAAAATATAATATACAATTGTAATGTTAAAACTGACTTAAATTCTTTTAACTATGTTGGTTCCACCTCGACAGAATTTAAACTTCGCTATAATAATCATAAGAATTCTTTCACAGATCCAAACAAAAAATCTTCAACTTCACTATCAGGCTTACTCTGGCAACTTAAACATGATAACGTTGAATATTCGATGTTTTGGAATATAGTCTCAAGAGGGATTCCTTTTAATTCCTCATCTGAGACATGTGACCTCTGCGTGGAGGAGATATTCTTTATATTAAAATCTAAAAATTCCCTTAATTTAAGGAGCAATTTATTCAGTTTCTGCAGACATAGATTGAAATCAACGTTTAAATATAAATATAAATTTAAAATGTAGTATATTTAGCTAAGATATTTAATTAATTATGAAACCTGACGATAAATCTTTCGATTCCTTCAACTTTTTCTTTTTTAAACCTTCTTCATAAATATATACTAATGATGTAATTAAACTACCCTAAAATGTTGATGCTCCCAATCTATTGAATAAATTTTACGCTAGATAAACTTCTATACTAAATATAAGAGCATCTGTAGAACAACAGGGTCTCCTAAATCTTTTAAATGATTTCTGCTAAATAAGTTTTGGTGAATAATTTTGGTTTTTTGTTTGCTTTTTGATTCTGATTGCTTCTAATGAACTTGGCAATATATTGTCAGATAAATTGGAAGGGTAGATTTCTGTGGTTGATATGGGGGGCATACTGTGTTTTTTACGGCCCTAGATACTCTAGGGAGTGATGAAAGTATTCTTAGCGTTTTGATATATTAATATCTGTTGTCTCTGTGCAGAGGCCATATGTATTAATATGAATATGGAATGATTACAGACTATATTCTATTTTATCTGTTTATTCTATCTGTCCATGTACATGTATGTTGCGCACGCATATATATATATATGTATGTGTGGATATGGTTCTGGATATGTTACAGATATGCATAATATTCTATACATGAACGATACTCATGTATGTGAGGGCAGGAATATTACTATTAATATATATTTTATGTATATATATGTATGTATATATATATATAGTAAAATCTTTTATAACGCAAGGGAAAATTTTTTCATGTGAAATAAGAAATTACAGAGCTGATCACGTAAGTTCACGTGTATGTCTATAGTGTCAACTAGAACTTGAGATGACCTTCTATTTTTCTCTTTCTTTCTTTTTTCCGGAAAGTACATATATACTTATGTATTTCCGTATTTTTTGAAGTTTTATCTCAGTTTTTGGTATATCGACCTAAGAATTTTTAAACTAAACATATGGTCATTATTTTTCACACATTATATATCTATGTCTCATTCATGAATATTGATATTTACATTATAATACCCAATTCATATGAATTGATAATTCAAATTGATAAGACATAACGTAAAGTTGTAAATCTGTCATCGTTCTCTCTAGATATAGCTCTTTCTTCTCCTCCCTCTATACATGATGAAATTTAAGTATCGGCTACTTTAACTTTACCCCCCCCGAGCTTCTCTATTGTTTTCTCTCTTACCTCTCTCCTATTTCTCTCACCTCCCCATGTATAATTATCATTATTCGGTCTACCTCTTTTTCCACCCACCTCTATCTTTCTCTACCTCTCTGTTTTCTCTTTATTTATTTTTTATTTCTCTCCGTCTCCTTAACACTATAACTAAATAAATAAATAAATAAATAATTACAGTACTCCCTCCCTCCTAAAGTCTCAATTTGTATGATGAATTATTATTATTATTTATCTGTTGCCTCAGCTGCCTCTCATTTTTCACCTCCTCACTATTTCTCTCTCCCATATCTCTCTCTATCTCTCTCTGTTTTTCTTTACATACATTTCTTCCTTTTCTCCGTCTTTATTTCTAACTGTGATTAACACTAAATATTTATAAACATTTCACTACCAAACCAACTTCTCAAATGGAAGTTGATCAATATTTATGGTACGTGAAATTTATTTATAAAACTGCTTATATATTGTATTTTATCTGAAGAAGGCATGCCATATTTTTAATATGGTATCCCTGAAATATGTATAATGAAATAAATATGGTTTTATAAATATAGTTTCCATTTGTTTAATATCGTATATCTACTCCAAAACTTGTTGAGTGCTTTATATCAGTTATAAAATATTTACTCGTTGTAACCCAACAATTTTAAATAAAACTTTTGCATATATATAATATATATATATATATAACAAAGGAATTGTGGTAAGGAACCAGATGGACCAGAGTACTCAATACTTAGGGTAGTAGAGTGGGAAATTGGAAAAAGTATGACCCCGACGGCAGAGCGCAAGCCGTTTCGACGGTTACTGCTGTCGCGGTCATACTTTTTCATATATATATATATATATATATATATATATATATATATATATATTCATTCTAACGATTTTGTTAGTCAATTGCAACTAAAACATGTAAATGTTTATCAAATATTAATTTATTCTGCTCAGAAGCGATTCTTAGAGCTGAAATAATTGTAAATGACCCCATTGAGTGTAAACTCTAAGTTATATTATATATATATATATATGTATATACATATATTAAAATAACAGATTATGTATATATATATATATATATATGGAGGAGGTTAAAGTTCACTTGAAGCATTGCGTAATGAGGTATAAACGTTTGTATATGTATAACATATACAAACGTTTATATATATATATATAACGGCGATGAATTAGTTTTGCGAGGTTTTTGATATGAAATTGTGTGTCGAAACAAATAATGTTATACTTGGGGAGGGTCATATCTATGTAATAATATTGCCAGAATTAATAACAGAACACACTCACTGTTTGGTTGGTTTTCGCTTCTGTGACTTTTATATCGGTTAATTTAATTTATTCGGTCCTCAATGTTACCATAGACTGACCAACGGTCAAAAATACAGATACAATATAGACACAAACACATATATATATTCGAACAAAGTTCTTTCGTTGCATATCCCTCAAGATCATCAGTGGTGCTATTATGTTTCCTCCCGTTGCATTGTATGCCTACGCCATCTTTATTTAGTCTGTTTATTTATTTATTTATTTGTTTATTTTTTTTGTCTTCTCTGCGCATGCGTTATTAATTCTGGCAATATTATTTCACAAATATGACCCTCCCAAAGTATAACAATATATATATATACATATATGTATATATATATTTATTTGCTTATACATTAAAACACACACACGCACACACACATACACACACACACATATATATATATATCATTATTACTAATATTGGGTTGGCAGTATCGGTAGAGGGTTGGACGCCATACTTTCTAGCATAGAGTTACGTCCCTTTATGATCTGAGTTCAAATCCCGCCGAGGTTAACTATGCCTTTCATTCTTATGGGGTCGATAAAATAAAGTACCAGTAATGTGCTGGTTGATTGCTGGCCTTGTGCCTAAAGTAGAAACAATTATTACTAATATATATATATATATATATATATATATATATATATATATATATATATATACACATATATATATACATATATATACACACACACACATACACACACACATATATTTATATATATTAGTAATAATAATAAATTTGAAGACTAAAATCCAAAGAGGGCCTCGATACGGATAAATAGATATCAATTATATAAGCACCGTAGAACAATTGTTTATTAAAATAACAGATTAAAGTTTAAGCAAAGAATCGCTGCTTTCACCCTTAACGGGATCTTCTGAAACTAAAAAAAGTCAATCTGTGAACGCAGAGGTAAATATTTCAAAAAACGTTGCAACCGAAGGAAGACAGGAGACGATACTTTGGTTCGTTTTTTGAAATATTTACTTCCGCGTATTGACTTTTTTTTAGCTTGTGATTTTTTTTGCTTGAAATTTTTTTCCTTGTGCCTTTTACTTATACCTATTACACTTCCAACCAGTGTTGCCTGTAATTGTGTTCTTTCAAGCAGAACATCTTTTTAACTCCCGACTCTCCACATGATGCCTTTGACACTAATAACAATTATGTTCTAAATGACTAGGATTTTAGATACATGTTTCGACATTCCTTATGCTCCGATGAATCCAGACTCCCCTCTGGAAGAAACAATTGTCAACAGATAAATATTCTAAACTAAAATTTGATCGTTTTAACACTTTATATATATATATATATATATATATGCATGTGTGTGTATATATGCGTGTGTGTGTGCAGAGAGAGAGAGAGAGAGAGAGAGAGAGAGAGAGAGAGAGAGAGAGAGGGAGAGAGAAAGTAGACTATATGAAAACACATATAAAAAATACGAGGTTTGACTGAAAAGAAACGGGACTGTTCTCACAAACAATTTATTTCAATTCCAAACAAAAAACTGCGTGGTTTCTCCTTCAAATAATCCCCCTTGAGTCTAATGCACTTTTCCTTCTATCTTTTCCAAGCACCGCTAGAAGAATTATTCTTGGTTATCCCTCAACTTCTTCGTTATGGCCCTCTTGGTGGCATCCACGCCTTGAAAGCTGGTCAGCTGGTTGCCTTGATGACCCCACGAGCTTGGGGAAAAAGAAATAAGTCGCATAGAGCAAGATCAGGTGAATACGGAGGTTGATCCAATACAGCGATGTTCTTCTCGGCCAGGAATTGCCGGATGACTAGTGCACGAGTCAGGGATAGATAGATAGAGAGTGATAGAAAGTGTCACATATATTAAATGAACGCCTATAGACTAGTGTTTTTCACTGATTCATAGCAAAATTAAAAACTATATCCAGCAATTAAAAATGTTTGTATCATATTCTGATATGCGGTCATTGTTGTAATATATGCAAACTGATAAAAAATAATAAAACCTCTCAAATGGTAATTCGTCCATTATGAATTGTTTATCTTTTTAGAGTTGTATGAAAACACAAAACAAATTGAATTAAATTAAAATACATAAAACTATATTAAATTAGATTAAATTAGATTTACGTAAATTAAATTTCAGTATTATTTCATGACTCTGTGTGTATTAGGCGGAATAAAAGAACATAAAAAAGAAACGAAAATGCTGATGAAGAGCATCGCATTAAAATATTTTAGATCCCATTAGAAATACGATACCATTCAGATAGAGAATTTTAGCGAAATACAGAAAGACATACACATAAACCTCATATAATATTACACATATTACTCAAAAATAGAAAGGTTTGTGAAAAAAATGTTTTGATGAGGGTCACACATTTTGGCGAAGGACGGTCAACTAAAATAAATCCTGATGAATTTCTATACAGGTTCGTACTGATGCCTTCGTGGATTATTGTTCAAATCCAGAAAGGCATGTGACAGCATAATGGGGATTTGTGAAAGCCTGGAAAACTAACGGTGGTTTCACGAAAGCATATACGCACGTTATTTTGCCAATGCATTTAAAGAAGTAGATCTGGGGAAACAATTTGTTGAGTGCATAATTAAGTATCTCCTTACATAGGGTTTCTTTATTTGCATATTTGAAGTTGAGTTTCCGTTTCAAAGGACGTGGTATTGTAGGAAGGGGCAAAAGAAATCCTGTTTCAAATATATATATATATGTATATTTACATTACTTGTCAGAAAGGACCTTCTCCTGCGCACTTATTTTACTGTAAATGCAAATAGTTACTAGACGAAAGGAAAACTCTTAAAATCTTACATAATAAGGGGTACTTAAACATCCATAAAAAGCTATTGATGAATATATGTATATATATCTATGTGTGTGTATGTGTGTATGCGTGTGTGTGTGTGTGTGTGTGTGTGTGTGTGTGTGTGTGTGTGTGTGTGTGTGTGTGTGTGTGTGTGTGTGTGTGTGTGTGTGTGTGTGTGTGTGTGTGTATGTGTGTGTGTGTGTGTGTGTGCGTGCGTGCGTGCATGCGTTTCTGTGTGTATGTATAATCACACATTAGAATTGGATAAAAAACCAACCCTAACCTTAACAATTTTAGAAAATATTTATATCAAGTGACTTTTAAAAAATTAATCTTTTTTCTACCACTGTTGGTATAAATACATTGTATAATTTCTTATAAGTTTGATATGATAGAATCTGAAATTTGATACCGTCATACAGTTTATTCTTAAAATAAAATATCGATAGCCACATTCTAATATTTGTTGAATATACTGTGTATATATAATACAAACAATAACAATATAAAATCTATTAAAATGTAAATATATCTTGATGGAAAATCACCATGTTTTTGTCACATTATTCCTATTTTTTACTTGTATTAATTGTATTTCAACAGCGGAATTAACTTTTTATGAATTTTGTCTTTTCTTTTAAATCCCACTTTAATATTCCCAGACTGAAATTTATATTTATGCTAGAAGCATTTTTATGGAATACCAATCTTTGTTTATACTGTTATAAAGGAGCTTAAAGACATTATAGTATTACTGTATTAAATCTTTTTTTCCATTTACATTTTTAAACTAATTTATAAATTAAAATATGTCTATCATGTATTTTCTTTTACAGAATATACTCTTCTCGTAATGTAAAGGATTTACTGCATAAAGTGTATCTAAATATTCTAAGACAGAATATAATCAAAACGTATAATATTGTAGAGTAATATTTTACGCTGTATGTCGGCTGTTCGGACTTATTTCAATTCTGGTGGAGTATGCAATGAAAGGGATTCTAATATTTACTCACCTCACTCTTTTGAGTATAACTAGAACTACTACTTCAACATGTCTTTTTAATTGACCAAAACGTATTCTAATAAGATAAGTCTGTTATTTCTATCAGGACGATATCCGAAATGTAATATATTTTGACATCTGGTTGCGTTGTAGAACAATTCTACTTCACTACATATACAGCTTCCATAACAAGGGTATATTCCCAGTTTGAATGAACCTCACCTATTTGGTGGATGATTTAAGCTCTTGATCATAGCATTATAACATTTCATTACTTTCATTATTCTCAAAGAATGATGTAAGAAAAACCTAACTTTAGCACAAATGGATTTATCTTTCATGGACAATACCGATGAGATATAAATGTATCGATATGTGTATATGAAAATAATAATACATAAGTGAAAGAAATACATTAAAAATAGATAAGACTGACTACATTCGATCTCCCACGCCAAGTTTTCCATTGAGAATAATACCGATAACGAATGTTTAATTTATGCACAAAACCAACAATTTGGTGGTAGGGGAAAGTCGACTCTATCGATCTCAGTGTTTGATTTGTATTTTATTCTATCTTAGCAGTGCTGCGAAAACTGACACATTCGTACTCACAGGGAAGCCTACGTAGTTCACTTTACATATGAATGTAATTCCACTGAAGCTGGTAGAGAAGTTCAAGTATCTCGGGACCGTGTTCAGGCGTGATGGACTGCAGGAGGATGAATAAAGTGCAAGAATTCAACATTCGGAAATCAGAAGGGAGATGGATTAAGAACCAAACTCGCTATCTTCAGTTCGGTATTCGTGCCAACTCTTACCTACGGTCACGAATCTTGGGTAATGGCCGAAACAATACGATTGCGAATACAAGCGGCTGAAATGAGGTTCTTTCGAAGAGTCTTTAAAGTAACTTTACTCGATAGAGTGCGTATCTAGGAGATCAAAGAATCACTCCAAGTAGAGACCTTACTTCTCCAAATTGAGAGATCACAGCTCCGATACTATGGGTAAGCGGTTAGAATATCTCAGGAAAGAATCGCTGGTCAGATTTTTCGGGCGAAACAAACCGGCAGGAGACCCAGCGATAGAGCTTGGCTGCTCTTGCTTGGGTATCATTTCAGATAGAGATGCTTCTGAGAGGATCTGCTTTAAATGCGTGTTTGAGGACTCTACACGCATGATCCTCACTAGAAGAAGAAGAAGAATAAATTTGATTTCATCTAATCAGAGGTTTCGAACATGTTGGTATCAAATGAATTAAATTTCGAAGTGCATCCTGTACAAAACAGTCCTCGACATTAAAAGAATGCTGTGATGATAGTAGGTTGGAATTGTTCTTTAGTATGGTCACTTATTTAGTCTTACTCTCTCCATGAGACTAGATATAAAGATGACAATGAATATCTTAAGATTGAACAGTTTACGACATAAAGGGGGACATGTGGAAATATAAAGTGAATTGCTAACTAAGAATGGTGACTGCATATATGATTATATTCAATTATTGAATCAAAGAAGCATTTATGTTCACTAATCTCATCGGCACTCAGGCATAAACTCAAATATGTACAGTATAAATACGAAAGATGTATGAAAAGCAATTCAATCTGGGATGGTTAAACAGACGATTTTACTGCTGACATTTGAAAATTGCCAAATAGTCCTTTAGGAAATTGGAAATAAACTAATGAAATAGTTGATTCGATTACATTTAAATAGTTCAGTTAATATTTAAGAATTAAAATCTTATCTTCATATACTTCTAATCGCTATGTTTATTAATACGCGTAGGACATTAACAGAGGCAATGATAAAGCAAATGTAGAAAGCGAACTTATCAAAAGTATGCATTGTTATACTTACAGTAATTCTTATGTAACTAGTGATACTGGAGATTTTATATTGTTGCAGCAATAATAATGTATGGAGGTTCCGAATATTTGAAAAGCCGTAATCTTGGTTTTTCTACTGTAAATTAAACAAATAATTATCACTATTTGTCTTGTATTTGGAGAAATATGCTAAAATAGACAAATAGGGGCAATATTATTCTTAACTAATTAGACAGTTAACTAATTAGTAACAGTTAATAGTGATGCAAATAAATGGGGGTTTATTTGAAGAAGAGATTTATAGAAACATTTACTATGGTAGAATACACTTGAACACAGTACAGCGCTGTGAGATTGAACCAGGAACCAACTTAAATTAATAAGCTGGTTTGACTGCTCAGCTTAGTAGACATAAGAATTTAGCCGGGATGTTTGGCCTAACATTGAGCGCACGATCAAATGATAGAGTGTCCCATTCCCAAATGAGATAAGGAGCTATGTGTCTCAGTAAGAGAGCTTTATTCTTTTTGCGCCATCACAGCTGAGAATAACTACCACCGGCCGCTGAAAGATAGATCCACGAGGATTTCGCATCGGACTGTAGATGAGTATTTTAGAAATGTAGCCTGAGAAATTTAACGAAGCGTCAACATACCTATAATATACACTATACGCATTATATGGATCTTTTCTGCTCGTTATAAACAACTAAACAAACAACGCACATACACATATATTTTTTTATATACATATACACATACATATACATATATGTATACATGCACATATATAAATTGATATACATATAAATATGTAAATACACTACATATAGTCACACATATTATATATATATATATATATTAGTTTTGCGAGGTTTTTGATATGAAATAGTGTGTCGAAACAAATATTGTTATACTTAGGGAGGGTCATATTTGTGTAATAATATTGCCAGAATTAATAACAGAACACACTCACTGTTTGGTTGGTTTTCGCTTCTGTGTCTTTTATATCGGTTAATTTAATTTATTCGGTCCTCAATGTTGCCATTGACTGACCAACGGTCAAAAATACAGATACAATATAGACACAAACACATATTTATAGTCTAACAAAGTTCTTTCGTTGCACATCTGCAACATCGTCAGTGGTGCTATTATGTTTCCTCCCGTTGCATTGTATGCTTACGCCATCTTTATTTAGTTGTTTATTATTTTATTTATTTGTTTATTTTTTTTGTCTTCTCTGCGCATGCGTTTACGTGTGTGTATAGTGTTTTGTTTGATGTGTGTTCGTGTTTGGGTGACTGTGTATTGTTATTGTATTCTATCTTAGTTTACTAGTGTGTGTTTATATGTGTTTGTTATTATTGTGCTTGTGTATTTATTTATTTATTTATTTATTTATTTATTTATACTCTCTTAGGTCAGTGTTGTTTGTTTGGGTGTTGTTGTTATTCCATTCATTTTTTCTGTTTAGCCTTGGCCTTCTAAGTTCTATTTCGCTGGCCTCTCTGATTTGCCTATCTGCTGGGTCATTTCTATGTTTAGATATTATTCTAATTTCTATGTTGTCTATGTTACCGTCGTGTTGTGGTCTAGCATGTTCGTATGGTACTGAACCGTTTTTTCATCCTTTTAGTCCCCCCCCCCCCAGTGTTGGTCTACCCTTCCACCTATGCTACGAGCTGTCTCGCCTATGTATGTTGTTGTCATGTTTCTGCAAGTACCCTCTGTACATCTTATGCTATAGACTACGTTTCTAGTTTTATAGTTTATCCGGGGGTTTACTTTACATATGATTCATTTCCTATTAGTACAGTGGGTTTTCTTAAAAGGGTATGTTTTGTTGATCAGGGATTTTATGGTAGTTCCTGGCTTTTCTACCCCCTTAATCTTTAAGTGGGTATTTCACAGGGCCTTTCTACACTGGTTAGCTAATTTTCTTCCAAGGGTAACGTCAACAAACATGACACTCTGGTATCTCTGGTTGTCGTTCCATGAGGTGGCTTTCCCTATCTTATGTCTAGTCCTATCTAACCTATTCCATGATTTGCTCCTGTATAATGGGCAAATTTCTTTCATGTCCAGTTCTAGGAGGGTCTTATACTTCTCCGTGGCTCCTTCGTATACTCTGATTCTGTCCCTCTGGTTGTAGCCAGAGAACTACATGCGGTTGATGAAGTGTTGGATGTGTCTTTCCATTTCTGTTGGGTCACACATGCGGGACGAGTTCTTCATCACTCGTACCAAGTCTGCGATCAGAATAAACTTAGCACTACTGCGATCAGAATAAACTTAGCACTACTGCGATCAGAATAAACTTAGCACTACTGGACATTGCTGAGTTTTTGAGTATCAGGTATTTGGAGGCCATGGGTTTAGCATAGTGTGAGTGGAGAATTCGGGCTCTCTCGTCTATAGTGTTAATCCAGAATTCCGTGTCTAATATAGGTAGTCTATTGTTAGGGTGTTTGGAAGGGTAGTCGATAGTTACAGTTATACTCTGGTGTATGGAATTAGCTATCTGCTGGATGCTTTCCATTGTGCTACGTTCTAAATCAAACTTGTTAGTGCTCTCTTGTGGGGATGTCCTTATTACTATATTGATGTCGTCTACGTAACGAGAGTACATGATGAGGTCTATGGAGCTCTCATCAAGGTGATCTTTGAGTCTCCTTTCCCACCATACCATAAATAGGTTGGCAACGTCACCAGCTATGCTGACACCAATGGGTGCTCCCTCATTTTGGGTGTAGATCTTATCGTTGAATTTGAATATGTGGTCCTTTAGGGTAGTTTTGATACTAGCCCCTATTGCATGTGCGACCATTTTTCTTACCTGATCATTGTTTTGGGGGGTCCATATAGCTTTGGCCACCCAATCCACCTTCCCATGGGAGTCTTTTTTGCCATTGAGGTTATGGTGGGGGTTCTTACGGGTCTACTGGGGCAGAAACGTCTAAGGTCATGCTGTCTAGGTAGTTAGTGTCGTAGGTAAGTCTAAGTACGAAGCCCAGTTCGCCTGTGTTGACGTCGCAGAACTCCACCTCACTCTCTCTGATCATCTCCATACATTTTTCCACAGCGAAATCAATGTTAATGGATGGGTACAGTGATATCACATCCATACTGCCTATTATGCAGTCGGATAGGTTCCTGTTTTTGTTGCACTCACTGATTCTGCTGAGGAGGTCCTCTGTACTGTCACATACATCTCTGGACATCTTGATTATGGGCCGTATAACCGTTGAGAGGAAGTAGGAGATCCTGTTGTTGCTAGCTATATTTTCTCCGCATACATGTCTTGTTGGTGGTCCTGTTATCGGGTCGTCGACTGTCTTGTGGTGCAGCCCATACAAGGGTGGTCTGCCATTGTTAGACGGCTGGAAGTTGTTGGAAGTGCGTCTGCTTGGATTATGATGTCGGTCCACATTATCATGTGAACGTTGAGGATATTCTCTCTCCCCTCATGTGTTTGTTGTGTAATTTCGCCCATGTTGGTGATGTGGGTTGCATAGCCTTGATGTAGTTCGGCATGCTATCTATTGACATCCTACGAGACTTATCCGTGGGTAGACATACTACCTCACCAGCCATTGTGCGCTGCTTGAGACTAACCAAGCCTTCTACAGGTTTCCTCCGAAGTTGTTGGACCTCTGGTCTGCTCTGTCTCTTATTATACCGGTCTACTATTTGTCTAATTTTATTTCTAGCTATGGTGAACTGTGCCTCTGTCTCGTCATCTATTTGTTGTGGAATGCAAACCCTTTTATTAAAGGGTAACCACGTAGGATAGATATTACCCATCTTATATGTTTTGTCAGCTGGGTTGAAGAATAGTTTCTCTAAGGGGTTGTCATTATATCTATCGTCGTAGTTGTGTTTGTTGCTATTATTGTTATTATGGTTGTTGTTGTTGTTGTTGTTGTTCCTATCATTAGCATTATTATTATTGTTATGATTGCTAGATGTATTGTTGTTGTGATTGTTATTTTCTTGAGCGTTATTGTTGTTGTTACTGTTATTTCTACCATTGTGGTTGTTACTTTTATTATGTTTCTTGTTTTTGTTGTTGTTGTGCCTATCATTAATGTTGCTACATATATTATTTCTATTATTACCACTGTGGTTGTTGTTGTTGTTACTCGTATTATTACCGTTATTACAACTGTGGTCACTGCTGCTGTGTCTGTAGTTAATGTTTCTATTATTATTATTATTGTGGTTGTTGTTGTTCTGTCTATCGTTAATATTATTACCATTATTACTATTTCTCACTCTCCTGCTATTGTTATTGTTATGACTATTACTATTATAGCTGTTATTTCTATACTCAGAGTTATTGTTTATATTACTACTATCGTTATTTTTGTTTTTGTATTGTTGTTTACTTTTGCATTCCAACGTATTTTTGTGAAACACTTTTCAGGCTCCGTTTTGCACTCGATAGGGTTAATCTTTTTGTAGATGGCAAATTTTGGGGGTAGCTGCAGGATTTGTTGTTCTTGTTCACTAATTAAAATGTTCCCATAAATATTTACTGTGTGGTCATTGGTAAATTCTTCCGGTAGTTCTACATCAGTCATACGGATATTGTTGATGTTATCTGGGTATTTTTGTGAATATTCTATTTTTCTTTCTCCTAGTTTTTTCTTATTCATCCATTCTAATTACTTATTCTATTCGTTTCGGGCGTATTTCGTTTCACGTCGAATGACGCTCATGAAGTCATCCCTCTCGTTTGGTGTGGTGAGATTTCGGACTTCCTTACCGTTAATGCGTTTCTGTCTGTAAAGTTCGTTAACTTTTGTGTATGTTGTTATTTTCATATTAACTGTTATTGTATGTTTTAGTCGTTCAGCTTGTGTTTTGTTCAATAATAAATTATTTACTTGTTTTGATATGTTTGTTGTGTATATTTTGAATGAAACACAGTGTTTTAAGAAGCGGATTTGTTCTGTTGATATTGTAGTTTTTATATAACAGAAAACAGTGTCTTTCAATAACCTTTTAGTTTGGCACAAGATAATGCCATAACGGCGATGAATTAGTTTTGCGAGGTTTTTGATATGAAATCGTGTGTCGAAACAAATATTGTTATACTTGGGGAGGGTCATATTTGTGTAATAATATTGCCAGAATTAATAACAGAACACACTCACTGTTTGGTTGGTTTTCGCTTCTGTGTCTTTTATATCGGTTAATTTAATTTATTAGGTCCTATACTATACACACACGCAAACGCATGCGCAGAGAAGACAAAAAACAACAACAAATAAATAAATAAATAAACAGACTAAATAAAGATGACGTAAGCATACAATACAACGGGAGGAAACATAATAGCACCACTGACGTTCTTGCAGATGTGCAACGAAAGAACTTTGTTAGACTATATATATGTGATGTGCTTGTATCTATATTGCATCTTTATTTTTGACCGTTGGTCAGTCAATGGTAACATTGAGGACCGAATAAATTAAATTAACCGATATATATATATATATATATACCAGGGTTGCTGAATATCTCATAGGCTGACTATGAAGGAGGGATGCTAGAGCTGTGGAATCATGCATGCATTAATTTCAACCCTTCTTATTAATAACAACATTGTTTTTTTCTAGGAGATATGTTGATAAATAAACCACATTTGGTCAATTGAGAGAATCTAGGACGGCCTATGAACTTTTCAGCTCACCCTTGCATATATATACATAACTCCTTCACACACACATGCACAGACGCACACACACACACATACACGCACACTCACACTCACACACACACACTCACACACACACTCTCACACATACACACACATATATATGAATTAACGTCTAAACTCTGGACTACGTTATGATTACGATAAATACGATTGTGTAGACATAACATATGTCTTAACGTTAATTGATACACAAAAACTCTACGCGTTTGATCGCTCTTGCTATGCTGGATATATTCTTTATGGAGGCCAGTCAAAGCATTTCTACAATTACAGCTTCTCTTTGTTACTTGGTTGCTATTGGGAATAGAACATTGATGGTATATCATTTTATCAAGCTTATACAGATTACCGTTAAGATGACCTGGGCGTCAAGTCCCATTTGTATTAATTTGATTAACAGCTTTTATGGAACTAACATTATATTTCTTTTGTTTCATATAATTGTTAGGTGCTATTTATGATTATCGATATTATCCTTATGTTTATGATTATTGCTATAATTTCTAGTTTTTGTCGTTGAATAATGTAAAATTGTACATGTATTTCTCGAGTTGGGTTTACGTAGAGTCCTATTACGCGAGATTACATTATTATAGACATTTCTATCAACCATAGGGGAGTTGACATTCGATACGATATTTTCCTTATAACCAGATCTATTCGGTGCTTCGTTGTAATAATGAGCTCTCTGATCAAACCTAGCTTGGTGAGAAGAGAGAGTCCAGTGATTCGGTTTGATACGTTGTTGACAATAGATTTTAGAATAGATCTTGGGTAGATGGACTGATTTTTCGTGTAGAATAGTTCTTTGCCCGGTTTATGAAAAAGTTTTTACACTCCATACTCGAGGTTTAAAGTTACATCTAAAAAGTTTACAACACTTATTTTTAGTATCAATAGTTATAGTTAGGTTATACTCTTTAAAGAATCTCTGTAAAAGTTTTTATTTATTTTTTTTATTCAACTCTAGGTTTCTACTATTCTTACTAATGGTGAAGAGAGGATCATCAAGATATAGGCCTCCCTTGAAGTGTGAAAAATGCCTTTGAGTTTGTTTAGTAAGAAAATATCCGCTAATATCGAAATTATTAGGGCGGTTTTACAAGTCCACGAGCTACGAACAAACTCAACTATAGTCTTTCTAGCAGTTAGTATAATATTGATTTCTGTCTTAGTTGTTACTAGTTCTTTTAGACATAATCAAGGCCGCATTTAGGAGGGTGAAGGAGATTGAAGAGAAATAGCTATATATGTCAAATTGTATAAAGTTTGATCTATTATTATCCTGAAGTTTCATAAGCTAGTTTACTTCCTCATCAGTGTTATTCGATAATTTTAAACTGGGTTTTTATTTCCAATCAGGGAAAATTCTGTCTAAAATGTTTTAGCGGTTTATCGTTCAGTATATCATTCTAGTTTGTTCACAATGCGATTCATCTCTCTATTAATATTATCCACGTTTTCAGTTGTACTTTTTTGTTGTTTATTTTTGTAGTTCTTATTAATTTCTCTATATATGAATAGTTTAAAAGTTACAAAATCAACACTGTATATGTCTTTTGTTCTTTCAGCCATTACGATTTTTTTTTTAGAGTTGAGTACACTAGAATCTAATTAATATAGGAAATTGTTCACATATAGAGTTCGTTTCTTAAATTTAATATTTTTATACATATTAATAAAATCACCTTCGAAATTATCTAATAAAATATTACTGGGCTTCTGTAGGTTTTAAACCCCAAAGATGTTGGAGGTTGATTATCTACATATTGTCTTGTCATTGCCTTCCGATCCTGGTGTAAGGCACGCCATCATATTCGTCTCGCAAATGAGTTGAGGCTGTTATCCAGGAGCCTGAGGCGCTAATGCCTATCAGGTATATATATACTCTTGAGTGATGTAAGTAAAACAATCCTTGGTAAACATTTCCAAAGGAATTAATAGCTCACAACAAGTAGTGCAGCGTGAGTAATTATAATGGAATAGTCCGGTATTAACATTTGGTAAGTTGAGAAACGCTCAATGTACGATTGAGGTTTGCAGTAAGTAGGACTTCAAAACTATTGAAAGAGTTTTCTGATAGTCTTCCGATAGTCTTCATACCTACCAAAAAGCATTATCATCATGTATATATATATATACATATATATATATATGTATATATATATTTATTTATTAAAATAACAGATTAAAGTTTAAGCAAAGAATCGCTGCTTTCCCCTTTATATATTTGATATATATTTATCCTTATCGAGCTCTCTTTGGAAGTTAGTCATCGCATTTATTATTATTACTAAATATATATATATATATATATATATATATATATATATATATAGTTAGAGAAGCAAAGAATTGCTTATTGTGATCCAGTTTTTGGTTAAGAAAGCCAGTTTCATGGATGGTTTGAACGTACGGTTAGGGGTAACTCCACAAGTTTGTAAGAATTCCGTTCAATCTTGGAGTATAAAGTATAAAAGAGAAAAAACACAGGTAAGCATTAAGAGAAGGATTTTATCCAGGTATTTACGACCGTTTCATTGGTAAGTGCAACCTTATATTGCTATACTGCAAATAGCAGCCACTCAATTATAATTGTTGTTTACAGTCCAAATTTTCAAAATAGTAAGTTACTCTTGAAATAATTCTTAATATATAGAGAAAAACATTTATTAGGGAATTGTATTTACTAGTATAGAGAGAGGAATCAGGAGGTGAGGGGACAGGCGGAATAGTATAGAGAGAGGAAGGGGGAAGAGGTAGGAAGTAGAATGACAAACTGAGATGGAGGGAGGGGTAGATGTGGAAGGATTCCTTGGTCAGTTTTGATAGCAGACTTCATGTCGTGGAATGTAGTGGGTTAAAGAGAATTAAATTGATCATAGTGGGAGGGATGGATAGAGAGGGAGAGAGAGGGGGGTGGGGAGATATACAGAGATAAATATTAAAAAAATAAATAAATAAAATAAAGATAAAGATAATAATGACAAAAATAAAAGCAAAGAATGGGGTGAGAAAGAAGAAAAGAAAAGATAGCCAAGAAGGGGAGTGAAGGAAGGAAGAAAACGAAGAGATAGAAGAGGAATGAGGGAGAAGAGGGGGATGTATGTATTGATTATGTGGGTAATTAAAGGGTTTAGGTACAACAAGAGGGTATAAAGTCTAAGAATATGCAGTTTGTCAGTTGGTAGTATGAGATTAAGGGTTCGATTTGTAGTGCGAAAACTTCTCTTTGAGTCTATGGTTACAATAAATTGATCTCTCGATTTTATTGTTGAGTAACTTATTCACTTCAATTTATTATAAATTTCCGGTTGGCTGGTTCGTTCGATAACCAGAAAGTTGTTTATATATTGTCAACGCTCTTTCGTCACACATTGTGTACCCTCCTCAGTGAAAAGGTTTTTATTTTGTGTGTGCTACACCATCTTGTGCGTATATATATATATATATATATATATATATATATATATATACACTTACAGGCCTAGGTATGTGTATTTAAATTATATTTTTTTAAATTCCTTTTCATAGATCCATCTCTAGCATCAATCCTTCATAGTCAACCTGTGAACATTTAAGCCAACTCTCGTAGAATTTAGGGACTCTAACATTTTATTAACGAATACGTTAATAAAATAAGTGAGAGGGTAAAGGTATGCTCAAGACCACTATAAAGATCTGATACAGGACGTATATTATGTATATTGTATTACAATGTAAATACAGCTGAGGGTTGAAAAATATCCCTAAAATCCTGTCGGCTGCTATAAATTGCTTTAACTAAACCTTATATACAAACATTATCTGTACGTGGTTTTAAAGTGTTCTTATTTAAATTAAAACCTGCCAACATAGTTTTAAAGAAGAACCATTTGTCATGTTATAGATGACATCGTAATATTCAAAGTTTTAATAATTTTAGTAAATCCATTATAATTTTAAATCATTGGCAATATAGTCATGAAAGTATTAAATATCTTTGTTTTCAAATAAATCATAAATATTATAAACAGTATCAAAATAGACACCCTTCGACAATTATCGAACTCTAGAGTGTATGGTAGCAAGGGAAATAATTTCTTCATTGTTTTTTCTATAACAACTGCCCGAATAATCTGTCAAAAGGATAACTGTTTCGGGTTTTATTAATTGTGATAATGACGTAGTGAAGTGAACGATACATACAATCAATATTTATTAAAATTAATCTTATTTATCATTATTATTTTTATTTTTTGCAATTACATGTTGTCGATCAATCACAAAATGACCCACCAATACATTCAACATTTGTATTTTGAAATGTGTAATGAACCCATGTTATACTGCATACTTGGATAGAATTCTTTCATTTGCAGCTGTCATATTCTAAAGAGCAATCCTCATTTACTGCCACAGCGAATATCAGCTCTCCGATTAGTATTGGTTTTCAAATGTCTGGCAACCAATAAATTGTTAGATATTGTTTCTCTTCTTTTATAAACTAAACATAAGCTAGCAGTAAGAATTATTTGGTAGAGTTGATTCATTCAGTTTTAACGAAAAGTCTGCAGTCCTAAGAAATGCATGTGACTTGTTCACCTTAGCTCAATTCGTCAATTTATCATGTTATTATATCATTCTCCTCAAATAATTTTTTTTGAAAGGAGGTGAATTTGAAAGATTGCTAGAACGGCGGATACAAGGTTTTTGCTTCATTTGCTACTGCGCTTTGCTCTCTGACTTCAAATCCCACCGAAGTTAACATTGCATTTCGTATGTTCGAAGTCGATAATTTAAGTGGTACTTAAGTACTGGAGTGGATTCGGTCTGTCTGTATGTCTGTCTGTCTCTCTCTCTCTCTCTCTCTCTCTCTCTCTCTCTCTATTTCTCTCTCTCTTTCTTTTTATCACTGTTTTTAACCTCTCTCGTACGCTCTCGAAGATATTTCAACTGTGTTCTAATCGGGAGGGACTGGCCTACGGCAGATTTAGAATACCTAACGCACAGCATATATCACGACGTTTTTTCATCGAGAGTTATGACTCCATACATACAAACAGTGGGTAAAATAAATACTTCGCAAATGGTATGTTGCAAATAGCATATTTCGCAGTTAATAACAGATTGTGGTAAGATGTGTAAAACATCTTTTTCTTGAAACTAAATAACAGGCAATTTATATATATAACAACTGCGAAGTATAGAAATACATTTTTCGTTTTGTTTACACTACTACAATTCTATAATATCTAGGTAACTGTTGCTTTGTGAGAAGAATTTCTGAGGCTGAATCTGCGCAATACCCGACATATATGTGTCTGAGTTTAAGTCTAAACAGCTTAACTGTTACCACGTTAACTGTAGGTTCACGGTTTGAAAAGTAGAAAACATGAAGAAAGAGTACCAGGGCTGGATATATCCTTCAAAGCAGTACCTCAGTATGTTTTCAGTGAAACCAGTAATAAAAACATTTTAATATTTAATAATTGCCATTAATTAATCCTGTTATTTTAAAAACAAATCCATGTACGCTGTGATGTTGTGCTCGCAATAATTGTGGTTTCAAGCTCAGTCCCTTGTGGTTTCTACTATTGACATTATATCCTTAATTCATTAACTGTGAAATTTGTTAGACAGAAACTATTTTGGCGTGTATCACACTACATAATGGAACTAGCAAAAGAAACATAAAATGTCTACTGGGGTCGAGAGGGTCGACTAAACCCTCTTAAAATTTACAACATTGTAGCTGGAGCCTTTAAATGAAACCAGTAAAATCGTTTTTAATATGCCGCAAGGGCAGGAATTTGAAGGGAAGGGGAAAGTCGATTAATTTGATCGCAAGGCGTTACTTGTACATTATTCTATCGACCCTGTAAGGAAGAAAGGCAAGTCAAGCTCGGTGGAATTTGAACTCAGAATGTAAATGTCCGTAATTATACACTGCAAATCATGTTTGTGGACGCTCTACCAATAAACCCTGTAACCAATAAAATTATAGAATAGTTTGTTTTATTTTGGATGATATTTTATAATATTACTGAAGAATGATTTCCATCCATACTGCCATGAAACAAAAATATATTTTTAAAAGGATGGAACATTCAATAGTAACTCTTCTAGAATAATTGTAAGATATTGATAATATATGTTATTGATTCCATTGAATGTTTTTCATTTTCTTTGAATTATCGATGTCAAAACTAGAACAATAATGTATTTCTCATAGAATTATGTTAAAGATCAATAGGTGCTGGAGCCACACATTGGTGAGAGATTTAAGAGCGGTTGAGAGTATGACAGTGGAATAATTCGCTTCATGATATATTCACGAGATTGTTCTAGATACCTCATGTACATTAATGTAGATTACTCTACTCTGCATTCGTTCGTTGTCGAAATTCTGACGCAGAAATATTATATAGGTATTGTACTATTACACTAGTAATGCAGTATTGTCAAAAGGAAATAGAATATGTAGAATATGCAAATTTTATAGAGGTTTTAAGGGAAGAATATATTGTAATAATAAAAATGACAAAACTTGAACCAGCAGCCGCAAGCACAGTTGTAACCATAACCAACTGTGCAACCACAGCAAACTCCAGACGCCAACCACTCCTCTGCCAAAAATCCTTTATTGCCATGATTAATCTGGCAAAATAGATACAAAATTACCTTCTATGTATCCCACAACGTTAATCCCTGCTATGACCCCAGTGTAAAAACTATTCCATTGTTGTCAGAACCAGAAACACCTTCCAGCCATGCACAAGTGTGGAAGATTAAATTTATTGAGGATTGGGTTGGCGACACGGTATCACTTTCGCTATCCTAAATGAGACCCAACTCGACGACTCCCAATTGGAAGCAGATATTGGAAGCAGAAATTTACAACCACCGTGGATTGCATCGACTGACGAAAGAGTGAAAGTGACATTTTAACCGTAGTTGTGCTTTATAGGCCGTCCCACACATTTCTATTGAAACAATTACTAAGTTGTATTAAGAGTTTTATTGGGAAGAGTCATTCTGGTAACATACTAATGATGGATGACATCAACGTGCTTTGTGCTTATTGATCTACGACAGCTTCATATTTTCACCTAAACTCCTGACACAGTAGTAAAGAGTGACTTTTCGAATTCATGGATGTAGTTTTCCTGTTCCAATTTATGCTCGCTGTAGCAAAATGTCAAATAAGCATTTTGGACCTAAAGTGTAATAACCACACTAATATTTTCCACAACATTGCAGTTCAAATCGTTCTTCATTTAGAACATGACCTGATTCTCTGAAACCTAATATCCACCCAGCCAACAGTTAAACCCTGTGACTTCTCTCCAGCAAAAATATTTGATAACTTCGATCTTCATTACGTCAACTGGAATGCAACCACTCATGATGTTTCACACACACACACACACACACACACACACACACACACACACACCACACGCACGCACGCACGCACGCACGCACGCACGCACGCACGCACGCACGCACGCACGCACGCACGCACACACACACACACACACACACACACACACACACACACACACACACACACACACACACACACACACACCAATTTCAAAACGTCATTATTAGAAAATATAAATAATTATTTAAAAAATCAAACAGTCGACTGGTATTTCATTGCTCGAATCAAATTGACTACCATCATTAACCAAATAACAGTTGAAGAGGACTGGGCTATTGAAAACATTAAACCTATTCATAATGTTTTATTTTCATATGCCAAAGAACATGAGAACGTTGGCTCTACTGCTTGCCCTTTGATTGATGAAAATATCCCTACACGATGATGTTAAATTCATTGCTGAA
>OZ024742.1:60051597-60071597 GCA_964016885.1 Eledone cirrhosa
TAGAATATTTCCTGTTGTTATTATAATATTAATAACAACAGGAAATATTCTAAACCCATTTAGAAGTTCAAATATTTCATGAACTGTAAAACATGCGTATCACAGTAATGTCATTGTTATCTTTGTTATATATAAACACTGTATTTTCTTTAGTGGCATAATGACATCTATAACATATAGTGACGTGTTGTGTGACACTCTTTAGGCCCTGTTGTTTGTGGATATCTCGTATGATAAACACTTGTTTGACGCATAAGTAGTTTTATGTGAATATTTGCCAACGCTATCATTGTTTTCTCTGCAATCGAAAACAGTGAGCGAGGCAAGTAACAGTAACTTAAAATTCTAAATCAAGTAATTGAGAACAAATGAGGTTCATTTCATATAACTCATTTAATCAGTAATTTGACATAAAATCAATATTCACCGTAAAGAAATCTCTGTATTTGATTTCTACATTTCACGAAACATGTATCTTATTCTATAAGATACAGAATTATTTGAAGACGATATTTGAAATATATTTTTATAATATATACTTTCATATGTTATTTTCTTTTATTCTTTTAATAGTTTCAGTCATTTGTCGGGGTAACGCCTGAATGTATTTCATGTTGACATCAGAAATTCCTGGGATTTTTTCACAAATCTGGTATTTATTTTATTGATGATATGTTTCTTGAATCACTACGTTATCGGACATGATCAACCAGTTAACACGTGACAAGTAGACATACACACACGCACGCATATAATTACGGCGGGATTCGACACTTTTTCGTTTTACCGAATTTCACTCACAAATCATTATTAATTCGAGGTTAATAGTAAAAAACACTTGTCCAAAATTCCACGCCAGTTGATTAAACCGGAAACCACGTGGTTACGGAGCGAACTCCTTTAATCATAAAACTGCCTCGGCCTATTATTTACGGAACCAAACAGTTATTTTCTCCAACGTTGTTCTATCTCATATAAATGAAAATAAATTACAGTACTTATTGACGGAAATGTTCAGAAACTTCCTATAAATATAGAAATCTTCATTAATTTTACAACGGGTTTCAAATTAAACGAATGATTATTTAAAATGGAAACTTGCTGCATTTTTGTTAGTTTAGGGTTTTGTTCATTTTTTTTCTTTCATTTGGGCTTTAATGCATATATTAAAAATGCATTGCACATGTTTTTCTTCCTGATATTCTATAGTGCTACACCCTGCTTTTCTCATTGTCTAAACTATTGATTTTAGATAATAGCATCACACATACCGAGTACATTGTTTGTTTACGGCAGCCATTTTACATAACTGACACATGATAAATTACTGTAGATTTTTTTTATTTGACCGTGTTTTTATATATTTTCGCAGATTATTTCATTGTTATATGATATTTTACTACCTTGAGAATTACTGTTCAGTGAAAACGCGGCAGATTTGTGTTATCTTACTCTGCAATGTTGTCTCTGCAGCATATCAATATTTGTTTTTGTTTTGGATGTAATGCGAGACGGTGGTGGCGGTGGCAGCTGGCGTATTCGATGGATGCCGCGGAAACTCGGGGATTGAATGTATTTAAGACACAAGCCAAAATATATCGTCATTTACTCTCTCCAGCCCCCTCCCCCCCCCAAAAAAAAAACATACCAGAGATTTTAGTTTAGTTTGAATTAAATCAATGTTGATTTTTAATAAATTTTAATATATGTAGATGTCGGTGGTAGACATAATTCATCGCCCGGTTCAACAGCCCCACTACCTGTCCTATTGTCGAATTTCGCAAACTCCACACCGTTGCAAGTATTGAAGCCAGGTCTTACGATTTGAAGATAACTGTTCCCAAACTGCCACGCATGTTAGAAGCACTGACAAAATAAAGGGTAAAGGAAATCGCATATCCCCGATGGAAAGTGAGTTTTTGAACGACATATTACCACTTGTGAACATGCATTGTAAATTATTGAGTAGGTAGCAGATTTGTATCTAGCATAGTTCGACAGCTCCTTAGGAATATATACATTCATGTACAGTTTTAAATTGATTTTGATATAGTCTAGTTATATCTGTGACATTATTCATCTTGTTAGAATTTCGAAAGTTTTCCTGTTATGCAACTTGATACATAGAACCAAACAAAAATAACAGATATGTACATACATTTCAAATTTCTTTTATAATTTGAATGATTCTACGAAAAACATTATTTCTCTTCCAATTGTATTTGAAATTCATTATCTGCTCTTCTCATAATTTTACATTTATCACTGCTTTAGGAAAAGTATTTCACAGTTGTTTTTGCTATATTCCTGTACACTTTGGCAATATGTGTTTCTTTATTCTACAACAATTTTCCATAAATACTTGCTTCCTTTGGATACGTTAGGTTTTATTTTCTAGCACGTCCTTATTTGTTATACACTTCTAATATACTTCACACCAATCACAGTAAACAACTGAATATGGTTGTATACGTGTTCTATCGTTAGTGAAATCCAGTTTCTGATCTTCTGCCATATCTCTCCAGAATGATATCTGGAAGTATTCCAAACTGTCAAGATCTTACTATCTTTGAAAACGGCTCCACAGCCACCACTAACAACGCCATCAACAAGTAACCAAACGCTTTCACGTTTAGTTCAAATAAGCAAATATTTGAAATTTGATCAAACAACTTCTTTCCTGCTGTCAAATGTGTTGTTACGTATTCTTAACCTTTCTTGTATTTCAAAGTCAGTTCTTGAACTTTTTTCATGCTTAAATAAATGTTAGACTCACTCTAAATTGCTGGCCATGTGTCATTGTTTGAAATTATTAATATTATTATTATTATTGTTCGTCTCTGAACGTGTTAGAATGATAGAATGTAGGGGGCTGTATTAAGTGCATGAACTGTAGGAGCTGGTGCAGTAATGCGCCAGCTTCAGCATTCAGTCATCAGAAGAAGGGAGGTAGGTGAAAAAGCCAAACTAGTTATCTTCAAATCGGTATTCGTGTCAACTCTTACCTATGGTCATGAATCTTGTGTAATGACCAAAAACATACTCTCGCGAATTCAAGTGGTCGAAATGGGGTTCATCTCAAGGCTATTTGGATTAACGTTATTCGATAAAGAGCGTAGCTCGGAGATCAGTGTGTCATACTTAGCAGAGATGCTACTTCCCCGAATAGAGAGATCACAGCTCCGATTCTATAGATATGGGGTTTGAATGTCTCAGGAAAGTATCGCTGGACAGATTTTATGGGCAAAACCAGCCGGCAGGAGACCCATGAGCAGATCTCGAGCAAGATGATTGTATAACATTCATGAGCATGGCTGATCACCCTCAAGAAAAAGAGAATCACCACCAACAACACCGACACAACCACAACGCATGCCCCCAAACACGTTCTGACACCAACAACAACAAAAAACCTAACTTTTTGTTACTAAGAAGTACTAAAAAAACCTTATGGACCATGTTCCACAATGTGAAGACATTGAAAATGAAGGGGAGATTTTTGTCATCACATCCAAAGTGTTTCCAACGGCTGATGGTGCTGAGACCAAGTAACCTCTACAAAAAAATTAATGTGAACTTTCCCAACGACGTGGGAATCCATAATGTGAAATCCTCGAGTAGGCTTCTAAAGGGGCTCCCAAATGAAATCCCACCAACCATGGAGGTTGAACCACTTGACATTTATAAGCCCGGAGAGGTAAGTAAACCTTTCTCTTTTAGCCTGTCAACATGGCCATCCTAAGCGTTGGATGTTTAAATGTTTGTGGTGTGGGGTCCTCCTCGAGGCACGGTTCCATGCTGAACGACCAAAGGTTACTGGATATGTATGTGATTACCGTAATGGAGAGAAAAATTTCTGACAATGATTTCCTCATTTTCGACAACTATCAAGATCCCCGCATCTGGTAGTCGACCGGGAATGAAAAGTAAGGTTGCAGTGTTGTTTAAGAAAGCCTGGACTTCGAGGTAACGTCAATCTTCCGGGACCCGGAGGGTAATTTGGTGGACCAGGACGTGAAAAATAGCGACTCTGGTGTCTTTAGACTGGTGGTTATCTACGCCACGAGTGGAACAGGGCAGCACGAATTCTTTAGGCGCATGGATGCCTTTCTTTGCGTCTCGCCATTTAATGTTATCAGGGGAATGGAACGGCACCTTAGACCCACACTGGGATTGTGTAGGTGTACCCGATAGATGTGGGTGTGAAAAAACCTCAGGTACATGATCAGCTAATTTCAACTGTCTGATAGGTACTGACTAGATTTTTCTAATCCGCCAGTGTGGACCTGGACTAAACGCATAGGGTCATCTAAATCGTATATATACTATTAGGACACTAGATGAGAGTATTATAGATTGACCACATTCTCAAACAGTCACCTATTCAGATCACAAGATTGTGATCTGTATGATTGACCCAGACAAGACACGCAGGTCGCAACCTGGTTACTGGAAGCTGAACATGTCATTTCCCACACGTACGACTTACAGAAACCGAGTCAACATTTTAGTTAAGCAAAAGTTGACTGTAGTTTAGTCAAAAACAGGTGGTAGAGGGCCCCGAAAAGGGAAATTAAAGTATTTTCGATAGGGTTTAACAAAGAGGTAGTGTTAGAGAAAAATAGAAAGCCGGGGTAGATTGTAACTAAATTGGACGAAGCTATTTGCAGTGGCATTGCAAATGACGTACTAGCGGAGAGAATGCCATTAGACGATTTCTTCAATTCAAAACACGAAGGCTGCATTGTCAGAGCTAAGGCGCGGCATCTAAGAAATGAGAGAACCAAGGCTGTTCGATGGGCAAGCAGAGGTGCTGCGCAGTAACAAAGCCACAATTTGGTCTTTGACGTACCGAGACGGACAGGAGCTGGGCGATTCCAGGTGGATGTGTGAGGATTTTCACCAGCACTTTTTCTCAGCTGTTGGTGGGGTGCGGGGTGCCGGCGGCGGTAGTGGATTTCAGTCGCTACCTCGAAGGCTACCGCATCTCTCGCCAGAGGAGGCTGAGTGCTGCTAGATTAGGGAGTCCCTAGTTCGCTGCACGGGGCACAAGCTTTACCTAGGTATGCCAGACTTGTTCCCTAATCCCATCGAAACGCTCTAACAACTAGCAACAGAAGGGAAGTATTACCGACCAGGTCCAGATACAACAACCTCGACCTCATGCGAAACATCATGCAAAACATCATAGAAAGGGTAGGAGGTAAACTTAGCTTCGGTTGGTCTCTGATCAATTTAAATCAATTGAAAGATTTCGATAAGGTCAACCATCGATACTTGGAGGCTGTCCTCAAGGCAGCTGGCTTCGGTCAAGTCTTCCGAGACTGTATCGCTGCAATGCACAGTGGCATCAGCTTGGTGGCCAAAGTTAATGGCCATCTTTCGGAACTGTTTCGGATCTCCCGATCGGTTCATCGAGGGTGCCCTCTCTCCTCCCTTCTGTACGTATTGACTCTCGGGCCTCTACTGCGGAAACTGGAGCTGTTGCGGGGCATCCCGCTCTATCCGGGACGTAGAAAGGTTGTGTCGGCATATGGGGACGACTTCACCGTGATGGTGTAGAACACCTCATAAAATGAGGTGGTCTGCACCTTCTTGGAGGAACACGAAAGATGACGGGAGCAGAACTATACCCAGAAAACTCGGTGGACTTGCAGCGCGGCACCTTAAGAGGCACGCCGCCAATACCACCCGACAGCGTTGGCGGGAGCTAGACGGATGGAAAAGTAAAGTTGCTCGAGCGTTGGTTCGCACGAGCGCTCCAGGTGGATAAGAATTGGGATGAGGTTACGAAGATGGTAGCCACTGTCTATCAGAAATGCGACGAGAGGAAGGTGTCTCTGAAAGATCGTGTGAAGGTGGCGAAAGCTTTCATCGTGTCTGTCATCTACTACCACCTGACCATCGTGTCATGCCATGGTTTGTTGGGAAATATAATAGAGAGAGAGCTAGTTAGAAAGCTAGAAGAGGCGTTTAGGTCAGGCATCGCAACCGACATGCTTGCGGCGAGATTGGCACTCGACCATTTCTTCAACGCAAAGCACGAAGCATGCGTTGTCAGAGCTAGGGCGCGTGACCTAAGACACGAGGGGACGAAAGCCGTTCAATGGGTCCGGGTGGTGGAGGCGCGATTTGGCAACAAGTCCACAATTCGGTCTTTGCCTGATCAAAACGGGCGCCTGTTGCGCCAACCCGAGCAGATGTGTGTGGCAACAGCACTTTGCCCAATTGTTCGGGAGCGGCGACGGGCCGGATCGGAGTATGGACTTCGGTGTATACCTCGACGGACTGCCGCGACTATCGACGGCAGCAGTGCAGTGCTGCCAAAAGCCGATAACCGATAACAGCAGGTGAAATACGGGAACCGATGTCTGACTGCACGAGGGGTAAATCGCCAGGTTTGGATGGTCTGCATACGAGCTTTATGCGTATACGCCAGACTTGTTCGGCGATATCTTGGCAGATGTCTACTGCAACTGGCAGCAGAACGGGAGCATTCTCAGTTTTCTGCGCTTGGGAGTAGTAGCGCTGGTGAGAAAAGACCCGAACAAGGGGGACGTTATAGACAGCTTCAGACCCACAACTTTTCTAAACGCAGAGTTTAAGATTTTGGCCAAGGTGTTAGCAAAGTGTTAGCGCTTGTCTTCGATGATCAGGTGGGAGAGGTGCAGACATACGCCATTCCGGACAGATCCATTTAAGACAACCTCCATCTCATGCGATACACATCACAGAGGGTGGTTAAGGAACCTGGCACGGGTGGGGCCCTGATCGATATGGATCAATCTAAAACATTTGATAGGGTCGGCCATCCGTAATTGGCTGCGGTCCTCGAGGCGGCCAACTTCTGCCCCGTTTTCAGGGGCTAGATCACGGCGATGCACAGCGACATCTGCTTGATTGTGAGGGAGAATGGACACCTGTCGCAGCCTTTCAGTATCATGCACTCGGTCCGACAGGGTTGTCCCCTCTCGTGCCTCTTGAGCATATTGGCCCTCGGGCCGTTACTGCACATATTGGAGACGATGAAGGGGTCCCACGCCAATTTGGATGCGGGAGATCCGTGTCAACGTACGCTGACGATGTTACCGTGGTGGTGTCGAGCACCAAACACGTCCAGATGCTTGGCACCACTCTCAAGGAATACGAAGCGGTGACAGGAGCAAAGATAAACCAGAAAAGGTCGGTGGGCTTGCAACTCGGCACCTTGAGAGGAAAGTCCATGTCATCCGACAGCGTCGTGGAGCGCTGGACGGAAGGACCGGTTTAATTGCTTGGGGTCTATTTCGGTCCGGACCTCCAGATGGAGAAAACCTGGAGCGAGGCGACGAGCAGGCTGGCCTCTTTCACTCAGAAATGGGCCGAGTGGAGGCTGTCTCTAAAAGGTCGGGCGGAGGTGCCGAATGCGTCCATCGCGCCCGTCATCTGATACCGCCTGACCGTCGTATCTTGCACACGCCCAACTCTGACCAAAATGGAGCGCCTTCTCTTTCGCTTTTTGTGGAACGGACGTGCTCCCATGGTAAGACAATCCATCTGCTGTCAACACCTATGCGTGGAAGACTGGGCATGCTGTGGCTGATGATGAACAAACATGCGCTGAGGTGCTTCCTTGACGGTGAACAGTTGTCGTCACCGTTTGACAGACGCGCTTTTCCCTAGTTCGTCTCCTCGACGGAGCTGCAGTCCTGGATCAGGAAAAGACCGAGGGATAGCGCTTGGAAGCTGGAATGTCTCCAAGCGCTCACTGTCCTCTACTAGCTGGGCATTAGTATCGGTGGAACATCCACCTCGGCGTTCTATAGAGGGCTAGTGGAGGGGAAGAGCGATGAGTTGTCGGGGAGACACTGGGTGTCGAAGACGATCAGCTGTTCGCCCTCTTCAAGAGAACTTTGAGCCCGGAGCATATGGACAACTGCCAGAAATCCCTGGCCTGGCAGTGCTACCGGGGAGAGTTGCCGGTTCGGGATGAGCTCTACAGGCACGGAGGTGCTGTCAGCCGAGCCTGTCCGAGATGCGTGCAGGGCGACGAAACCGTCCTGCACGCACTCGTTCAGTGCCTGAGGATTGCTGACTTGTGGAGCTATGCGGAACAGCTGCTGTCGCATGTAGGACGGAACCGGTTATCGACTGAGTCCATTGTGCAGATAGCCCGCCATCCTCCTTTAAAGAGGAGGAATGGCAGGCAGTTTTCATCTGCCTGGTGGCCATGGCGTAAGAGATTGTGTGGTGTAGAAGGTTGAAAGGGTCCTCTCCGGCCAATCACTGATTAACTTTTTCAAGTTTCTCTAGAAGGGGAAAAGCAGGATGGAGAAGCAAGTGCTGTCTTCTCGTAAGTTTGTTGAAAGGTGGGTGAAAGTGGTGAGTCTGGTCCGAGTGAATGGGCCCGCTCTGAGTATGTGCCTGCAGACTGGGGAGTGGGAAAACTGAGAGAGGACTCTTGCCATGGTGGTCAGGGTGGCCGTGGTCTTTTGTGTGGTTTTCGCCACGAGTGACCCTCGGAGGTTTCCCCCTTCTTGGGGAAATTTTGTTGTTTGAATTTTTTTTATTTCTATCTTGTTATAACCTTTTTACACCACCAAAACCCACTTTGTGTCGTCCTGTACTGTTCTGTGCCGTCTGTAAGGTTTTCCTTCATGTTAGCCCTTGTGTCCAATAAAGAAACCATTATTATTATCATTATCATTATAAGGGCGGTGGATTGGCAGTATCGATAGAGAGTCGGACGCCATGCTTTCCAGCATAGTTACGTCCCTTTACGATCTGAGTTCAAATCCCGCCGAGGTTGACTTTGTCTTTCAACCTTACGAGGTCGATAAAATAAAGTACCAGTAATGCACTGGGTAATTGCTGGCCTTGTGCCTAACGTAGAAACAATTATTATTATCATTATCATTATTGTCATTATCAGTGGATTGGCAGTATCGGTAGAGGGTCGGACGCCATGCTTTGACGCATAGAGTTACGGCCCTTGCCATACTGAGTTCAAATCCTGCCGAGGTTAACTTTGCCTTTCATCCTTACGGAGTCGATAACATAAAGTACCAGTAATGCACTGGGTTATTGCTGGCCTTGTGCCAAAAGTAGAAACAATTATTGTCATTATCAGTAGAGCGTCTGACATCATGCTTTGTGGTATATAGTTACGGCCCTTTATATTATGAGTTCAAATCCTTCGACGTTAGCTTTTTGTTTCATCCTTACGGAGTCAATAAAATAAAAGCCAGTAACGCACTGTAGTCAATTTAATTCACATTCCTCTCCCCAAAAGTTGTTGGACTTGTGCCTACATAATAAAGCATTATAAGTGAGTATGTTTTTTTGTATATTATATTTCTTTACATTTATTTTTTTGTTTGTTTTCTGACGAAAAGCTGTATTACTCCAGCCATTCTCTTATTCCTTAGATTTCTTTTCATTTATTTAATTACTAATTTTATTTTCTGTACATGATTGAACCGTCAAATCAGATTGTAATGGGAGCAATAAAGTACATTTTATTACACTTCTGTTTTTCTAGTCAAACCATTAATCATACACGTGTGATGTCATTCCTTTCAGATATAGGAAATAGTGTTTCAAAAAACAAAGCAAAGAACTCCTCCAGTGTTATTAGATAATTAGAGAAACATAAATGATCGGCTATTGCTTTACTTGATTTCTTTAGTGATTTCTATCATTAGACTCTGGCCATGCTAGATCACAGCGTTCGTCTAAAGCGTAAATGTTTATTAATGGCCTCCGTACTCGTTTTATCAACTTTACTATTGCTTAGTTATATTTTCTTACTACTTTAGACTGGTTTTCATTATTTCGCCTGATGTATAGTAACTGTATTATCAATGTGTACATTATGTATCAACACTTATTTTATCGACAGCAGAATTATAAAATATAAAGTTAACAACGATAATCTTAGCATTGAAAGGAAAGTAACCAAATATCGAAATATTTAAATCGACGGTCCTACAATTCAGCGAGTCACGATAGACGTTCACCTTAGGTGACCAGTGGATTCACGTCAAATTTTATTCAGAATAGAGCGACATGCTCCAAATATGCAGTTTCTCAGAGAGGCAAGATGAATGATTGCGTAATCCATTAGTTCATATAGTGGTAATATAAACAGTTCCTGATGAATAGAGAAACATTGAATATTGTCCACACACACATACGCACACGCACGTACATATATAACTATGTATATATATATATATATATATATATATATATATATATACATATATATATATATATATATATATATATATATATATATATATATATAAACCCCTGTGCAACCACGCAGTATTCATTCTCATATTTTTTATATATATTTTCCCCAGCTGCGTTTGTCTGTTTCTCTCTTACTGCTTCCCCCCTCTCTGTTTCTCTCACCTTCTTTCGCCCCCTCTGTCAGTTACACTTTCTCTCGACTGGCCTCTTCCTCGCACTTCCACTCACTCACTCTCTGCTTCTCCCCTTCTCACTACCTCCTGTTTGGCCTGAAGTGGGGTCCTTTCTTGCTCACACCTCACTCGCGTCACACGGTCTGTTGTCTCTCGCCCATGAAATCCACACAGCTTAAGCTGATCGGACTCTCATGTGCTTGTTTTTTCCTAACTTTGCTTTGCTATCCTTCTATGTTTGTTTACTTGTCTCGCTCGCTTTACGTGATTTACTTGTCCCAATAGCTTTATTTAGCTATTGCTCGCACCAACTGGAGGTATATGAATGTTAAAGCGATGAAATACCAATGAAGGTTGGAAAATCACTGATGAAGGACTATTTTCATCATATGTAACCCATGTGCAACCACGCAGTATTCATTCTTCTCATGTTTATATATATATGTATATATCTCCGTATTTGGATGACGGCTGACGGAAAAGAGAACGTGTGTATATATATCCCGAGTTCAATCGGGGGTAACCACAATAAATCAGATACTCAATACATAGTAGAGTATATGCAATATTTAATATAGAAATGGATTCTACAGAACTAGGATTGTTTCATTCGAAATAAATCAGGGCATTCCTGATGATTTCCTTCCTAAAGAAACAGTTCTACTCCTGTAGAAGACATTTATATATATATATATATATGTATATATATATATATATATATATATATATATATTTGTGTGTGTGTGGGGGGAGGGTGCGTGTGTATGTGTATGTGTGTGTGTATGTGTGTACATGCTTTTAGATTTAAAATATTTCTGCGCATTGCATATTGTAATAAATAAATCTGAACATTTCCTTTTAGTAAAGATTTCAATTCAAAACACACCTTCATTTATTACATGGAAACCAATGCACTGAATATATACATGGTGCATATATTTAAGTTAAAATGGGCATTATTAAATATAATAAAAATATATGGTAAGTAGGAATATTTGGTCTTTTTTTTTTTATCTACAAATATTTGGATCAGCACTTCAATAATAATTATACATGGAAATTCATGGGAAAGAGTACTAAAAAGAACAAGATCTACTTTAAAATATATTTAAGAGATTTGAGTATTTCACAGTATATTTTAACACAGCGATACACACACACACACACACACACACACACACACACACACACACACACACACACACACACACACACACACACACACACACACACACACACACACACACACAACCACACACATATATGTATATATATATATATATATATATATATATATATACACATATATATATATGAGAGAGAGTGAGAGAGAGAGAGAGAGAGAGAGAGAGAGAGTTACGTTACGCGGCTTAACGAGGAGATCACTCCCGATTTTCATTGTTTAGGTCCTGTACCAGAGATCTAGTTCACCCAGTTCACACGAATCAGCCAGAGAACACCTCTATTTGAGGACTTTAACATTTCGGATCGGATTTCATCTTCTCCAGCAGCCTTGCCACATTTGTGCTCTATAACTGCTCTTGTGACATCACCCTCTGAGAGATTAGTCGCCGTGTGTACATCAGAATATGCTGTTGTGATTTATATCATTAGCAAACTATTCTCTCCACCTAACACGGATGCACCACTCTTGAAATATAAGAACGCTAGTCTCTGGCTAAGAGACGCAAGGAGATATGTCGTGTTCAAGGTAGCTGATGAACAATGTGGTTTTTGCACCGGACGCAGCACAGCCGACCTAATATTTACACTGCGGCAGGTTTTCAAGAAATCGCTGCAGTATTGCCAAAAGGTATATTCTTGTTTTGTCGACCTTCAAAAGGCATATGACTGCTTTCCTCGGCACCGACTGTGGAAGGTTCTGCAGGGGATCGATGGTGAGCTTCGTGCTTCTTTGAGGTCTTTATACGAATGCCCAAGTATTTGTGTTAGGATAAATGGTGATCAATCGAAACCATTCAATATGGGAGTTGGACTCCACCAAGGGTGCGTACTGTCACCTCTCCTAGTCATTATTTACATGAGCAGGATTAACATGCTCATCCAGGTTGGAAATGGTATCATGACTGGTGGGCTTAAAATCAGTCGGCTGGAATTTGCTGACGACATGGAGTTACTTAACTTGACAGAAGATGATCTCCGACTCCATAGGTTTGATGCTGATTGTTGCATTGCTGGAATGGAAATAAATGCTGCTAAAACTCAGAGACTCATCCTCTCAAGGAAGCCTGCGCAATCAATGCACTCTACATGTCAATAAATTTCCACTGACGCAGTTAAAGAAGTTCAAGTATCTCAGGGCCATGTTCACGAGTGATTGAATGCAGAAGACTGAATTAACTCCAATAAAAAAAGGAGCTGGTGCAAAAATGCTCCAACTTTAGTATTCAGTAATCAAAAGGAAAGTAGGCGAAAAGGTAAACTCGATATCTTCAAATCGGTATTCGTGCCAACCTTTACCTATGGTCATGAATCTTGGGCAAAGATTATGATCGCGAATACAAGCGGCAGAAGGGTTTCTGGAGTAACGTTATTCGATAGAGTGCGTAGGGTCACGCTAGTTGGTGCAGCTACGTCTCCGAATTGAGAGGTCACAGCTCCGATACTGTGGGCATGTAGTTTGAATATTTCAAGAAAGAATCGGTGGACAGATTTTACCGTCTAAACCACAAGGATAACTAATCTCAGCATTTTGTTTACTCTATTTCGATATCTAACTAGATAAATTACCATTTTTTTATCTCCAGCTATGAAGACAGCTATGAAGACAGCTATGAAGACAGCTTTGCTGGTAAATGTGCAGTCTTTTAACTACAAGTATACATATCCACACCTTTGCTGTCAGACACAGCCTAGTTTCACGTTGAGTCGGTTCAATGTTGTCTGAGATGTGTCCGGAATAAATTGAATATAGAATGAATTTGTAGCTTACTTGAAGCATTGTATATGGTATACTTGAAGCATTGTATGTGGTATAAATAATTCGAAGTTTGAAAGACACCACTATGCAGGTTTGGACACCAGCACGGTATATAGCAAGCCACATCGGGCACTGGAATAGTTCCTTCATTTTCTTCGGAAGAAGAGATATCAATCTCAAAATATCAGGACATGAATAGTTTAAGGTAAAAAAAAACCCCGTTTCTTACGATTTCATTATTTTCCATCCAAACACACATTGTCGTGGCTTTCAAACTTAACATAATATGAATAATATAAATATATATAAAGACTTTACGATACACCATATATTACTGGTACTCTTTTACCTTTCTGAAGACGATAGCTCAGTACCTCACATTAGTAGAATGTGTTTCTGATTGGGTTGTATAAGTTATACTGTCTCAAACATATTGACTGGCTTCATCACAACAATGATCATCGGGTTATACTAGTTATCGATAGAAACAGATGCTTATAATTAATACTTTGTCTCAAAATGCGTATGTGTGTGCATCTGTGTGTTTGTATATTATAAATAAATATTTAATTAACGCTAAACACACAACGTTTAACACATTAAATCAATGACCACTACAAATACAAATCATCTACTAAAGGTTTTATATCTAATCAACGGAAACAAACTCATGGCCAAGAAATATGTATAGTCTAATGTTCAAACCCTTTCGCGGAAGACGTTATAAATTACATGTAAAAACAATTCACTATACTGGTACTAAGAGGATGAACTTGTTCAGATCTTAATACTTTCCAAGAGAGGCAGAACATAATGTTGAAGACAGAGCATAGATAATTTTACTTATTCAATTCCCTACGACATAACTATGACGATTCAGCAAAGCGAATGTGTGGTTCGCAAAGCCCACACGCCACATACGCATATAGAAAAGTGCATCTTGGAAATTGCTAATGTGCATGATCTACTTTCGCTCCTAGTTGTTTTCACCGTGGTTGTAGTCGCAGCTGTTGTTCTTGCAATAGAACAGATATGACACTATTAGGGAAAACATTGAATTAAGAATTGGCCTTTTACCAATTAACTATAGAAGGAAAAATAACTTGTCCATAACATCTATAGACACATTGTGATTGAAAATTCTCTTTTCCTTCCACAGAAATTCTCGGCAGACATATTGGTCAATAGATTAACACGCAATAATAGATGTTTGTTTTCTGTTGCTTTAAACTGTGGAAAATCGATTTTTGTTTATTAAAAGTTTTAATGTGGAATATAGTTCATGAGAATATAATGAGCATAGCTGCTTCGAAAGAAAACAAAATGGTGCCATTTCTGTTCTATTCTTCAATATTATTTTTTACTTTTACTTTCCTTTCCTACTTTTTGATGTTTAACTGCCAAGTTTTAACATCCTTTCTTTCTAATTATGTATTAATTGTTCATGTTGGTGTTGCTGTTTATCGTTACTATTATCATTATCATAGTTGGTAGACCATAAAAATGCCTTCTTGTATTTTTCCGGCTCTCTACCTCCAATTGCTATCGAAGTCAACTTTAACGTCCATCCTTCCGGGATCAGTATCGGTAGAGCGTCAGTCACCATGCTTTGTAGCATTGAGTTATGGCCCTTTACTTCCTAAGGTGAAATCCCGTCAAGGTTAACTTTGCCTTTTATTCTTACGAAGTCGATAAAATAAATCACCAGTGATGCACTGGCGTAATTGCTGGTCTTGTGCCAAAAGTAGAAACCATTAATTTACTTACACCACTATCCAAATTCTTTGCAACGTGGTTACATTTGAAACCATTTTCAAAGGTTGTGAAGATTATCAGGACTATAATAACCAATATATCCTTCATTATTTCAAACGCTGTTGGGAGGAAGTTTTACTGTTAATACTAGCAAATCATAGCGACAGAATAATAGATGTTTGGTCGACTGACACTGTTTAGAATCCCGCTGAATAGACTGACTTTGTAACACTCAGCACCTTGTTATACACTGCGTCATACTGGGTCTCCTTTCGAATTATGTTATGTCTACATGTGTCTGGGGAATGGTCAGGCGCTTGCACGTTAATTTCATGAGCAGACTGTTCCATTGAGCAAAAATGGGTGATTCATCGTTGAAATCGACACGGATCCCCCATTGGTTCCATTCCTGTTTTGAAACACTATGTTTTATAACAATTTTATTGTTATTTTATATTCCTCTAGGTGATATTCGAATGAGAAGACCTCCGATAAAAAGGCATCCCAGTCGTCACTATCACATCTTTATTTCAGACAGGTATATGAAGCGATATTATAGCCAATACAACTTTATATTTTTGATACAGTAGTGTATAAGATGAGAGTAATTTTAACTTCGATCATTTTCTTCTAAGTGTTTTTTTTTCAAGACTACTTTTATTTTTAGTCGAATTTTATGTCGTATAATTATGTATTTTAATACATTATTTCCCCGTTCCTAATTCTAAATCTTTGTACATATTCAACTATATATATTGTTATATAAATTGCCATAGCTATGTATGATAGATACTTTGCTCATATGGTGACATTTGTTTTTGTTTTACATTATGGTTCAGTGCTTTAATACCATTAATCTGTTGGTGCCGATTTAATCTATTGTTACACTTCCATCCCCAAATCATTGGGCCTATGGCAAAATCTGAAACCATTATGATACAATACGCCTCATAAATATGAGGGCGATATAAACGGCGGGGGACTACCCATAAAATCCCTGGCCATGCGTTTATGCTAGATATTTTTATTTCGAATTATATATATGATATATTTTTATTTTTGCAAATGGCTACATTTTGTGATCAAATGTCACGCGTGGAACGTAACTATTGTTTCTAAGTATATCCTATCCTGTGATAATAAGGTTTAGTCGTAAAATTATTAATAGTCATAAAACCTATTAATATTAAATGAATACATATATATATGTATTTAAGGCTACATTAATTTTAAAAGTCAGGCTATTTATTCAGATGTTCAAGATGTTTATGTAACAAATAAACTATGCTTTGTGAAGACGCTGCATTTTGTACACCACATCCTTATTTTTACGGTTGATATATACGTAGCCTTAGACAAAGTATGAACGTTTCGATTTGCAATCGTGGGATTTGAAATGAAAGCGTAGGAAACCAGACTTTATCGCAAGGCATTTTAGCCGACGCTCCATTTTACTGCCATTCTCAATATTATATACTTATGAAGTGAATCCCAAATATCCTTACCATTATCTGATCGATAAAATATTTGCTGTTTTTGTGATTCGTATTTAACCTTTTATCAAATCTTCTGTGGTTTGTATTCCCTGCTGAATTCTTCCCCCTAATATTTTTCACGTATAAACATATCTTCTATACTATTCCAGTTAAAACTTCGAACGATGTAGGAAGGTGGGTTACATGATTCTAGTTTTTACTATTTGTTGTTTAGTTGTACACGAAGGTTAGGATGGCGCTTTTCCCTTGATGAGAGAGCCAAATGTTGAATGTGTTTCTTTCAGAGTGTTCTCAGACGTTTTCAAATACTTCATACATTATGTCAATGAGAAATGTAGGATTCATATGATGGTGCAAGTCAATTGTTTGCATTTAGTAGCGTTAGGGCTAGATTTTCAGTGATATGGCTTCCCACGTTTCAACATATTATCCGTTTGTCGCCTTGAACAATCACGGCTCTAGTAATTTCTCTTGGAGCTTTGTCGTCTCTTGCTTTAATGCTAACATTTATTTCTAAGTAATATTTAACGAGTTCTTCGTAACATTGATTTCATTTGAACTGATTGTTTTGTTCATATTGTTATCCACTTTCTTTTATCACGCTGGAATATTTAAACTGTTATATAAGTATAGTTTTATATATCTATTATTAATGCATATAATCTCTCTTCCCTTATCCAATAGATATTGTATTCAATGTTTTTAGGTAGCAGCAAATTAGCGTAATCTTTAGTGCCTCGGGAATTGATTCGGTTCATTATGCTCTGAGTTCCAATATCATCGAAGTCAACTTTGTTTTTCATACTTTTGAGGTCGGTAAATATATTACATGTCCAATACTGTGGCCGAGATTTCCTCAACATCACTTTATCGCCCACTCCCACTCCCCTTCAACTCCTCCTTTCTCTGGTTGCATTTCGATCTAAAGAATCGGCAAAGACAGATATTTTAATAGACCAAAACAGGCAGTGTGTGGGAACTGTGACCGTGCGTCTATATCACTAGTTACGGGGCTAAGCATATTTTATTCGTCTAAGAAGAAAACCATAAGCGATATGACGTTATCACTAACTGATCACGGGTGCTCTCATCGCATCATACACAGTCATCAATGCTGGGCAGGCAGAATTACGGTGTTTTTATTAAGCACATATCTTGACAGGACGATGCCGTCGAGATATTGAGAGAGGCATAATTGTAGCTAAATTTTCTGAGTAAATTCGTAATTTTCTTTTGGATTCTTCTGAACTAGCTATGTAATTATTACGAGTAATAATGAAGCAAAAGCAATCGCAACTAACGGCCTTCTCTATACAACATCAATATATATATATATATATATATATATATATATATATATATATACACGTACGTACCTGCGCACACATATGCACGCATATTTGTAAAATAAAATTGAAATAAAAATAGAAGCAAGCAATTAACTCATGCTCTACTCAAAGTACATTTAGTGGAAATATTTTATTCAGAAATTCAAAATCTTGATATGGAAGTGCAAGTAACACATATAAAACAAGAAGCCATTATACAACAATATTTGTTTCTTAAAAAATAGTTACTAAATTAAAACGAAACGAAATAATAAAGAAACAAATAGTATCATATAATATAATATAATAGAAACATTCACCGTAATACAAAATATATCTCTTTCTATAATCTAATAATAATAACGTTCAATATTTTGTTAACCATTACTGCAGCCGACAGGAGGGGGGTTTATGATGATCCATTGATTTTAAAATAAATAATAATAAACAGTTGAACAAGTGTATGCTCTATGGCATGTTTATTTTTATGTTAAATAAGATTAACAAAGGCAGTTTGATTAGAATATAGATATAACAATTGAATTATCAACAACGTTGGGGTAAAATAAAAATATAATTAATAAACACAAACCAAAACAAATTACAAATATTATTATCATTGGTTTTACTATTAGTAACACTCTTAATGTTTTATCATCGTTATGTATATATATATATATATATATATATATATATATATATATATATATATATATAGTATTTATTATCACTATTCTTTTCTTAATAGTTTTATATTTACCATTTTTTATATTTATTATGGCTATTGTTATTATTATTTCTACTGATTTTCCTTTGTTGATTCCGCATTTCCTTTACCTGCTGTAAAACCCACACTGTTTTCTTTTTTCGTCTTTGCATTGTCTCCAACCTCTTGGGCGCTCGTGGCCATTATTATTTTTATAAAGAAATAATACTTATTATCATTATTAATGTTGTTATTTTTGTTGTTGTTGTTGTTGTTTTGCCAGCGCTGATTGACGTATGATTGGTAGTTGTCTCGTTTCTCTATTCTTCCTTGGAGATGGATAAGCTTTTATCATTCTCATTTCACCGCACAAATATTTTAAATTTATCTGTGTCTTTATTCAATAAACGAAGTGCACCGACAAAGCTGTTTTATTGTTTTAGTTGTTCTTATATTTAGCAGTTGTTTAGGGAAAATGCGCTAATAAAATAATATCGGGCTTTGCCAAACCGTTTCCGTTATATGCAGTTTACTATTAAGACTTCCGTTGTACTCGATGCTCTGACTGTCGGTTTCCTCTGCAAAATCTGGAGGAAGTTCTCTCGCCTGAGGAAGGAGCCCCATAGGATAGAATGGCTGATGTACTACTTCATCTTCTCGACAATGATTCCTTCATCTTGTGCGAATGGCGAAGCTGGGATGTCTTACCCAGCCAAGGTCGTACAATTTTCTCCTTCCTCATTCTCCACATTCTTTTCTATTCATTTTTTCTAAACTTTTTGTTTTCTCGTTTTGTAACTATTTGTTCCTATGTACGCTTGTGTATGCCTATGTATGTTTACATTTAGTGTTTGTATTTTCTGTGTAACGGAAGAACTATATTCAACTAATTGTGTGTGGAATTTGTGAAAGGTTAGAAATCTGCTGCATATTTTTATCGTACGGCTTACAGAGTGATCTTGTCAAATGAGTATAAACTAGTCAACTTCTTTTCTGAAAAGCCTAGTTTTCGAGATTGCAGCTATGACCTATACGCATGTGTGACTTTGTATATTTTTCTGTGAATCTATATATTATTTATATATCTGAGTGTTTCGATAATTACTTTACATAATACTTGAGAATTATTAAATTATTAATATATCCTTGCATTTTACGTATTATTTGCATATTGGGTACGATGTACCTAACTACTTGCCAATTTTGTACAAAACAATGTATCATACACGTTCCCTTTGTATCTAATTTAGTACAATTAATACCATCATCAATACGAATTGCCACTAATGCCCATTGGAAAGATTAATTGTTGTATGGTGTTTTGTAGGTCTTTCACAAACTCGTACAATGGTGTCTGCTCCTCGG
>OZ024742.1:60086597-60096597 GCA_964016885.1 Eledone cirrhosa
TATATATATATACGCACATCCACACACACATATAAGTATGTATATATATATATTAATAAAAGGAATTCCAACTTTGTCTAATTTACTCGTTTTATTTACAATCCTTTAAAATTATAATGATATTATAATAAAATAATATGGTAGAATATTAAATGTTAAGTGTTAATTGAACAAGTACTTTCATGCTTTCGCAATCTTCAGGCTCATATTCAGTGGTGACACTCAAGTTTGCAATTTTCAACTGTTGAAAATTGCAAACTTGAGTGTCACCACTGAATATGAGCCTGAAGATTGCGAAAGCATGAAAGTACTTGTTCAATTAACACTTAACATTTAATATTCTACCATATTATTTTATTATAATATCATTATAATTTTAAAGGATTGTAAATAAAACGAGTAAATTAGACAAAGTTGGAATTCCTTTTATTAATATAATCTTCTATACACAATCATACACACCCGTGTATATTTATATATATATATATATATATATATATATATATATATATATATATATATATATATATATATAATTAATTTATGTGCGTGCGAGTGTGTGTTAAATAGATATACGCAAGTCAATATCTCATACACCTGCCTCATTCTTATAACAATACACATTCAAAAACACAAATATACGCATACACTCAAACAAAAATAGACACATATATATCCCCTATGTATATATATATATATATATATATATATATACTTAGATATATATACTTAGAAGAAATAGATAGATAAATAAAATTATTAAAATGTGAGCCATTTATAACTGCTCATATTTATAACGGTTTAGTTATTGCTCCCTATGCAATGAAACTAATATCCATATAGGGACATAATGTTTATACTATTAATGTTTAAATATCATAAAGTAGCCATACTAGGATGTCAGTAACTTTAGATTATACAACGTGGCTGGAGATCATAAATACCATATACATTTATAAATATCTTTTAAACGCCTTATTATATAAACATTTTCCAGTATTATTTGACGTCACATGTTCAGAAACCTATATATATGTATATTCAATTTGTGTATGTATATGTGAATTTCTATATATATATATATATATATATATATATATATATATGTTTATATATATATGTTTATATGCATGGATATATATATATATAGATATATAAATCCACACACACACATATATATTTAAAGAGAGCAATATATACATACATATTATATATATACATATATATATATATATATATATATATATATATATATATACACATATACAAATATATATTAATATATATCTCTCTCTCTCTCTCTCTCTCTCTCTCTCTCTATATATATATATATATATATATATATATATATATATATATATATATATATATATATATATATATGTAGTTGTGTGTGTGTATAAAGGAAAATTAGAACGTTACATTTGATTGTTTGTTTCCGCCAGTGCTGCAGCAGTTTAAGAATATAACTGCAATAGCTGTGTATATGTAGGCATATATATATATATATATATATATATATATATATATAACGAAGGAGATGTGGTAAGGAACCAGATGGACCATAACGCACCAGAGTACTCATTACTCAGGGTAGTAGAGTTGGTAATAGGAAAATGTTTAACCCGACGGCAGAGATCAAGCCGAAACGACTTGAGCTCTGCCGTCGTGGGTTAAGCATTTTCTCATATATATATATATGTATATATATATATATATATATATATATATATATGCATTGTAAGTGTGTGTGTAGGCTCTCAACATTCGTGTGTATTTATGTATACGATGTCTCCATATGGTAACAAAAAGAATGTATATTTACATGCTTGCATGTACGTATGTGTCTGTGAGTTAATATAAGGAAAAGTAACGAAACTCATTAACTTCTCTTTCTCAGTCTCTCACTCGTTTTTTTCTTACTTTCACTCTGTGAGAAGCATATCTATATATATATATAAAGACACATGTATAATATATATATCTATATATAAATATACATACACACATGCACATACATATATATATATATATACATACATATATATATACACACGTATATACACACACATTCACATACACATATATAGCATCATTTTTTCCTGAACATGTGTTGTCGCTTATACGTATCTTGTAAATATTTACATTTAAGCTTATGCTTCAATAAATATCAATATTCAAAGATACGTACACGTATATACGTGAAACCCTTTGTATCTGAATTATGATTACTCAAATTTCAACTGAATTATAAATATATTCATTTTTGTGGCAATATATGCGTGTGTAACTACACAGCGTTATGCATATATATATATATATATATATATATATATATATATATATATATATATATGTATTTATGTGTGTGTGTGTTTATTTATTTATATGTATATATGTATTTCTGTAAATAGGTTTATGTATGTATATATATCCCAAAACATAACAATATATATATATATATATATATATATATATATATATATATATATATATATGCAAATGTGTTCAAGTACGCATGTATGTTTGTGTATATATGTGTGAGTGTGCAATATATCTATCTATATATATGCTTTTTTTTTCTTTTACCCTTAAATTATTGTATTTGTACACGCCTTCGTGTTTATTTAAGTTTATATGAATAGTCGTTTGTTTCAATTCGAATTTTCATTGTTATTTTTTTAACTTTTACTTTCAGTATTGAATTGTCAATGGCTTTATTAATATCCATGTGGCATGAGATAAAAATGTCAGAATCTTTATTTAATGTAATTCATTTTTTACAGTTGGTAAATATTTCTTTCAGTTGATTTTTAAAATTTCTGTTCATAAAGGCATAAACTACGGGGTTGGCAATGTTATAAGAAAAATACATATAAAATACCATAACGTTCATCTGTATATAGCGATGGGCCATGAGCCAAGAGGGCAGAAAAGCCAACACGAAAACTAATGTAACAACAAACAACATAGCAGCCGTCTTAAGGTTAGCTATGCGCACCTTCTCAAGTTTTGCACGTGTTCCATGTTTCAGGATAGCGTCTTTCTCAGCTTTAGCGCCGTGCTTACTCGATTTATCATTTGAATCTGCGTTGACAATTGTGATTTCTGTCTCTTCTGCATTGGGCTGTGAGTCATCACTCCAAAACAAACAGCATTTGTTTGTAACAATTTTCAGCCTTTGCTTTCGTCTTGAAAGAACACTGCGATAGATTAATGCATAAAGAAATGCAACAATTACGAGCGATATAAGAAATAGCGAGGAATAAATCGTCTGGTAAACCCTGAACACTTTTTGTGACACAATGATGAAGCTAATGTCACATATACCTGTGTAACATATAGTGCGGTTCGCATTACTATATTCCAGAGGTGTTGATATGACGCCACTGTTGTCTGTGTACGCACCGAATGTGTCCGATTCATAGGTGTAGTTTGAAAATATACCCGTAACTGGTGTTGTGTTCATTAGATGAGTGCCATTTTCGATAATTACATCTATATCTTTGATCTTGAACACACTATATGCAAGAGATCCGATGATGCCCAATGTTATGGCAACTGCGCCAAGTAATGCAACAAGAATCTGTGCGCGCCTAGTTGTCATGGCACGCACAAAAGGATGACATATGCAAAGATATCGGTCAGCCGCAATGGCCGACATTACTAATGCTGAAAAGGGGACTGTGGTCGTTTGCAGAAAATGGTACATCTTGCAGACAGCATCATTCTGGACGTGATACAAAACATATTCAATAGCCACTGTAGAGGGTATTGTTAAAAGACACGTGATGAAATCCATGCCAGCCAGAGCTAAGATAAAGATTGTCGAAGTCAACTTCTGTTTTGTATTGGAGAACACGTAGAGTACGAGTGCGTTTCCAATGGTACCACTGATGGAGAATATGATAAGGATGGTCAACACAAAATACATTTTATCATCCCATTCTAATCCACCTCCGGAATCCGTTGAATTGTCCGATGATAAGTTGCATGGTTCATACATCATGCTGAATTGGTCTTTCTGAAATATAGAGAAGGATATAGGTGAAAAAGGTCATCAAAACATTTATATATATATATATATATATATATATAATATATGTGTGTCTGCGGGCGAAACAATTGTAACACAATAAATTGAGTTCAGATGCATCACTGATTTTTCGTTTTATATTTTATATATATATATATATATATATATATATATATATATATAATCAAAATTAAAAGATATATGTATATATATATATATAGAGAAAGAGCGATATATTGTTTGAGAAGCAGTAATTTGTACACTTATAGAAAGCACATTATATTGAAGAAAAGTACATATGTTAAAATGGAGAAATGGCTTTTTCCGCCATAATGCACTTTTTTCATGAATACTATGTGCAAAAGATACTGTGTTTCTCAAACCATATATGGTTCTTTCTCTATGTCTCTCTATAGATACATCTTTTAATTTAAATTACTGATGCTCTAAGCCAAGGTCCATTCAGATATTTTATAGAGAAAAAGTATCATCATTCTGGTACCATAGCATAATATATATAAAGGATAAATTAAAATAACAAACATAACATAGCAAATTGCACAGCACATGGGAGAAATATATTAGTTTAACACTTGAAATAATAGGAAGAGATACTTGACGTTTCGGACACTAGTTCTTCATGAGAAGATAGAGATAGAAATAGAAGATAAATAGAAGGTAAAGAGGGATAGGAGGAAGGAACGAGGAAAATGTTAAACAATTTGGGAGTAAAAAACACACGTGCGTATTCAGTCAGCCATCTTTAAGTGTGGCTGGCCAAATGGTACCTTCGACGTAACCTATGTTAAAGAAGGGAGATAACCAATGTATAGTCATTGTGCGTGCCTGCCTCGGAATGTGTGTGCGTGACCTACCCAAAGTATGACAATATATATATATATATATATATATATATATATATATATATATATATATATAATGTGTGTATATATATATATATATATGTATGTATACATGTATGTACGCTCGTACGCGCGAGTGTGTGTGTGTGTGTGTGTGTGTGTATGTGCGTGTGATTCAAACGAATATGAGAGACCTGTTAGTCAGTCACAGCAACTCTTACTATAATGATTACATGAATTAATGTAGTGATTCTGTCTTTTATTCTTTAATCGCTTGCAATCGTTGGATCAATTGGAGTTTTTAGGCTTGAAAGGGGAGTATGTGCATCATAACCACCCCATCAATATTTCAACTAACAGAAAAACCAACCTTCGGGTAGTTTTCTGCTAGCGTGTGTAGTGTGCATATTGATAATGTACGCAAGTATATATGCATGTAGATATGATACATCAAATAAAATCGTAATTGACAATATCCAAAGAAATTGAACGAAGATTGCGTTACACTGTCTTATGTAATCAGTAACGCAATCCTTGACCATTAAAAAAACACGATATTATATATAAACTGCATTAGGAAAAAATTAGTGACGGAAATATATGAATGTTTATATAAGCGATCGTTAACAGGAAGTGTTGACATTTTAAAGAAGTGAATCTTTAAATAAACAATAAAATATATTTAATCAACAAATACGTAATTTAGTAGTTAAACTATGTAATATTCATTCATTATTTATTCAAAGTAAGGTGAATTGCAGTATCGGTAGAGGGTCGGACGCCATGCTTTCCAGCATAGTTACGTCCCTTCACCATCTGAGTTCAAATCCCCGCCGAGGTTGACTTTCCCTTTCATCCTTATGGGGTCGATAAAATAAAGTACCAGTAATGCACTGGGTAATTGCTGGCCTTGTGCCTAAAGTAGAAACAATTATTTATTCAAAGTAATCCAACTCATTTTACTAATGGGAAAAAAAAATTATAAACCCTACGCAGTCCCGCATTATTATACTTTAGATTCTAAATTTAAAGCGGATACGATATTCTGTTTTACGTATGATACCTAACCGACTGTAGCTTCCAATGGATCTATGATACAAAACTCATGTTATATCAGAGCATTCAAGCTATTTCCCAAACAGCCGCTATATTGTTGGTTATTTTTAAATTGATTTGAAAATCTTTGAAAGTGACAATCAAGAGAAAAGGGTAAAATGTCTCTATTATCTCCGAATCTTCCATCTCAACACCATGTAAAGAAAATGTGTTTATCTATGTTCCGAACTGCACCTTAATAATACTAAAAATGTTATGTTGCTTTATCATTTCAAACATTGGATTGTCTTTAAAAATATTTGAAATTTGTTGCCAATATTCCCATCAGAAATTTGCTATCAAAATGGTTAAATAAACAAACAGCAAATTAGATAATGGAGGTAATGAAACCTCCTAAACTGACAGCAGATTGATAGCTGGAATGCATTTAATCATAGGTTTGCAACATCGAGGTTAACTCGGGGCTAAACAACAACAACAAAAACAACCTACTGACCGGAAATTAATCTCTGAAAAACGTTCTCAAGTAAACCACAATGACGAAAATGTAATGAAATGGAGGAAACAGATTTGACGTGGATGAGATGATGTTGTTGAGACATAACAATGTAGACACGCTTTTATAACTGATAGCACTAACTTCGAATAAACATAGAAGTATATTTACTAAAGATCACAGTCAAACACACACACACACACACACACACATATATATATATATATATATATATATATATATATATATATATATGTGTGTGTGTGTGTGTGTGTGTGTGTGTGTGTGTGGTGTGTGTGTGTGTGTGTGTGTATGATTTCTTTCACTTGATTGCACTGCTGCGTTATTGTCCATAACATTGACCCTAGTGATTTTTCAATTGAAGACTGGTACTTATTTCATCGACCTTTTTTGTAGGACTCCTATGTTACAGGACATATATCATAGTAATAAAACACAAGAAATGTGTGTGTCTGAGAAGGGGTTACATAGTTTTCTCTCTTCCGAAAGGTTATATTATTAGAATGATGATGATGATGATGATTAGGAGTAGGATGAGGATGAGGATAGGAGGCACATTGGAGTTTGCCAAGACAAAGTAAAAAAAAACTTGTACATCCTCGCGTGTTGACACATAATATCGTTTTCTATGCGCACCGTTATTTTGACTTGTGCTACGCTAGTAAACAAACACACACACACACACACACACACATGTATATATATATATATATATATATATATATATATATATATATATATAAATAATATATGTATGTATGTATGTATGTATGTATATATATATATATATATATATATATATATATATATATATATATATATATAAATAATATATGTATGTATGTATGTATGTATGTATGTATATATATATATATATATATATATATATATATATATATATTTATATATATATATATATATAAAAGACATGAAATAAGAAAATTATAGTAATTAACTTACTTACTTAAGTTTCACTCCAACTAATTAGTTTATGAAAGGGGATATACATAGTGTTAAAATGGAAACTATGGAGAATCCTTTCTTCATCAGGGAGTCAATTCTCGGCTAAGATTCCTGGCAATATGCGGACACAGGGAGCTCAAACAAAAATAATTCAATGAATAGAAAAAAGCAAGCGCGGACTAACTTTCAAGACACTGAAAATTTCACTCCCCTCCCGGTCAGTGGCAAATTCAAAAGAATCAATCACGTGACATCGAGGTTAATCAGTGAGGAGTGGGGTGTTAAAAAGACAGTAGCTAAACTGACACTATGAACCATAGTAGTAATTTAGGCAAATTTTTGCTCAACAAATTAGTTGGAGTGAAACTTAAGTAAGTAAGTTCATTACTATAATTTTCTTATCTTACGTCTTTTATATAATTGTTCTACATCTTTTTGTATTGAACCACAAAGTTACTAAGATAAAACCTATATCTCTGCTAGCGTAAGTATACATCTGTATAAATATGTTGGTAGATATACTAATTCTTTATATATATATATTAGAAAGTGACGTTTTTTTATAAAAGGAAAAATAACAGAAGTGTCCTACACGAGTGAAAGTATAAAGAAAAAAGATGAAATCGAAAATGCAACTGGAGTCTTATTTTTAAAAATAAGACTCCAGTTGCATTTCCGATTTCATATTTTTTTCTTTATATATATATATATATATATATATATAATTCAAGAAATAAGAGTAACATGGTTGGCTGTACAATTGACGCAACATCAAGCGATTAGCGAGCTCTAGACCTACCAGATCAAAGAAACAATTGTCAGCACTGTGAATAAAGCCCTTATTGTACAGCCAACCATGTTACTCTTATTTCTTAAATTATTATTATTCTAAGTATAACCTATATAGAAACCACCGCGAACTCGCTGCAACACTATGGAAGCGTCTTGTTGAGTCAAACTAAGTCATACGTTAATAGCATCCACAACACGGAGTACTCTAACTGGTCTACCCCTAAGTGGATTGACTATAACGATAACTTGTTATGCCGTATATATATATATATATATATATATATATATATATATATATAGTAATAATAATAAATTTGAAGACTAAAATCCAAAGAGGGCTCGATAAGGATAAATAAATTTTAGTCTACGACTTCAGTTATACCATTTACGTGGTTTTGTCTTTGCGTGCAATTGTTCTCCCCACTCCACATAATTACGTATTATCTTCGTGTTTTCCGTTCATTGCCAGAGAACGTCTCCATGAACCACCCAATCGAATATTAGTCTACGACTTCTTTTATACCATAAACGTGGTTTTGCCTTTGCGTGTAATTGTTTTTTTACCGCTCTAAATAATGACGTATTATATTCATTTTTTCCCGTTCTTTGCCAGGGAACGTTTCCACGAACCAAAGTATCGTCTTCCTGTCTTCCTCCTGTTGCAACGTTTTTTGAAATATTTACTACTGCGTTCACAGATTGATTTTTTAGTTTCAGAAGATCCTGTTAAGCGTGAAAGCAGCGATTCTTTGCTTAAATTTCAATCTGTTATTTTAATATATATATATATACACACACACGGTAAAATATATGTGTGTGTATGTATATCATGAAAAAACACGTGAGAGAAATATAGGAAACAGAAATCTCGAAGGACAAAAGCATATGGACAATTCCCGCTAATTGGCTGTCATCTGACTATCATTATAATTATAGTCTGAGTTCAAATCCCGCCGAGGTTGACTTTGCCTTTCATCCTTACGGGGTCGATAAAATAAAGTACCAGTAATGCACTGTGTAATTGCTGGCCTTGTGCCTAAAGTAGAAACAATTATAATTAGAGTTGTCTTTAAAAGACATGTATATATATATATATGAAACGAAAGGCGTTGTGTGGTTACTGTAAACAAAGTTTAAGATTGTAGTATATATATATATATATATATATATATATATATATATATACTACAATCATCATCATCATCACGGGTTGTCCTGTTGTGGGCAGTGTCTGGTCGGCTGACCATGCCTTGTTCATACAGGAACTGATTTGGCTTGATTTCTACAGCCGGATGCCCTTCCTAACACCAACCTCATTTACAGTGAGTGCTGGGTGCTTTTTCGTGGTGCTTTTTCCTGTAACTGCCTGACAAGGAAGAGGGCATTAGTGGTGCCTCTTCCTGGTACAAACCCAAATTGCATCTCGTCTAGTTTCACCCGGTCCCTAATCAACTGTGCTATAACTCTTTCTGTTACTTTCATGACCTGGTCCATCAGCTTTATACCTCTATAGTTTCCTCTATCTAGTGCATCACCTTTACCTTTGTAGCAGTGGACAATTATGCTGCTGCACCAATCTTTTGGTATGACACCCTCTAGTATTACCTGGTTAACAATACGTGTGGTTATAGTGTGACCTACAGACCCAGATGCCTTCAGCATCTCGGCAGCTATACCCGATGGACCGGTTGCCTTCCCCATCTTCATATCTTTGATTGCCTTACTTACTACGCTGATGCTGACTTGTACTGCTGGCCCCTCTATAGGGTCTAC
>OZ024742.1:60101597-60134097 GCA_964016885.1 Eledone cirrhosa
GCATTTCTGCGTGTAAAAAACAAAAACAGAGGATGTAACAAAAAAATAACAATGAAAAATTCCCCAATAGGGGAAGACTTCGGAGGGACATTTGTGGAGAAAGCCCAGTAAAAGGCCACAGTGACACTGACCACCAAGGCAAGTGCCCTATACCAGTTTTCTACCTTTAATTTACAGATATATACTCAGAGTAGGCCCATTCACTCGGGCCATTCTTGCTTCTCTCACCCATCTTTCAACAAAATGCTGGGAAGAGAGCACTTCCCTCTCTACTCTGATTTTCCTTTTCAAATGAAATTTGACAAAGTCAATCAGAGCATCACCGAAGAGGTAAGTGCTCGTCTTCAGCCCTTTCAAACGTGTCCACCATACTATCTCTTTCGCCATGGCCACCAGACAGATAAAAACTGCCTGCCCTTCCAGGCTAAAGGAGGAGGGCGGGGCAATCCTCACGATGGACTCAGATGATAGCCGGATCCGTCCTACACGCGACAGCAGGTGTTCGACTTAAACCCACAAGTCAGCAATTTTCGGACACTGGACGAGTGCGTGCAGGACGGTTTCGTCGTCCTGCACGCATCTCGGACATGCCCGGCTGACGGCACCTCCATGGCTGTAGAGTTTATCCCGAACTGGCAAGGCTCCTCGGTAGCACTGCCAGGCCAGAGATTTCTGGAAGTTGTCCATAGGTCCCAGCTCGAAAGTTCCTCCGAAGAGATTGGCTAGTTGATTTTCGTCGTCGCCTAGAGTGTCCCCAAGTACGTCGTCGCTCTTCCCCTCCACTAATCCTCTATAGAACGCTGAGGTGGGGTTTCCACCGATCACATTGCCCGATTGGTCGAGGGCTGTGAGCGCCTGAAGATATTCCAGTCTCCAGGCGCTCCCTCTCTGTCTTCGCTTGACCCAGGACTGCAGCTCCGTCAACGAAACGAGCTGGGGAAATACGTGTTTAGCAAACGGCGACCACACCTGATCACCGTCGAGGAAGAGGTTGAGATGTCGTAGCCTGAGCGCGTGTCTGCGCATCATCATCCACGGCATGCCCAGCCCTTAACGTAGTGGGTGTTGACAGCAGATGGACCGCCTGACCATGGGAGCGCGTCCCTTCCACAAAAAGCGAAAGAGCAAACGCTCCAGCGCAGTCAGGCGAGGCTTAGGACAAGGTACGACGGTCAGGCGGTAGCAGATGACAGACGCGATGTACGCGTTAGCCACCTCCGCTCGACCTTTCAGGGATAGCTTCCACTCCGCCCATTTCTGGGTGAGAGAAGCCACCCTGCTCGTCACCTCGTCCCAGTTTTTGTCTGTCTGGAGGTCCGGACCGAACCAGACCCCTAGCATTTTAACCGGTCCGTCCGTCCAGCGTCCGGCGATGCTGTTGGACGGCATGGACCTGCCTCTCCAGGTGCCGAGCTGCAGGCCCACTGACTTTTCCTGCTTGATCATTGTTCCTGTCACCGCTTCGTATTCGACACCACTACAGTGATATCGTCCGCATATACTGACACGGATCTTCCGCATCCTAGTTCGCGTGGGACGCCCCTCAACGTCTCCAGTTTGTGCAGTAATGGCTCGAGAGTCAATACGTACAAGAGGGACGAGAGGGGACATCCTTGGCGGACCGAGCGCATGATGTTGAACGGTTCCGAAAGGTGACCGTGCACTCTCACCACAGAGCAGATGTCGCTGTGCATGGCAGCGACCCAGCCTCTGAAGACGGGCCCAAAGCCAGCCGCCCTCAGGACTGCCGCTAGGTAACGATGGTCGACCCTATCGAAAGCTTTCGACTGATCTAAATTTATCAAGGACCCACCCGTGCCAGGTTCCCTAGCTACCCTCTCTACGATGTATCGCATGAGGTGGAGGTTGTCGGGGATGGATCTGTCAGGAATGGCGCATGTCTGCGCCTCTCCCACCAGACCACCAACGACAAGCGCCAGCTTCTTTGCTAGCACCTTGGCCAAAATCTTGAACTCTGTGTTTAGTAGAGTTATGGGCCTGAAATTATCTATGTTATCCCCCTTTTTCGGATCCTTTCTCAGCAGTGCCACCGCTCCTCGGCTCACAGAGCTGGGAATTCTCCCATTCTGTTGCCAGTATCAGTAGACGTCCGCCAAGAGGCCTCCGAAAAAGTCTGGCATCTGTACGTAAATTTCATAGGGCAGACCATCCAAACCAGGCGATTTACCCCCTGTGCAGCCAGTCATTGCCTCCCGTACTTCAGTGGCTGTTATCGGCTTTTCGCAACACTCCGCCTCAGTGGCCGAGAGCCGCGGCAGTCCGTCGAGGTAGACACTAAAGTCCATCCCTCGACCCGGCCCACCGCTGCCCCCGAACAGCTGAGCGAAGTGTCGCTGAAAAGCTTCACACATTTGCCCGAGATCGAGTAGCATGCGCCCGTCGTGGATCCCAAAGACCGGATCGTGGCTTTGTTGCCACACCGCGCCTTCATCACTCGGGCCCATTGAACGGCTTTCGTCCCCTCGTGTCTGAGAGCACGCACCCTAGCTCTGACAACGCAGCCTTCGTGCTTTGCATTGAAGAATTGGTCAAGGGCCAATTTCGCCGCAAGCACGTCGGTCGCGATGCCTTTGCTAAGCGCCTCGTCTAATTTTCTAACTAGCTCTCCCTCTGCTCAATTTTTCTCTATTGCTAAAGCCTTACTAAACATAATGGATTCTATTCTAATCGCTCTTTTCAGAGCAAACCACCACTTGTTGTTGACGATGGCCCCCGTCGACGCCCGCTTAACTAGTTCGCTAATCCGGTCTCTGTAGGCATTGCGCGCTGGTAAGGACGCGTTTATCTTCCAGTAGCCGGGTCCTCGTCTATGAAGCCTATCTAAGTCAAGCACACAGATCACGAATTTGTTGTCCGTGTAGCTGACTATCTTGAATTGTGGACAGCCTATGCTAGACCTATCTATTTCCCTACAAAATACTCTATCTAGATATGATCTGGATGACACTATGCGATTTGTCCAAGTCCACATTGGCACATTTGGGAAATCCAATCGGTACCTGTCAGACAGTTCAAAACGACTGAGCAGGTTGGTGAGACTCTTGCGCCCTCCACCCTATCCGCTAATCCCACACAGTCCCAGCGTACATCTGAGATCCCGTTCCAGTCGCCCACTAACACTAAAGAGTGGGACGTTCCAAGAAAGGTCTCCAGACGCCGGAAGAAATCAGGCCGCCCTGCTCCTGTCGGGGCATAGACGGCCACTAGCCTGAAAGCTTGCCCATCTCCGCTGGTCACGTCCAGCACCACCAGCTTACCCTCTGGGACAGGAAGATGGCCCGTATGGCGAGATTCAAACCTCTCCGAAAAAGCACAGCAACTCCTCCCCCCGATACAGGACGACTGGGAGATGCGTACACATCGTAGCCGCCGAAGATCGGTGCGAAGGCCCGTGCTTCGGAGATTCTGGTCTCGCTGATAGCCACTACATCTATGTTTAGTGACCTGAGGTCATTGAGCAGGTGATCCTCTTTCCATGACGACCCCAAGCCACGCGCATTTATGCTGCCTATTCTGAGTGAGGTCATGTTTAAAATGGAGTGGAAAAGATGGGAAAGACCACTTACTGTACTTTTCGTAGAGGAAGGATGGTCTCCATCCCTTTTCACTTGATCGTCTGGTGGAGGGACCGTTGAATCGTCCCTTCGGCTGGTCGTCGGCTCTTCTATGAGTATGTCCGAATATACTCTCCGGTTGAGAGTCCCTGCTAGGTCTCTGAAATCACCAACTGCGTTGGGGAATTTCGTTTTAATGTTTGTGTATTGTTTCTGTGCTATTTTTAGCAGTCTTATGTTCGTTGGTGTTTTGATTGGTGCTGGTATTATGTGGTCTTGCTGTGAAATGTCTGTGTGTTCAATTATGTAAGTCATTAGTTTCTTGTTGTGTGTATTTATTGCCGTGCATTTGATTTTCTGGGGGTGGGGTGTGGTTCTGCTATTTTCTTGTCGTTGTTGCTGGGTGTGTGTGTTTTGTTGTTGTGTTTGCGATGTTGGTGTTTGTGGTGGTGGTGTTGAAGATGTTTTTGTTGTTGGCGGTACGGTTGTCGCCGGTGCCGATGGTGGTGCTAGTGTGGGTGGTGATGATGTTGGTGGTGTTGCTTCTGTGAGTCTCTTTGCAGTAGCCGTTACCCTTTTTTCATTTCTTTCCTCCCTTTTCGAAGGCGACGATGCGCTGCTTCTGCGTTTGTGCCTTCTTACGACCTCTTGCCATCCCTCTCCCACCTCACACTCCATGTCTGATTCTGTGAGGTCGGGGAGGGGTACCAGCTCTACTATTTCACTTGTTGTTGGTGATGTTTGCAGTGGAGTCTCTGTTGCAGGCGCATTTGGTATTACTGTTGTTGTTGTTAATACTGCCACTGATGCTGCTGTTCTTGATTTCCGTGGCGTGGGTATGGATGCCACGGACCTATCGTTCCTGCCTGCCGCCTGTCCTGTTGCTGGTAGCAGTGGAGCCGGTTTCGGAAGGAGGGGGGTTTTCTCCTTTCTCAGGGTCTTCTCGTTGCAGAAGGCCCTGAGGTAAGTCTTCGATCCACAGCGAAAGCATTTCGGGCGTCTGCCCTCAACACTTATGGGAAGTTGAGTGCCGTTATCGAAGTCTATCACATCCGGGATAGCTTCGATGCACTCCTGGTTGGTTTGTATTAATATCTCAATGGAGGTGCCGACCCAATCTTCTCTTACTTTTTTCTGTACTTGCAGTACAGTTGTTTTGTCCTCGATTCCGACGAAGACAGACGCGGCCAGACAAGAAGGGGCCATCCCGGGGGGGAGGGGGGTCAGTTTGACCCTCACAATATTTTGCCCGCAGTAGGAGGGCACCAACACCATTTCCTCGCTCCTTAGGGTCACTAAGGATTGAGCTTTTGCCTCCTGGGGTGTGGCAAAAAGCACGTCTACGGTGGCATATTTCTTGCCTCGGGCGATATGCGTTTTTAGCTGCCACACAGACCCTAAGGCATTTTGTATTTCAGCCTCTGTGGCTCTTTCAACCCTACGGGATATTGTGCTTACTGTACGGTACGTGACCGTACAGTGCTGTTGGGTTCCGAAACATTTTTCGGCTGCCTTGCAGATTGCTCGGTGTCCGGTTTTCGTCACCATCTCCTTCGCTTCCTGTAATTCCTCATTTGTTATGAGGATGGTTTCCATGTTCTTTGCGATACCTGCAAACGAGATTGGTTTTTCTTTGCTGCTGTTGTTGTTGTTGTTGTTGTCGTCAGAGCTGCTGTTACTTTTGTTGTTGCTGCAGGTACTACGACTGCTGCCGCCGTCGCTGTTGCTGTGGTTGTTGTTGTTGCTGCTGCTGTTGTTGTTGTTGCTGCTAATGCTGTTGTTGTTTATGCTGCTGCTGATGCTGTTGCGGCTGCTACTGTTGTTATCCTTGTCACTGTTGCTGCTGCTGCTGTTATTACGGCTGCTACTGCTATTATTCATGACGTCAGACGAATGAAATGGGTTTTCGTATTTCCCGCACACCTTTTTCGTCGTTGTCGTCATCGTCGTGGAGGAAATGTTGCACGCTTTGCACGTGATTTTTCTTTACTGGTGTCGCTTGCGAAATAGAAGGGAGGGAGAGAGACAATCTTCTCTCTGCTGTAGTGACGATTGAGGAAGAAGAAGACGGAATGAGTGGGAGCGACTTGTGAAAATTCTTTTTCGTAGCCATGTTTTTTTTGTTTAAAATAAATATTGGGCGCAAAACCCCAATAAGCGATTATTTAACCCCGAAGGGCCAAATAACAGGCAGAAAGACCCATCTCACGAGGAGGAGGGTGTTTTTGTCTACAATTTGGTTAAAGTTTTAAACAATTTACAATTGTTATAGCGGTCAAAATTTACAATACCTTACAGAGCCGAGCCTCCGTCAACCATAGCATTCAATAATAATAATAATAATAATAATAATAATAATAGGAACACTTCAAAAGGCATGTTTGCTGGGAACAGCAAGTACCCTCCGATACGTCCTGAATATCTGAGGCTGCAGGTAGTGGCTTGATATTCATTTCAACAAACATTCCAGTTAACCAACATCAATGCCTGAGACTCAAAGAACAATAATAAAAAAACAGCATAGAAGACTGTGTTCAGATGGAGAAAAACAACCTAAACAAATGCGTGACTGATAGTAGGGAGCCAATGCTCAGAATTGTACTAAATGTGAGGGCAACAGACTAGGGGATGTCCAAGGAGGAAATAACAACAAGGAGAAAGAGCAACCTTCATGAAAAATCGCTTCCTAGTATCTTCTTTGAGAAAACTGAATTCAGAGATCCACAGACATGGAACTGGTTGAAAAGAGGAGACCTTAAAAAGGCTACGGAAGGAATGCTAATGGCGGCGCAAGAGCAGGCCCTCAAAACGAAGTGGCTGAAACACCATATAACAAGGAGGTGGCTCACATTGTATCCGAGTGTAAACACATAGCCCAGACTCACTATAAAGGCTGGAGACATGATAGGCAGGGTGATCCACTGGCACCTAAGCAAAGTAAACAATTTACCACATTCTATGAGCATAAGCCAGAGTCGGTGATAGAAAACGATCAGGTGAAGGTGCTGTGGGATTTTAGGATACAGACTGACAAGAAGCTGGAACACAATAGTGGTGGTTTTGGACAAGGGAAAAAGATCGTGCCTGATTGTGGGTGTAGCCTGCCCATTCGACACGAGAGTGCAAGAAAAGGAGAGGGCGAACATTAACCGATACCAGGACTTAAAGTGGGAGGTAAAAAGGATTTGGAACTGCCATGAGGTCAAAATGGTCCCGATTGTCATAGGCGCACTAGGGACTATCTCAAAAAGTTTCCAGGGATGGTTAAAGAAAATTGGTCCCGCCCCGCTTTTTGGAACACTTCAAAAGGCATGCTTGCTGGGAACAGCAAGAACCCTCCGATACGTCCTGAATATCTGAGGCTGCAGGTAGTGGCTTGATATTCATTTCAACAAACTTTCCAGTTAAATAACATGAATAACTGAGACTCAAATTATAATAATAATAATAATAATAATAATTGTTTCTACTTTAGTCACAAGGCCAGCAATTACCCAATGCATTACTGGTACTTTATTTTATCGACCCCGTAAGGATGAAAGGCAAAGTCAACCTCGGCGGGATTTGAACTCAGATCGTAAAGGGACGTAAATATGCTGGAAAGCATGGCGTCCGACCCTCTACCGATACTGCCAAAATAATAAAAACAATAATGATAGTAATAATAATAACAATAACGACAGCAATAACATATTTCTAATAATCTCTTCCTTCAAAAAATAATCTAAAAAAAAATAAATTCCAAAATGTTTCTCTTCAATTCTATCGTATGTCGTATCGTATCTAATAATATCAGTAACTGCAATCATTACTCATTGTTTTGGGGATCTGAGAGCAAGGTACAGTTGATAACAACTGGGCGGAAATACGGTTTCTAGAAAGTTCATTGTTTCTTTATTCTGTAAATATCTATCATTATGTTGTTCACTTGTCCATGTATTCACTACCATTATAATATGGAACCGGCTGCGTATATATATACATATATAACTTTTATATGTTATGCGACGTGCTGCAAATATATATATATATATATATATATATATATATGTGTGTGTGTGTGTGTGTGTGTGTGTGTGTGTGTGTGTATAGGCTTAAAAATAATAATAAGAAGAAGAAGAAAGCAAGAACGGGGGGGGGGAGTTTTCCTCGTCAGTTGTCTGCTGGGGTCTCATATCCAAGATCCCAGCAGACAACTAACGAGGATCCCCCCCCCCCGTTCTTGCTTTCTTTTTATTCTTATTCTTATTTTTAAACCGCTACAGCTTAACTACCAGCTACACAGCTAATCCTATTCTCTCTCTCTCTATATATATATGTTTGTGCGCACGTGTGTGTGTGTGCTTGTGTGTGTGTGTGCTTGTGTGTGTGTGTGCTTGTGTGTGTGTGTGTGTGTATGTTATGGTGCTGTTCTGTTTAGGATAGATACATTGTATGTCATAAGAAGCGTCTGAAAGGGTGGATGCCACAACCAGCATCTATGTAAATCATTGTCCCGAAATGCCACCCATAATGAGTATGAAACTCTTCATGGCATTTGCAAAACTAATCCCTTCTTCTGTTTGTGAAAATGGACTTCAACCACGGTGAATATATGGCTGCGATATACATTTAATACGCTAAACCCGGTTGCGAAAGATAATCCCTTTAATATACACAATGGAAAGAGCATAGAAATATATATAAAACGAGTATATGCTATGGAAAGAGCTCTATGGATACGTATTTAACTGCTGTACACTACGTAATGAAATCATAGTATATATACATATATATCAGGAAGACTGTGCGATGCTCTCTACATTTGAATGGTATTTTAATAAAGCAGTGGAAAGATTCAAATATTTCGAGGCTGTGTTGTGGGATGATGGCAGATAGGAAACTGATTTAAGTGCAACAATTGCAGGAAATGGGGCAATAATGCTCCAGCTACACCAATCGATATGGGTGTCGTAGGTGTACAATTTAAACTCACCAGCTTCAGTTCGGTATTCGTTCCAACCTTTACACATGGCCATTAACATATAAGAAGAAGAAGAAGAAGAAGAAGAAGAAGAAGACCATATTTTACATTTTAACGGTTAATGTATAATTAAAGATATGTGAATCACGTATATTAATCTAAAGATAGAATTGATATTAACATATTGCTAGGATCACGTAATGTAAAATATTAATATGTACTTGTGAACAAAAATAGAAAATTATTGAAATGTATTGATCTCATACTTGTTTCTAAGGAACTTATGTAACTGGAAAATCACGTTGAATTAAACATAAATGGATCTCCAATACATTCATGGTGGAAAAGCTAAAGTTCTAAGATCAACAGAATGGCTGACTCTTTAAATTAACGCACATGTGGCTAAGTGTTACATGGGACATGACTATAGTTAACATAATTCTCAATGACATTCAGCGGGAGATATTTTGCTGTGAGGCTTATCCTTGAATTACACTAAATATCAAGAATTGTTGTGCCTCTAATTGGATGAGTATTCCACGGACATATGTATACCATTAACATTTTTCTTCGGGATATTCATCCTAGCACAGTCTCTGACAATGATGCCCATTTGAATTATAACTACAATTCCTCCGAATGACTACGAAATAGATTTCGTTTACATAGCTTTACTTCATTCTGAGGCTATGACGAAGACAAATATCCCAAATACCACGTAGTGAATTAGAACCCCAAACCGCATCATTGTAAAGCGAATTTCCTAATTTTAATTACCATCATGTCAGAAACATTTGTTTATTGATTTTGGAAGGTTGATGATTAGGAGGATGGGGAGGAGTTTCGCATATGAACCAATATACAAGGATATGTAGTAAGATATAAACCATACCTAAAATGTTCTTGTGAATTGGCAGTATCGGTAAAGGGTCGGACATGCTTTCCAGCGTAGTTACGTCCCTTTACGATCTGAGTTCAAATCTCGCTGAGGTTGACTTTGCCTTTCATCCTTATGGGGTCGATAAAATAAAGTACCAGTAATGCACTGGGTAATTGCTAGCCTTGTGCCAAAAAGTAGAAACAATTATTGTATGGTAGAGGGCCGGACGCCATGCTTTGCAGCATAGAGTTACGGCCTTTTAGGATCTGAGTTCAAATCCCGCCGAGGTTAACTTTGCCTTTCGGGGGTCGATAAAATAAAGTACCAGTCACGCACTGGGGTCGATTTAATTGACTTTCCTCTCCCCCAAAATAGATGGCCTTGTGCCTATATAAGAAACCATTATTGTATGGATTGGCAGTATCGGTAGAGGGTCTGACGCTATGCTTTGCAGCAAAGAGTTATGGCCCTTTATGGTCTGAGTTCAAATCCCTCGGAGGTTAAGTTTGCTTTTCATCCTTACGGAGTCGATAAAATAAAGTACCAGTAATGTACTGGATAATTGCTGGCCTTGTGACAAAAGTAGAAACAATTATTGTATGGAATATCTAGAGGGGGTTATTGCAACTGATTCGACTCCATTGAAGACAGGAGTTACTGCTGTTTTAGGAATCAATGCATTAAAAACCCCTCCCATTAACAGGCACAGTTTTTCCTACAGATTCGTTCAAACCCTTGCCTAGACCCAAAGCTAATTTGACACAGTTTTCCAATTTACCGCAAAGGTGGATCAAACCAAGAACCTGGCAATTGCCGACGCGCACAGTGCCTATATAGCATTATCCGTATCCTAAATGCAAGTCTTTACACGTGGAAACAGATTTGATGAATGTTCAGAAAACAACAACACCGATTATGAAAATAATTCGACCTGTCAATTTATTGATATGTGAACGCTTCATTTTGAGATATACATTTTTTTTCACATATACATTCCAAATTTCAAAGTACATTATATATATTATTTGCAGAAAGATATCATTATGAATAGAAACATAAGGCATTATCCCATTTTATATAGTCTGTGATCTATTCAACTCGAGACTTTTTATATTATACAAATGAGTTTATTGGATGTTATATCGAGTCCAGTAACGTTGGCTGTTCTTAATCTTAGATCACCTTTTATATCAATTAGTAATACTTCATCTCTAAACCAAATGAGACTGTATTCTCTTTAAGCAATATTTTACATTGTTGGTATCATATAAACAAATGAAATTCAGCAGACACCTAATGATTAGGACTCTTCTACAACGACAGAAAGGGCTGTCCACGTAGGCTATTATTCGACAATGCTGTCTTCGGGTAGATCAAATCAATATTTCAAAGCCATAGATAGGGATGTCTACACTATTATATCATTTCAGTATAGTGTCACTGATTAGGTCATATCCAACGCGGTGTCGATCTAAACATTTTTCATAGGCTTCATGTGAATTCCGAACAATTTGACATATTCTCTGATGGTTCTCTCATTGAACTGTATATATTGATTTTCATAATGTATAAATACTATTCCTTTCATGAAATATATATATTTTCTTTTCAACTTTGCATGTAACATCCTTCCTATTAACAGGTGGAATAATGTCAATTAATAGGAAAATATTATTAGTGTTAGTGGGCCTCAGAGCACCAGTTGTGTATTGACATATTTCTTTGAGAAGGTGTTTCAAATATTTTGTATGTGAAAGCCTAACATACGTTTTGAATTTAGGTAGCATAGCACCAATATTTCATCCCAAGTTTTTAGCAAATTCTACCTCATTGGGAAATGATTATAGGATATTCTGTAGACTCAATGTTTTTCTTGTATCTCTCAAGGGTTTCCTAAATGTCAGAATACGCTCCGTGTACAAAACACTGAGATATTTGGGAATACACCTCTGTGGAATACGGGAAAACAATCCCGCTAACAAGGAAGCCTCGGCACGGCCGACTGTCCTGCAAGAAGTTGCAGACAATTCCTTATCAAATACCACCCTACGTTATATTGGCAAGTTGGATAAGCGCTGAGGTGAAGCGACATGACAACAACCATCTCCTAATGCTTACGAGTATACATGGACGCTTAATATTCTAGAACTATCTAGAAAACTAGAAACTTGATCAATTTTGCGATTTGGAGTTACAAATTAGCGAAACAAAAAACAGAACATTAACTAGAATTGATTCAAAGAATACACACATGAACATGTAAAAGAACGCACCGAGTTATATAACATATATGTAACCCAATGTTTGAGATTGATTTATTGTAAGAGACAGACTTTAGACGTGAATTCGATTATGAGACCGGACGAAGTGTTGTGCCCTTGAGCAAAGTGCTTCATTTCATGCTGCTTTTCTCTATAGGAGTGTGGTCACTAAATTTAAAACACAAGAAACCTATGCGATTCTACTTCGTAGTAGGATAGCCACATATTTTCAAGCTTTAAATTGCATTTATGTCGCAATTGCTCATTAAGAAGAAACCCCAACGTAGCTTCCTCAATCCCTCCCCATTTTAAACATTAATGAAGTACCTTCTTCGCCCAAACACCATATCAACAAGACACATGTTTCGATAATTATATATAATTTCAATAATTGTATAGACAATTGTCACCCCCATTTCAACCCCATGTTTCCTAAATTCCTATTCAAATTTGAATTTTCCTCCAATAAATTCTTTCACACAAGTACCATATTAATAGAACTAAATTTTCAAATTTCAATTATTATTTGCAAAATCTATTCGACGAGCTTTGGAACAGTTTTCGTCTATCTAATATTATTCACAAGGCTTGAATCGAGCCTAGTATAAGGTAAAGTCAATATGTCACGTAATGGAATCGAACCGATGAGTTCATGATTGAGAACGTCTCCACCACTAAAACATGCCTGGCTCCACAACATTACATTATTACTGCATTGAAAAGAAAGAGTTTGTTCAGACACAAGAAATATTAGCTGGATCATGGAAAAAAATTTGTTTAGCGTTTGTTTTGAAGTATTTAACAATGCTCTATTATATGTTCGTTACGGTGTAATTTCCGATAAAATAGATGTGTGTATGAAAGTGAAAGTATAAAACCATGTGAAGAACTGGTAAAATTGGACTCATTAATCTTTAGCTTGTAACGGCAGAACAGCAGCTTTGATCTAATAGGTATAACATATTGATGGAGTCCAAATTAAGTTTGACAGTGGGCAGTAAGTAGGTATCTCTATAGCGCGGCTGAGATTGAATCTTGAAAGCAGAATTTATCAGCCAACAGGTCAAAATTGAATAAGACAAGAAACATGTTCGGACACGGACAGTGTTGGATATTTATTAACGAAGTGAAGAAACTGAGAGAAAATGCAGGATATTTTTATATGTATATTTCCTATTTCACTGCAGCTAAATCATGAATAATTTAATTAGGACATGCTGACTTAGAGGTAACATTACGCAAATTGTTTAGTAGGGAACAGTAATAGAATATATAGAATACTGGTCTTTTAGTCACATTCTATACATTTCATTCTAGGAAGGATGTCGTTTGTTATATCGTTACATTTACTACACTAGGTGATTGAATAAATGTAGTTTTGACAAAGTTTACAACTACGCTTTTTTCTAACTAGTACATAAACCATTGTTTTATGGAGGGAATAACTAATATTCTGTTTCTTCCCCAAACGTTAACAAAAGTACGTTTGTGGTTTATATATATAAAGAGAGAGACAAAGAAATAGATATCATTGTTAACAGAGAATGCTTCTTTCTGTCAATAATGAAACCATTTTAGAATATTTCCCTAACGCGTTCTCTTTCTTTGTGGTTCATGAATTCTAAAGAAACATTTTCGAAGGGTTGGACAGATCGTAGCATTTGTGTTACAGGGTACAAAAAAGTTTTAAAGTTATTATGATATAGGCTATAGTTTCTGGACTTGAATATATTCATGGTATTAATGGTACAATTATTAAGAGTAGAAAAATACCTGTTGCTACTGAGCTCATACTTTTATCTTCTATCAAATTCCGCCAAAGTTGACGTTACATTTTCTCCTTCTAGGATTGATTAATGAACCTTCCCTTCTTAAGTATTATTATTGGATCCAAGGGCGGTGGATTGGCAGTATCAGTAGAGAGTCGGACGCCATGCTTTCCAGCATAGTTACGTCCCTTTACGGTCTGTGTTCAAATCCCGCCGAGGTTAACTTTGCCTTTCATCCTTACGGGGTCGATAAAATAAAGTACCAGTAATGTACTGGGTAATTGCTGGCCTTGTGCCAAAAGTAGAAACAATTATTGGATCCTCCTTTACTTTCTCCAGTCTTGGAGGCCTTGCGTAGGTTGAAGGGCACAGCTTTTCTCAATCTCAATATAACGAGCTCATTAATTTCGTGACACATGTTGAAGACTATATAATACAATAACATTATGAGGATTTTAGCAAGAAAGACTATATAGGCTAAATATCAGGAGTAACCTGTTTCACCCTTTCTACATTTAAGCAGAAAATGCCGTTGGGAATAATCTCCCCATGATTCGTGACTCTTCTCACGGCACATCACAACTGATTCAAACAGAGAGAGATGAGGAGAGAAAATGCAGACATCTGTTCTTCATAGCACATTATCGACATTTAAAAGATGAAAATAAACTTTCCCCGACAGAATCTGTCCTTAGAGGGCAGCAAGGCGAAATAAATAACGCAAGAGATTCTATTCGAGACCTTAACTACGTTGTAAATCCGTTGCCATTTTCCCGGCTAAATAGACTATGAAAATCCAATTGAGTTTGCAGGTTTTAATCAGTATAGCTACATTGAAAGATTAAGCAATTTAATATTTTAGACTAAAATCTTTTGACCGAGTTCGTAGAGCACTGGTCGACAGAAGTGAAATAAAGAAAGTTGTTAAGTGAAATATTAGGAAGATAAGAGGGAGTGAAATCCTTTAAAAATATAAGCACAGCACTTGGTTTTATATAGTATACTGCTCTTTTATAGCAATGAAAAGCAACGACAAAAAAGTAGATTAATAAATATGGGGTACTGGCTTCAGGAAAAGATGAACAATACGAATATGTCTGCCATTTACCTTCATTTTGAATAAAACAAATATTTGTCTATCTTTAGAAATAAAATAAAAGAGGAAAATGTTGGAGTGATTCAATGAAATGTGCTTGCAGTATTCCTGTAATCATGCAACTGTGTCATTTATATCCGGTTAAACCTTTTGTCTGCTCGAAAAGAACAGTTAAGTTTGTCTAAATTTTATTCAAGATGTATTGCAATTTACATTGTTAATTTGTATTTGCTGTATTGTTTACATATAGGTTGTTGTTGATGCTCTTGGTGATGGTGGAATAAAAAAAAGCAATTAAAGAAAAAACACGATAAATATCTTTCACCATATCTGTTTTGAAGCTGAATAAATATTCCCAATAAACCAAACAAAAGACCGTATAGATTTTAAATAGGTTTTCTTTTCTTTTTCGTCATTTTTTTCTTCTGAAGTGGAATGGATTTTGTGAGATCATTTGAAAGGTATATTGTTATCATGTGGCTTTCTTCGATATAGATCTTTGTATATAATATGTAATAGAAATCTGAATATACCTACACATGTACAAATATAAGTATATATATACATGTATATACAAATATATATATATGTATATATGTAATGAAATGACAGGAGGCTGGATTTGTGTAAATCCTTGAAAGGTTTATTATACTATGATCATTTCAATGACCGGGTTCCGTATGAATCCGGTGATATCATCAGGTATTCGAAATATAATACGTGAATGTAATAGGTAAAATCCATGGGGCTGAAAATCGAGACCCGAGGGCGACCGCTATTCTGTTCCTTCAACCTCAGCCGGTTCGAACTTTGGCTACCCGGTGTTTTCGCCTGGCCCTTTGCTACTCCCCTCACAGAATATCCGAACTTCGACGAAACTCCACGGACTGGACCATAACATGTATTGTACTGCACTGAATTAACTAAATGGCTACCCTATACTTCTGGGCATGTATAACTCACACTGAACTCCCAGACTCGAACACACACTGTTTCCACATCTATATGCATTATCTGACTGCAACTTGAACTATATTGTATTTCTCCTGTGTCTTGAACTCTCCATTTAATAGACAACGACTCTTGTTTGTTTATTTATATCTTTACATCTTTATTTGCTGTATTAATGCTCCTCCACGTATTCTACCTCTATACATCCATGTACTTTCTACTTCCCTTATTCGGACTTTTACTCGCGTGTACCCTTAGCACTCGTCACTGGAATATTTCCCCCTGGGAACATAAATACCGCAACCTGAACTATATTGTATTTCTCCTGTCTCTTGAACTCTACATTTACTAGACAACGACTATTGTTTGTTTATCTATATCTTCACATCTTTGTTTGCTGTATTAATGTCTTTCCACGTACTCTACCTCTATACATCAACGTACTTTTTACTCCCCTTATTCGGACTTTTACTCGCGTGCACCCTTAGCACACGACACAGGATTGCCCCCCCGGGAACATAAATACTGCAACCTGAACTATATTGTAATTCTCCTATGTCCTGATTTCTCCATCTTACTCCAACACCACTCTTGTTGGTTTATTTACATGTTTATACCTATATATTGATATGTTTATATATTTATACCTCTGCTGTACCAATGTGCTCTTCCACGTATTCCACTTCTATGTATCCATGTATTTCTACTCCTCACATTGGGACCTGTACCCATTAGCACACGACACTAGAATGTCTCCTCCTGAGAACAATAATTAAACATTACACGACTATATCCCGTACTCTACATCCCACTAGGATAAATTACAGATCTACATAATACAATTAACGTTTCTTCATAAAAGACTATTTAATTAAACCCCGCAACCCAAAACCTCATAGAAGTTATTTGAATGTTTAATCTTCAATTTTCTGTTTGTTCAATTCTCAATCCTCTTACTCCTTAGTTTTATAATGTTATTCTGAATTCTTTCAACTTCATCCGATAGAGTTAAGCAAAATTATAAAGTTCCAACTTTCTGTCGGACCGTTGGGTGGGTTTTGGCGGCGGCGCGACCAGCTCCCTGGCGAACGGGCTCACCTTGAGTGCTTGGAAAAATAAATTTCCCCTTCTTTCGGTAAATGAAAATACTCGGCGTGGCTTAATTCGCCATGGGGCCCGGGGCGCGGCCGGTGTTTTAACCGCCAAATAGTACCTTTAAATTACAGAACAAATCGGAACTATTATATATATCAACCTGAAACTGTTGAGCTTTAAATTTTCTAACCTCTTTAATATGGAATATTGATTATTAATTTATTAATTTTTTAACTTCATCCTATAAGTCTAAACATTGTAACACACTGACCCCCAATATATTCACTTCTGCTAAGATGCGAGTCCCTGTGAAAATTTTGTCGCGCCACTCCTGGCCCGACTGTGGTGTGACATTAATATCGACCTTCCTTCCTCTCTCTTTCTATCTTCCTTCTTGTAGCTATCAACCATTACTCTTTTACTTCTCTAAGCAAAATTTTAAAGTTCCAACTTTCTGTCGGACTGTTGGGTGGGTTTTAATGGCGGCGCGACCGGCTCCCTGGCGAACGAGCTCACCTGGAGTGCTTGGAAAAATAAATTTCCCCTTCTTTCAGTAAATGAAAATACTCGGCGTGGCTTAGTTCGCCATGGGGCCCGGGGCGCGGCCGGGGTTTTAACCGCCAAATAGTACCTTTAAATTACAGAATAAATCGGAACTATTATATAATTAAATGTTAAACTGTTGAACTTTAAATTTTCTAACCTCTTTAATATTGAATATTGATTATTAATTTTTTTAACTTCATCCTAGAAGTCTAAACACTGTAAAACACTGACTCCCAATATATTCATCTCTGCTAAGATGCGGGTCCCTGTGAAGATTTTGTCCCGCCACTCCTGGCTTGACTGTGGTCTGACATTAATATCGACCTTTCTTCCTCTTTCTTTCTATCTTCCTTCTTGTAGCCATCAACCCTTACTTTTCTACTTCTCTCTTCCCATCCTTCTCTTCTCCCCTCCCCCTGTCTTCCTCCCGCAGACTTATCTTCCTTCCCCCTCTTGCTTGCCTATATCTGACCAGTAGTAGTTGCCTTCCTCATTTAGCTGACATTAACCCTGGCTTCTCTTCTTCTTTCTTTCCCCTTCTTCTCTCTCCTTCCTTTCTTTCTTTCTTTTACCTTGTGTCAGGGGATCGACGTTAACCTATGCTCCCATCCCTTTCTGTTTTCGTTCATCTGACCGGTAGTAGCATACTGTAAAATTTAGCCACGTCACTCCAGGGCGACCGGTTGAGGTTGAAGGAACAGAATAACGGTCGCCCTCGGGTCTCGATTTTCAGCCCCATGGATTTTACCTATTACATTCACGTATTATATTTCGAATACCTGATGATATCACCGGATTCATACGGAACCCGGTCATTGAAATGATCATAGTATAATAAACCTTTCAAGGATTTACACAAATCCAGCCTCCTGTCATTTCATTATAATATTTAACTCCGTAATAGCACCACCAACTACAAAAACAAAGACGGTTGAACTGCTTTACGTTGAGTACTCTCTATATTATTGCATTACGATTGACCATACGGAATAGACCAGCTCTATACAGTGGTGAACCTCAAACCTGAATATGTATATATGTATGTAGGTGTATGTATATATATCCGGTTAAACCTATGTATATGTATGAGTATATATATATATTAAAATGGATCCAATAAAAACCTATTAGACCTTTACTCACTAGTGTACTCAATACTTGTGGTAGTAGAGTGTGGTAATATGATAGATTCAAGACTCCGACGGCCGAGTTCCTGCCGTTTCAACGGCTAGTTCGGAACTAGCTGCTGAAACGGGAAACCGGAAATAGCTTAGCCATCGGCTTCCCAACTCACACATCAATGCTTTTAACCGTGCCCATAATCTGTGTGCACAGTTCCTACCTCCCATCTCCTGGGGCCCTCTTGGCTCCCGTCCATGTTATCACCCTCACTGTAATACATGCCCCTATATCCCCAGCTTCACCATTCTAACAGGTAAGAACAATTCCCTTTGCATTCGCCACCCCTTCGGTTGCACCTCCACCAACGTCATCTACACCCTTTTGTACTCCCTTTTGTGTGTCCATCTACATCGGATAGACAGGCCGTCATACGGCGGACCGGTTCACCGAACACCTTAGGGACATACGGCTATGTAAAGACATTCCTGTCACTAATCACTTCCGTTCCCCCAAACGCTCTACTCAAAACCTCACTGCCCCAAGCTTCCTTTTACATCACGGATCCACAGCAAATTGCACCAGGACCGAGCAGAACATAATCTTCCACATTGGAAGCTCTTTTCGGTTTGGAAACCCCCGCCACACACACAGTTCTTTTAATCTCCCTTAACCCTTCCTCTCACACGCAAACACACAGACTGAACTCCAGGAACCACTCAAACCACACCTACATTTAAAACATCCGTATTTCTATACACTCAACACTTGTCTAGTTCTGTACAGACCTAACCATCCACCCTACATTTTCCGATGCGAGAACAGGTATGTGTACCTGCCGACACCCACTATCGACCCACTTTCCTTGGCTCTCATCCACGTGTGCTTGCTTCTCTTGCACGTTCGACTGGCATGTTCGTGTGGCACCCAGTGCCGCGGCTGTTTCATCGGTGGTGAATGTTTTCTAGCATTTACTCCTTCCTCACCACTTCCCGTCTCCATCCACGCTCATAATGACCCTGCACCTTGCAGCTTAGCCGTTTATGGTTGTACCACTGCATCGTTGTATGCGAAGTTATGCATTTTCTCTTAGCACCATTTCAGGTAATGAAACATAGCTGCGACTACCTTTTTTTCACTACCCGTTCCGCTGCTGCTATGTGCGTTTATGCACGTATATGTAGAAATCATATATTTGCTATACACCCTCTTACGCAGCTTGCTACTGTCTCAGCAGACTCCATGTCGTGCTTCAAGGCCTCAAACATACGAACACACCTTCACTTGAGATGATATAAAACGTCATCTAATTAATAAAAAATTATAGCTTTCCCTCCTCTTTGAGCTAACAGATGTCAGTAAAATAGTAAAATTTTCTGAAATTGTGGTTTTATTATTTGCAAATCTAAAAGTAGAATAAGTCGGATAGAATCAAATGACAAAGGACGATTATGAAGCACCTCGGTCTCGTGTGAGTTTATATCCCTTCTAGGGAAATTTTTCCATTCATATATTCGGCGTCTATAGATAACGTACAGGGTCAATGATGTGCTTAACGAAATTGATATAGCATCAGATAAGGTGTTTATCTTATTTGTTCCGTCTTTCCGCTTTCTAATTTCAAATCAAATTTTGTCCTATATCGCTAAAACCTTTGCCATTCTTAAAAGTTCCACTGGTATCTTGACTGCATTTAATGAATTACCGCTGTTGTATGCATTCGATTCAGGACTGCGGTTTGAGGATATATTCTTCCTTCCCGAGAGTAGTCACAAAATACACAGCTAGGCTTATAAATGTCACAAATTGTAGTAAGAAATAATGTTTTAGCAATATTCTGATCCTATTTTGATATTTATAGGTTCATTTCAAGTTAAATTGTTTTGGGTTTCTAGTATTACAGTCTCAATCGACAAGACAACATATTTTATTAAAATGGCTGTGTCGAAAAGAGGTTGAATTCGTAACTACGTGGTTCCTAGATGTGCCTGGCACATTAGGTAAATGTCTTCTCGTATAGCTTCGGTAGATCAATGTCCTGTGTATTATCACAATTTAAAGACTCTACAAAGGTATCGGTCTTTATAGAAATCAGTAGCAAAGAAACGATTAGCTCTCATTGGCAAAATACATATATTATATTTTTATATAAACTGAATTTAGTTGATAATAGCACGTCCCAATTAATTAGTGATTGATTAACATTTAAAAATCTTGGTTACTTCATTCAATGGCAAAAAAAACGAAAAAGAAAATGGCTTCGGAAAGCTGCACCTGCCTTTCCTTTGATGAAAAGCTTTTCCAAATTAAAATCCATATTAACGCGTAAACAATTTTGATGGACATATAGTGATTTTCTTTCATGATTTGACAGCCTTAATTATGTTTTAGATTAGCAAATAAGAAAATGTCGGTATCTATTTAACCCCTCTACCATTTGTATCTCTCTCTCTCTCTCTCTCTCTATATATATATATATATATATATATTTTTTTTTTTTTTTTTTTTTTTTTTTTTTGTATTAGATTTTGCAATATACCGTCGTGGAATTATAGGTTTTTTAAAATATCAATCAGTAAATACGTCTCTTTTTAATAGCAACAGTGACGAAAGATTATCAGGGTGTCTTGGTGCGTGCACAAAACACATGACATGTACCGCTTTGAAAATACCAGTCATTCTGTTTCCCAACTATATTTATAATTATTGCCAACACACACACACACATATATACACACAGACACACACATGTATGTGTGTATATATATATATATATATATATATAAGTATGTATGTATACGTACATACATATATGTATACAGACGTACAGTAGTATGTATATATATATATACATACATGCACACATATATATATGCACGTATCTAGCAACCATATATATATGTACGTGTCTAGCAACCATCGTTGCTCATTTGTTCAACACTGATAAAGGAACGCTGTACTAATTTCAAGCTTATTAGCTATCGTCAGCAACGTATACCTTCCTGCCAGATGATTGAACGTCTGAAAGTATATACTTTCCTTATGCATATTAACGGCTGAGCAGCCTAATTTGCATATCGAGTGAGTTAATCGGCCGGGCGCACTGAAAACGATAAACGGAAAAAATGGAACGAAATTTCATTTCTCACTCTTAGTACGGCTGTTACTTAAATATAAGTAAATATGTATACGTACATACATATATGTATACAGACGTACAGTAGTATGTATATATATACATACATGCACACATATATATATGTACGTATGGATTCACCGAACATTTATTATAATGCTCCGTGTGTTTGTAAACAAACATCCCGTATTAAGCCGTACAGTGTCTAGCAACCATCGTTGCTCATTTGTTCAATACTGACAAAGGAACGCTGTACTAGTTTCAAGCTTATTAGCTATCGTCAGCAACGTATACCTTCCTGCCAGATGATTGAAGTAACAGCTGTACTAAGAGTGAGAAATGAAATTTCGTTTCATTTTTTGCGTTTATCGTTTTCGGGGCGCCCGGCCGATTAACTCACTCGATATGGAAATTAGGCTACTCAGCCATTAATATGCATAAGGAAAGTATATACTTTCAGACGTTCAACCATCTGGCAGGAAGTTATACGATGCTGACGATAGCTAATAAGCTCGAAACTAGTACATCGTTCCTGTGTCAGTGTTGAACAAAAAGGTGACGTGTTGCCTAAACACTGTACGGCATAATTCGGGCTGTTTATTTGTTTACAAACAAACCGAGCATTATAACAAATGTTCGGTAAACCGATACATGCATATATATATCTGTGCATGTATTTATATATATATACATACTACTGTACGTCTGTATACATATATGTATGTACGTATACATACATACATACTTACATTTAAGTAACTGCCGTACTAAGAGTGAGAAATGAAATTTCGTTTCATTCTATTCCATTTAAATATATATAAATATATAGTAATAATAATAAATGTGAAGACTAAAATCCCAAGGGGTCTCGATAAGGATGAATATATATCAGATATATAAGAACCCTAGTGCAAATATTTATTGAAATAACAGATTAAGGTTTAAGCAAATAATCGCTGCTTTCACCCTTAACGTTAAGGGTGAAAGCAGCGATTCTTTGCTTAAACTTTAATCTGTTATTTTAATAAATAAATAAATAAATATATATATATATATATACAATATTAAATAAATGGAAAACTATATTTATAAAACCATATTTATTTCATTATATATATTTCGGGGATATCATATTAACAATATGCTATGCCTTCATCAGACAAAATACAATATAAACAGTTTTATAGATAAATATATTCGACATACCGTAATATACATCAACTTCATTTGAAGAGGTTCACTCTAGCAGTGAAAATACAGAGAGAAAGAAAGAGAGAGGGAAATAGGAAAGAAAGAAAGACAAAACGAAGAAAAGGAAGAAAAAGAAGAAAAAGAAAAAGAAGAAATGCATGGGACAAAATAGAGAGATGGAAAAATAGATAAAGCGAAGAGCTTCATGTAAAGAGACAGAAATAGATATATATATATATAGAGAGAGAGAGGAAGTAGAGATAGATACATATATAAATATAGATATAGAAAAATTAGGTAGTGGGAGGTCATTTTGAGTAAGTGTATCAATGATGCATTTATTTATTTATTTATTTATTTATTTTTTTATTTAGCTCAAGTATTAATGTAAGGGAGATAATTATATATCTCTCTATATCTCTCTATATATCTCCCTTACATTAATACTTGAGCTAAATAAATAAATAAATAAATAAATAAATAAATAAATGCATCATTGATACACTTACTCAAAATGACCTCCCACTACCTAATTTTTCTATATCTATATTTATATATGTATCTATCTCTACTTCCTCTCTCTCTCTCTATATATATATATCTATTTCTGTCTCTTTACATGAAGCTCTTCGCTTTATCTATTTTTCCATCTCTCTATTTTGTCCCATGCATTTCTTCTTTTTTCTTTTTCTTCTTTTTCTTCCTTTTCTTCGTTTTGTCTTTCTTTCTTTCCTATTTCCCTCTCTCTTTCTTTCTCTCTGTATTTTCACTGCTAGAGTGAACCTCTTCAAATGAAGTTGATGTTTATTACGGTATGTCGAATATATTTATCTATAAAACTGTTTATATTGTATTTTGTCTGATGAAGGCATAGCATATTGTTAATATGATATCCCCGAAATATATATAATGAAATAAATATGGTTTTATAAATATAGTTTTCCATTTATTTAATATTGTAAATATACTCCAAGTATTTGTCGAGTGCTTTTATATCAGTTATAAATATTTACTAGTTGTAACCCAACAATTTTAAATATAACTTTACATATATATATATATATATATATATATATATATATATATATATATATATATATATATATATATATATATATATATATATATATATATATATATATATATATATATATATATATATATATGAGATCAGATTTGCATTTTATCCTTTCGAGATCGAAATAAAAAATAATTGATTCTTCTCTTATATGTCTTTCTCACTTCCATTCTTTCGCTCTCTATCCTTCTCCAGAAGAAATCAGTTGTATTCACGCGTGGAGAGGAGAACAGCATCGCCAGGTTTAAAATTAACTACGAATCAGCGTCGTTCAATACCGCGTCTCTACGACTCCTTCACGATTTAAGGGATGAGAAAGAACAATACACATATACACACTCACACACACACACACAGGCACACAGACACACACAATGTCAACATGAATGGACCTGTTATTTTTATTTAAAGACATCATTTTTTCCAATTACAACCCACCCGTCCCTTCAAACTATCTTATTTCTCATTCTATCTTCTGATGAAGGACTAGCGTCCGAAACATTAAGACCCTCTTCCTGCTATTTCAAGTGTTAACCTAATATATTCCTTCCATATACTGAACTGACTGTGTTGTTATTTCTGTTTACCTTTTACATACATATATATATGTGTATGTGTGTGTGTGTGAGTGTGTGCGTATGTATATGTCTGTGGGTGTGTGTATGTGTGTGTGTGTGTTTGTCTGTTCTTGAATACTAATATATTACAGGCGAAATTTTACACGACATTACACATCGATCTGACTGCACAACACCCTGGACATTCACTTTCTTCCCATCCTCAAATTTCCCAATATTTCTGAATGGAACTTGGAATATCTCTATCTTCCCGATGCACATACACACAAGCACTCCTACCTAGAAATATTGGGGAATTTGAGAATAGGAAGTAAGTCAATGTCCAGGGTGTTCTGCAGTCGGATTGATGTGCAGTGTCGTGTAAAATTTCACGCGTAATATATTCCTATCCAGGAATATATTATTCTTCATATTATGCAAAGGGATTGTTAAATGGACAACAATTTATAATGATAGGAATCAGAGAAATAGGTCATGCAATTGAATTTATAACAGATACAAACCTATATTACAGATGTAAACTTTATTTTAATTAGTATAAAGTCGGTTATGCTGAAAATTGGTAGATCGTTACAATGTCGAATAAAATGCTTTCAAATACTTTTTTCGGGTCCCTGCCATCTGAGTTCAAATCCCACAAATATCAACTTTCCCTCTCAATTATTCGATGCAAATAAAAGAAATATCAGCCCATTACTTGGTTCGATTCTTGCTCTATATCTCTTTCACACTTCATTTCTATCATTTTTTTGTTCTCTCTAACAAATCAGCTCGGTTCAAAACGTTCCTATGTCGATGCTTTTGCGATTTTATCTGGTGCTGTGAGTCTATATATACATACATAACGTACATTTTAATAATGCCCATATGAATTATCTCGGTTAAGGCCTGGGATTAGAGAAGCATGATTCTCTGTAACCTGAGATTACATCAGCCGGAAGTTAAACAGAATGACCTCTCCAGTCCATCCATTGATAATTTCAACTTATAAACTGGATTTGACCTTTGTTCTTTAAACTTTGCTGTTGGTGATCGAACTTTGTGGAGAATCATATCCCATGTTGATGCGTAGTCGGCAACTGTTAGCGTCTAGAGAGATCACTATAATACCAACTGGGATGCAATCACTAACGAGCTATCACATGCTGACTGGTCTTTCACACACGCTATCTCACTGCTCGAATTAAAACGTATGTATATAACCTCCAGCAATGCAAGAAGAAGAAGTTTTCGTGATTAGTAATTTTCTTTGCTAAATGAAATGGCGAAGTATAAGCAAATATGTGTAGGCAAAATTGTATTTTTTTACTTTTAAAATGCATTTTTGCTTGCAATAATTACTTTTAATATGCTATACGTAATTACACCTAAAAATGTATTATCACTGAAATAATTTTATTTCAGTATATACTTATATTATTGCTACTCCCTTTAATTAATGAAATTAGTCTAGTTTGAGTTGTCTATATTACAGGATTTTGTTACTCACTTCTAGCTTCCCTATTAACCTTTGGCTTTTAAAGTTATAAAGCTAAAATTACGTGATTTTTAAAATATTTAACAACCGCGTCGCTTTTGCTGTGAGAGTTTTACTGTCTGGACGTTTTAACACCACAAGGTAATTTTACTTGGTTTTTTCTTGTAAAAGCTGTAATTTATATTTAAGACCAAGTTTACTAATGAATCTGACGTCTTAATTACTGGTTGATTATCTTAATTAGTAATTTTCTTCGTAAAATGAAACCGCGCTGTATAAGCAAATGTTTGTAGGTAAAATTATATTTTTCTTTTCAAATACATTTTGCTTGCAATGTTTAGTTTTAATGTTCTAAACATAATTACACCTAAATCTAATTTGTATAAATGTGACTCTACAATTTATAGGTTTAGCCGGATATGTATTGATCTATTTTATGGTGTAAAACTTTTATTTTGAATCTCTCTCTCTCTCTCTCTTTCTATATATATATATATATATATATATATATATATATATATATATATGTGTGTGTGTCTGTGTGCGTGTGTGTATACACACACACACACGCACACACAAATTAATTTGATCAAGTTCGGCGTAATATATATATATATATATATATATATATATATATATATATAGTAATAATAATAAATTTGAAGACTAAAATCCAAAGAGGGCTCGATAAGGATAAATATATATCAAATATATAAGAACCGTAGAGCAAATATTTATTAAAATAACAGATTAAAGTTTAAGCAAAGAATCGCTGCTTTCACCCTTAACGGGATCTTCTGAAACTAACAAAGTCAATCTGTAAACGCAGAAGTGGATATTTCAAAAAATAATATATGTATATATATATATATTACGCCGAACTTGATAAAATTAATTTGCCTTTCCTGGTGATTTTAAACAAATTAAACACTTATTTTTTGACATAGGATATGGTCCGGCTAACACTATTCGAATTATGACCCTTTCACGCAATCACCAAGTAGATATAACGAACTAAATAAATAGACGACATAATCAACGATACTCTTTCCAAGCGTTATCCCAGCATGGCCGCTCTCCAAATACCGAAGCACAACAAAACCACAAATAGAAAATACAAAATTAAATGTAATATACATGTAGTGTCTGATTTCAAAATTATAAATTATGGCGTTCATAATTACGGGGATAGATTTGATTTCTGTCTTCTTCCAGTTGAAAATAAAATAATTTCGTCATTCCTAATTAGGTTAACGATTACAGTCATTATGGAAAAGTATCTTTAAACCCAAATGCATTTACGTAATTAGTTAACATTAATTTTATTATTGTTGTTTACTTCACCAAATTAATTCATGAATATTACCACCAATTATTTTTGTATAATTAGTTTTATACCCCCATGAAATGTTGAATATAATTTATTAACGTTGTTACATATTAAAACTGATTCATAGTTTAATTATATTAGGAACATCTTCAATTTAATAACCTATATTCAAGGCAATTAGAAATCAATAGTTATCGTGTATATATTATATCGTCTCGATATGCACGAACATTGCTGTTTGGTTAAAGATGTCACCTGGAATCCACTAGCTTTAGGGTTCGGTCCCTGTGTGTATCACGCCGAGCATGTATTAGTCGTGTTGGTCCATACGTTGTGAGTGATATTTGGGAAACAGAAGTTGTTTGGATAGCCATCGTATATTTGTGTGTCTTTGTATTTATGTTTACTGCTAGCTTATAACCCATTAATTAGCGCTTCGACAAAAAGAATAGATAAAATAAGTATCAAACTTACAGCAATAGCAATTGGTGGTGATATGATCGATTAAATTCTTTCATGGTGGCGTCGAAAAATGAAAGGAAAATATAATCTCAGCGGTATGTAAGCTCAGTTCGCAGAGAGCAAGCAAAGAGGTCGCTTGTCATGCTGGCCTACACACTAACGACTCTGCCAGTTCACTGTCTATAAAATTTAGTAATGTTATTTCCAAAATATTAGTTTGTTAAATGAAACGCTAGACTGAGTTTTGTGAAAGTCTGATGCTCAGGAAATATTGATATAGTTATGGATGTTTGGATATAAAATTGATTGTTTTCGTGGGGAGTTTGATGAATTAAATACTATTTTGGTAGTTGGAGGATTGAATGGATAGAACGTTGTACGAAAATACATTGTGGCTTTCAGTTATATCAATTTACGTTCTGAGTTCAATCCTTAATCTGCTCTACAATGAACTTGCTATTTCTGGTCTCGTTAAAATGAAGTCTCTAAATAGTCACTCGACTGGTTACATATAGCAGCCAATGTATTAAAATAGATCCGGTACAAATACACCAAAGGACCTCATCCCGACGCTCTTTCATGCTCACGTCAGAGGCTATAATTTTATGGAAAACAGGATATATGAACTAATAATATTGTTTGAAGCTTGCAAGAGAAAAATGACATGTTTATAGCTAGCATGTTGTCCTCCATTAGTGATCACCTCGTGTGAGACAACAAATCCGACAAGAATGTATGCATTCTGATCTTGATATAATTAAATATACTTTAGAAGGTTATGCCTAATGATTACTGCAATTAAAATAATTGTTTCTTCTTTTGGAGGCACACGGCCAGCAATTAACCTGTACATTACTGGTACTTTATTTTATCGACCCTGTAAGGATGAAAGGCAAAGTTAACCTCGACGGAATTTGAACTGCAATTAAAATAATGAATAAATAATAGGCCACAACGGGAGTCGAACTCAGAACACACTGAGACAATATAAATATTGAACGGCATTTCAATGCGAATCTCTAATAATTCCGCCTATCCGCCTCATTTCAATGCACGGTAAGTTATTTCATAGAAATTAGAAGGGTGGAGAGTAAATGTAACCTTTATATGATTGGAGCACAATGCGCAGTGAGACGGAGCAATTATCATATCATTTGGTCATACGTTCTGGAATTTTGGCGGATTAAATTAAGGCATTTCAGTAATAATGGCAGCACCTATATTTTATGTAACGATGGTCGTGCTGTGGCGGGGCCTGGGACATTCAGTCAATCCTTTCGATTATAGTACACCTTTCTTAAAATCTGGTATATATTCTATTGATATTTATTTGTCGCATCACTACGTTACAGATTTAAACAGACTGTAAGCATTAACACTCGCACACACCCAAACATAGAGGCACACACATGCATATATATATATATATATATATATATATATATATATATATATATATATATATATATAGTTTTAATATAGAAGAGATTCTACAGGACTAGAACTGTTTCATTCATTAGAAATCATCAGGAATCTGAGATTCCTGATGATTTCTAATGAATGAAACAGTTCTAGTCCTGTAGAATCTCTTCTATATTAAAACTGTTATACTCTGCTATGTATTGAGTACCTTACTTACTGTGATTACCTCCGATTCAACCCGGAATAACGTATATATATATATATATATATATATATATATATATATATATATATATATATATATATATATGTATATATATATATGTGTGTGTGTTTATGTATGTATGCATAACGGAATTCTCCACACATTCTGACGACCAAGTTTACCGCACAAGGCGCCGGTCTACGTGATACTGTAGTAGAAAATATCCTAAGATTCCATACACTTGAATTTAGACCGAATCAATAAAAGCAAAACAATTTATCAGAGAAACATGCCGCTGTCTGTTCAGTAGTTAATTATTAATCAATGCAAGTAGATCTAGCATTTGTTTAACAACATTATAGACTGGTTTATTTCATGTTTAATTTCGATTGATTGATATGAGCGAGAGGCATCACTGTGGGGTAAAGATGTTCCCTTAGCAAGCATCAGGCTGCAGGTATCATTCCAATTAGTGGTATGTGGACACGTGACTTTGCCATAGCTGTGGGTCGGCCTAAGCCACATCAATGAAATTGAGGTGACGGAAGCTGTATATAGACCTCCCGGATTGAGATTACCTGTAACTCAAAGATTCAACCTTGACGCATTTAATGTTACATTCGTTCATCTTGCGAATTAGACTAAGGGGTATATGTGATTCAATAATAAACTATTTACTCTTTAATTCAAGAGTTGTATATTCAGTTGATAGAATAACTGATTGCTCCTCGTCAAAACCGACGGAATATCTATTATCTTCAGTGGAATTTTTAATACATGAGAAGCAAATATCAGTGAAACAACGAACAACTAATAACATATTTGCTGTAATATTTGCTCAAGCATAAACAAATCTCCGAAACAAATATAATAATTACGTGTATGAAGAGATGATAATTCTTATCATTTAGAAACATAGCAAAATACTCTTCTCCGACGGGCATTCGTGGCACAAACTAGTGTAGTAACGGCAACAGCAACAATATTAACAGCGACTGCAGCAGCAACACCACCACCACAACAACAATAACACTAGTTCCATGACACCAACCATAAAAACAACAAGCACAAGATGTATTCTCATGAGGAATACAATGAAGTGGAGAGGCGAAATGATTAAGCATAACGGATATTGACGTTGGTATAACTCCCAATTAAAGATGGCTGGTAAATTTCTGTTTGAACATAAAAAAAACGACATCCTGCAATTGAGATAAAAACCTGCAAGTCAAATGTACTATTGGCAGCAATGCATCTTCTTCGGTTGTGTATGATTATCTATTTTGAAGAGGGGAAACATATTTCTTCTGGTCAGTTCATTAAAGAGATTCACGTTATTCTCATTGATTAATAGCTTCCATAATTAATCTGTGTAGCCGGGCTAAGTTCCGAAATAAATGAATAATTTGTTTCAATTTGTTTTTCTTTCAGATATAACATATTTCACATTATTTCAGCCAATAAAAAAGTCATAAATATTATTTGAGACTAAAACAAATGTAAACTGATATAACATACTAAGCATTTTATATGAGATTGCGTGTGTAATTGAACTAAATTAAATGCATTGCAAGAACATAATCATTTGTGATTTTTTTTCTTTTTACAATCTCTTTGACAGAAGCGTACTGATCGTCTGGAAAGGCAATGTTCATAGTCAGTCTTCAAGTGCCCCAAACACGCCCTCTATCACTATGATGCCCTTATCACTCCAGCAACAATACATACGGTACAGTCACAGCCACCCACCCACCACACACACACACACACACACACACACACACACACACACACACACACACACACACACACACACACACATATATAAATATATATGGATATTAAGGACACAATGAAGACTTACAGACACACACATAAACCAAACTAACAAAACAAATCAGACACACACAGCTAGAACAAGTAAATAAACACATAGATAAATAATAAAATCAAACCCACACCCTGATGTAAAGCATATGCAAACTAAGCGCACAACACACAACAACATAGTGAGAGGTGGGATAGAAACCGAAGTGTACCATAAAGTTATGTCTTATTCAATTTTCGGATGAAATTGGACCCTTATCAAGAGATGAGCATATCATCCTGAAGCTAGTGATAAGATTGTGTATTCATTCTCAATAATTATATATAAACATGCAACATTCATAAATACATGTGAAGATATATTATTGCTGAAGCTAGGCGTGTGGCTATAGTCACTACTCATAGCGAAAGGCCTTCAAAATGTTTTAAAATAAACATAGAGTATATTGGCAGTATCGGTAGAGAGTCGGACGCCATGCTTTGACGCATAGAGTTACGGCCCTTTCCATTCTGAGTTCAAATCCCGCCGAGTTTCACTTTGCCTTTCATCCTTACGGAGTCGATAAAATAAAGTACCAGGAATGCGATGGGTAATTGCTGGCCTTGTGCCAAAAGTAGAAACAATTATTAAATATACAATACGTACATTCGTATATACATCGGTTATAGGAGCTTCAACACAAGTACACAAGTATATATATATATATATATACATGTATACTTGTGTTGGAGCTCTGATGTACCGATGTATAATGAATAAAAACAAAGAAACAGTTCCTTATATTAAAAAATTCATCATTTTTCGATCGTTTCTAGGATATATATGTGTGTGTTGGTATGTATATCATATAGATCTATGTAACATTTTTACAAACTACCAGAGGGAATATACATACCTACACATATATATGCTGTCTTCAGAAATAACGATATTTGTTTATTGAAAAAAAACAACAAATATTTTATACAATAGGTCTGTTTGGGAACAGGTTTTAAATTGACCAATAGAAAGTATATATATATATACTTGTGCTGGAGCTCTGATATACCGATGTATATATATATATATATATAGTGACGAAACATAAGTCAATTGCATGAACTCATAATCCTTTATTTACTGCTATATATATTTCGATGATAGCCATTGAATGGCTATGACCTCATCAGGCAGTTAGTCAGTTCTTAGATATGCCAGCTCTGTGTTTATAGTTTTGCTGGTATCAGAGCCTTGGGACATATGAGCTTGTTAGGAATAATTTAATGTTGTCAGCAGGAATAATCTTAATTCTCATTGGTCAGTTTGTAGATGCTAGTAGGGTTTGTATTTGACCTCAAAAAGGCAGGTGGTGTTGTAAAGTTCAAACTATCAGGCAAGATGACAATAGTTCCATATGACTGATTTTCACAAAAAGCATTCCTGGTCAGATATATATTCAATTGGGGTTTATAGTATGAAATTCGATACTACAGGTCAATCTTAAATTGAGGAATTTATGTAGGGTGGTACTACTGAAAATTATGGTTAGAGTAGAATAC
>OZ024742.1:60144097-60174097 GCA_964016885.1 Eledone cirrhosa
GCGAGAGAGAGCGTGAGAGAGAGAGAGAGAGAGAGAGAGAGAGAGAGAGAGAGAGAGAGAGAGAGAGAGAGAGAGACGGAGCAACCGGAAGTGAGAGGGAGAAGGGAAAGGGAGATCATCCAAAACTTGCACCAAACTTCGCCATTGAAAACAAGACCAGCCTACGAACAGGACACCACTGTGCAGTGCCAATTGACCCTTCTGTCTCATCAAGAATAAGAACCACATACTGCAACAGCCAGAGGATCAAAGGATCCCAGCTTTTCAATAAACTACCAACAACTCTGTGAGACCTACACCGTGTGCAGGTTGCTGTTATCAAAAGATATATCGACATACAGCTGACCATTATCACGGACAAATCCACTGCATGAGGCGAAGCACAAATAAGGGCGTCAGCAACAAACACCCTATTGTATCTATAGCCATCAAACGAAAGCTGGCTGTAGAAAGTGGAGCATCAATGGCGGCGCCCAGCTTGGCCTCAGCCGTAAAGGCCCATCATTGTCTTCTACAAAGAATGGTGTCTGATGCACTACCGATACTGGCAATTCACCGCCCTCTTATATATATATATATTAATAAAAGGAATTGCACCTTTGTCTGATTTACTCGTTTTCTTTACAATCCTTTAAAATTATAATGATATTATAATGAAATAGTATGGTAGAATATTAAATGTTAAATGTTAATTGGATATATATATAGACATATATATAGTACACATCACACACACAAATATATACACACACATAATATATATAAATATACATACATACATATATTGAGAGAGAGAAAGTGAAACAGTGAAGAAGAGAGAAAAGTCTTCTACATGACTAGAACTGTTTCATTCATATGAAATCATAAGGAATATCCATGATTTCATGAGAAAGAAGCAGTATCATTCCTGTAGGATTAATTCCTAGATAGAATAAAGGTGCCTATACTCTATGAACATATTGTATAACTTAAATTCAACCTACATATTATATATTTATGTATGTATATATATAAAAATGTATATGTATATATGTGTGTGTATAGATCTATATATATATATATATATATATATATATATATATGTGTGTGTGTGTGTGTGTGTGTGTGTGTGTGTGTGTGTGTAAATGTGTTTCATTTGGCGCTGAGAAAAGTAGAATGTTTACGATGTCAAAAAAATATATTTTGTCACTCTTATTTTAATCCAATTCATGTTTGGTTACATCTTTATTGAATCTTTTGATCTTTTTCACAGTAAATTTAATTCCTCGCTGAAATGACTTTTGACTTCTAAGAAAACAAAAAAAAAAAAAAAATTTTATCGAAAATATATTTCAAATCGTGCATTTGATTTTGTATTTTCACTTTGTTCAAGAAGTGAACGTTTTATATCAAATTTAGCTAACGGAAATATTTATTTTTTAGGATATATTAAATGAAATGTAATACAAACTGTACTGAAAGCGAGCATTCTTAGGTGTTGATTTTTTCGTACATCTTTATTGATTATTATTATTATTATTATTATTATTATTAAGGGCGATGGATTGGCAGTATCAGTAAAGGGTCGGACGCCATGCTTTCCAGCATAGTTACGTCCCTTTACGGGGTCGATAAAATAAAGTACCAGTAATGCACTGGGAAATTGCTGGCCTTGTGCCTAAAGTAGAGACAATTATTATTATTATTATTCAAATCCCGCCGAGGTTCACTTTGCTTTTCATCCTTACGGGGTCGATAAAATAAAGCATTAGTAATGCACTGGGTAATTGCTGGCCTTGTGCCAAACGTAGAAACAATTATTATTATTATCATTATTATTATTATTATTATTATTATTATTATAGGGCGGTAGATTGGCAGTATCGGTAGAGGGTCGGACGCCATGCTTTCCAGCATAGTTACGTCCCTTTACGATCTGAGTTCAAATCCCGCCGAGGTTGACTTTGCCTTTCATCCTTACGGGCTCGATAAAATAAAGTACCAGTAATGCACTGGGTATTTGCTGGCCTTGTGCCTAAAGTAGAAACAATTATTATGTGTATAAAGGGAAAGGCTGTGTCTAAGATACTTTCAGTATACTAGTGATTGCTGGAATCAATGAAGGAACGTATCCTCAAGTAGGAGGTCTGGTTGAAATGCTTATAATAGAGTAGGCTCAGCTAAGGACCAGATGGAGTTGATACACGAATCAGTGTATCCAGTCTATCGCTATATTAGAAAACAGGACAGTTACAATTCTTTATTCAAAGACCAAGAATAGATATCGTAAGCACTGTAAATTCTGCCGAATCCACTTCCACGACAAGTACTTAATTTTATCGACTCTCTGAATATATGAAAGGCATAACTGACCATGGCTAGATTTGAACTCAGAACGCAGAAGATTTTAACAAACGCTACAATGCATTTATGCATTCGCTCTAATGATTTTCAATTTGCAGCCTAGTACATCTAAATAGTGTGGTTCTCTCATCACTGATTTGGAAGACACAGAACGCCCGGAAATATTCATACTTTGGGGAGGACACAAATATGACCGCTGCTGTCATCTGTACACACCAGATTAGATTAAATTGATATTAGTAATTGATCTAATTTTTTTTCTAGGCACCACATAAATAATGCTAATTAATGCTATTGATTCTGCGTACGGTAAGATGATTGTAACTAAATGACGCACTTGTTCTATATATCGTAATACCGAAGTAACAATACTGGAATGAACTAAAACATGTTTTAAAAGGAAGGCTACAGCTACATTCTTCTTTTTTCTTTTCTTTTGGCTTCTAATCAGAAAAACCCAAGGGAAAATGTATTCCAGATCACATCATCCAGTTATAATGCACTTCGGATCATATTATGCCATATGTCTTTCTTTTTGACCACGGGAAACAATTCCACATTTTCCCTTTCATGTGAAATATTTAATCTTCGTTACAACCAAATGAGAAGACGTTACTGTATGCTTAAACCTTTGTTCTTACGCAATAAGAACCAATACCGGTCTGACTGATATTCGCTATTAATTTGTAGTAGTGATTTCAGCAGAGTGTGGACGGTGAATCCTTTGCAGGGCTATTTCTAAGAAGATATTTTAAAGCGCATACATTCTCATTCCTGTCTTTGATTATAATATCTGAACTATTCCATTTGATCTTTACGTCAGTATCGTCAGGTATGTCCCCAGAGGAAACTGGCAAGATCTCACTCTCTTCCCTTCCCTGTTTATCCTCCTCTTTCTATCTTGCGCCTCTGAAATGTTCAGGCAGAATATTTATATTGTAGGAGGATCGTACGTGTGGCTATATTGCTGGTGGATTGGCAGTCTCGGTAGAGTGTCAGACACCATGCTTTCCAGCAAATAGTTATGTGCTTTTCAGTCTGAGTTCAAAACCCGCCGAGATTAACTTTGCCTTTCATCCTTACGGGGTCGGGAAAATAAAGTACCAGTAATGCACTGATATAATTGCTGGCCTTGTGCCAAATGTAGAAACAATTATTAGTTGGCAGTATCGGCAGAGTGTCAGACACCATGCCTTGCAGCATAGAGTTATGATGCTTTACGTTCTGAGTTCAAATCCCACCGAGGTTAACTTTGCCTTTCATCCAACGGAGTCGATAAAATAAACCACCTTGTGCCAAAAGTAGAAATAATTATTAGTCGCATCATCATTGCACACCTCCACTGCATTACCAAGCGCATATATATGCGCTTTGGATATGTGAAGTGTAGTATTTCTTGATGTTGTTTCTATTGTATTGAGAGTACTCTTCACAACATGTGTGCAGTGCATAATAATGTTATTTTCTGTATATATTTGTAAGCCTTGGAGTGTTGGTTATAAATCTATCTGTATATTTGTATCGTTTCCAGAACACCTATTATTATAGGTACTGTTTCAGTTTTCATCATCCACGTCCGGGTTATTTCTATCTCTATATCCTATATTTTGATAATTACTCTATTTCCTTGGTAGATATATTGTCGTCTGTGGCGATTGATATATCAACTTGAAGCGAGTTTCGTCTTTTCGGTCTTTGACTTTAATATGTAATCAGTTGGCTTATATCTCCCTGTCTCTGTGTATTGGTATATCCCAGGGAATGTTTGCTTTCTATGTCTGACATCTTTTCTGGTATTTTTTCTATTGGTATATCTTAAAATTATGGCATAACTTTCTGCAAAACACAACACTATCATGTTAGTGGATATTTTTCTTTTTGGCTATGACTGGACAACCAGAGGTAAAGTGGTTAATTGTAGGAAGGCATTGGTCTTGTGTTTTAATTAGAAATCCTTCTGCCTTGCCCTTTACTCTAGTGCTTAGTAGCTAGTTTTGTGAGTTTTGAATCTCTACTTTCTCTGTATTCATCTTTTTTAGATATTGAGCGGTTTTTCTTGCCACCATTTCAACATGGAGGTCTGCTTTCAATTAAGGCTATATGTTTTCCACAATTTCTGTTGTTATTTCTTCGCTTTCATTTTACTCACAGATATCCGTTAAACCAGCTTGGCTTTATCACTGTACACTATGTTGATTTTATGAGACAATATACTTTAATTTTAGATAGAGTTGACTGCTATTTCTAGCAACTTCAGCGGCATTCAAATAATTAGGTCTCAAAGATCGAGATAAGGTAGTGACATATATGGTCATATATACACTATGCTTATGTACAGTGATCATAAATGTTGTCTTGCTGTGCGCAGAGTGCAATTAAATACACACAACACTATCCATAAACATATTGTGTATGTGTATGTGCCAAATACACCTTTATTGTGTATCATGCTATCTATTTAGCTCTCTCTCTATTTCTCTCTGTATATATTTTTCTCTCTCTCTTTCTCTGTATATATATATATATATATATATATATATATATATATATATATATATATATACAGAGAGAGAGAGGGAGAGATGATTTCATACGAATGAAACTGTTCTATTCCCGTAGAAGCCTTTTCTACATTAAATCTTCGTTATATATATATATATATATAAATCTGTGTGCGTGCGTATGTGTATGTGTGCGCGCGCGTGTGTGTGTGTGTGTGTGTGTGTGCGTGTGTATGTGTGCGTGCGTGTGTATGTGTCTGTCTGTCTGTCATTCTATCCTTCGGTCTATCTCTTTATTTATCCATTTATCTATCTGTCCATCTATCTATCTAGCATTATCTATCGGTGGATTGGCAGTATCGGTAGAGAGTCGGACGCCATGCTTTCCAGCATAGTTACGTCCCTTTACGATCTGAGTTCAAATCCCGCCGAGGTTGACTTTGCCTTTCATCCTTACGGGGGTCGATAAAATAAAGTACCAGTAATGCACTGGGTAATTGCTGGCCTTGTGCCTAAAGTAGAAACAATTATCTATCCGAGGTCAACTTTGCCTTTCATCCTTACGGGGTCGATAAAATAAAGTACCAGTAATGTACTGGGTGTTTGTTGGCCTTGTGCCCAAAGTAGAAACAATTATCTATCTGGCTATCATATGTCTTTTTTATGTTTCTGTCTCTCTCCCTCTCTCTCTCTCTCTCTCTCTCTCTCTCTCTCTCTCTCTCTCTCTCTCTCTCTCTCTCTCTCTCTCTCTCTCTCTCTCTCTCTCTATCTATCTATCTGTCTATTTGCCTGTCTATCTGTCTAAAGGAAGCAAGTAAAATTTCAGTTATATTAAGGATAGTAACCCATACTCCATAATTATTGCAGAAGTTTATATGACTTCTTATTAATTCATATATAAATTATGTATGTTGTTTAGTTTTATGCCAACTTATTGCCGCGTGGACTTAAATTAGTATTGGAAAACGAAAATTGTATTTCCTAAAAAAATCAAATGTATATTACTTTCGCCATCTGAAGCAAAAAAAAAATAATAAATAAATAAAACAAAAAAACCTCCAGAATATCCTAGTTGAAATATGATATCCTTTGAACTAGAATAAACTTGATAATTCCCTACATCATACTATTCCAAGCGTTTTATATAGTTTCCACGTTGATACGCCATACATTTTTGTCACTCTTCAAATAAAGGTACATAGGATGCAGTCATTTCACAAAGTTGAAGAAAAGTGCTATGTAAAAGGGACTTGTCTACACTTTCAGTGAATCAGAAACAGGGCTTTAAAATGCATAACCCAAGACATATCATTGCAATTTATTTGGCAAATATCAATGTTGCACACTAATAATTCTATACAATAGTATCTTGTTTGAAAATAAATAATGTAACATCTTATTTGTATTTTTCTTTATTTCGTTTTCCAACAAAGTAAGTTTCTCTCGAATGTGTTAGCGATTTAGGCTAATATTTAAGCACTAATTCGATATATGACACATCGTTTCCTCTAACATGTCGTTAAGCACTATAAGTAAAATATATAAATTTAATCATATTTTGTATTTACAGAAAATTATTGATTCCATAGCACAAAAAAATAATGTTCAGTTCGAAAAAGAGCGAAGAAGGTTTTGAAACAACGAAAAAATGTTAAATGTAAATTAATTTAACTGTATCTTTCAAAGGTTATAACGACACATTTATGATGTAGCTTCTCTAAAATACTGGTACTTATTTGCTCGACCTCGGAATGATGTAAGGCAAAGTTAATCACAGCGCGATTTGAACACAGTACGTAAAGGCGAAAAACAAATACGGTAAAGCAATTTCCCGGTGCTTCTGCCAATTCCTCGTTACTGAAAAAGAATAATTGTACATTATTAAGCTATGTGCCTATGATAGACAAATATCATTCTGATAAGTTATTCAGAGAAGCTAAAGCCATCGTCTTCATAGCCCAAACCATGTGGGTTTAAGCTTATTTTACGCTCACAAGGTTATCAACTTGACAGCTAAAGGTATTGTTGACTGCACAATAATTTGAAATTGTTTGTTATCTTGAAACAAACAGACATGCAATGAAATTTAACCTTAAACTATATTATTTATTTATTTTTTATTATGAAATTATACATATTGACAAATCGAGCGTAGTCGACTACTCAGCAATTAATATTTAAATGAGAGAATTGAATTACGTAGGGACGCCATCCGCATGAATCTTTACAGTAGAGCGAGTGCCAATGAACTTAATGTAGTGTACGTAAAATATTTCAGTTAATTAAAATTTCAGTTGAAATAAAAGTAGGAACACATAGACTTATTTAATAAAGTTAATACAATCTTGTTAGAAAATTTTAGTTAATTAAAATTAGTATTACGTATATTTTAATGTAATCCTGTTGAGCAGGAGATAAGCACAAGCTCTATCACTTGTGTGATACTGGTCCGCAGGCGCTGCCAATGGAAGATTTTAATTAATGGCAAATTAGCAGATTCGTTAAAGCGTAGGTCAAAAATGATTCACGGAATTTTTTACGGCTACGTAGCTCAAACTAAAATCTACTGAAATGATATTTCAGTGTCATTAAAATGAAATTCACAGTCCAGAACTCTTCATTAGTGCCTCATACGTTCTGAGATAACACACCATTGTGGCATACTTGGGTGGTAAACACTGTGCTTTACTAGGTTTACAATTATCACCCTCACCTTGATTATCTTTAGCAAAATCCACTTCATTGCACTCATTCCGGTGAACTCTCTACTTTGAGAATATTTTCAAAACCCCTCCCATTTGTTTTGGAGATCCGGAAAACCGTTATGGGTATTTCCGTTCCCTTCCAGACAAAATAATAACAATAAGCCACAGAGATATTTAACTAAATCAGCGAAAATAAATGCAAAACTACAGAATAGGAACCTTATTTGTCATTGCTATTCATTATGTAGCTATGGGTTAACATGGGATTAACTAGGTATTGCCCCCTCAGTTGCTTAACTCTACATTAAACCGGGATAAACGAAGGCCTATTTATTCAGTATAAGCACTAGAGACAATCTTCAGCTTGACCGTTTTAACAAAAAATTGATGTAATGACTGTTATCACTCTCATAAATGTGAAAACGATACCTTCCAGAAATATCTGACAGTGAGATTAGAACAATGTACTTCCAATTATTTCAACTAATTATCTTTGTTGACCTGTATTAGAACTTATTTTCCTCTGAACATAGTGGAAATAGCATTAATCATTTTTTAATTTACGCGAACATAATCTGTAGCGTTACTAGAGTATTCCCATTTTTTGATCTTTGAAAATCAGGATACCTGTACTCGTTGGTCAATAACATTGCATTCATTCCCATTCCAGCAAAGCGTGCTTTCTCATATCCACGTAAACTAAGGGTAAAACCTTTTTGGAAGAAACAATTGATAGCACAATGGCAGAATTCCGCATTCTTTCATTTCCCCAAGAAAAAGCTTGTAAAAACCTGATTCTATATGCTGCAATATGGTAGTGTGACGAACCTTATCTCATTCATGCATCAAATATTATTTGCTTCTGTGATCCAGAAGTATCTTTTGTTTCCTATTCTTAAAAGCAAACTAAAATGTAAAACGAATCTAAACAAAACAATGTATATAACACATGATGTTATATTTTACATTTATCATATATTGAAACAAAAATATTGTTATCCTTCCACCGTGTTTAATAAATCCTACGAAAGGATTAGCATTCACGTTAGTAGGTTTAAAGAAAATATTGTTTAAAGAAACCTACGCACATGAACGTACACACATATGCGCAAACACAGATATACAAACATATATATTATGAAAAATGACAACTGTATACAAATAAATAAATCCACTGATAACATTAATATTTGTTAGTAAATTCATAGAATAGAATTTGAATAAACAGAAACATATCCATGTTTATTAATTTAAGCTACGTTTCAAAAGAAAAGGTATATTTCCTTTGCCTATATATGTAAGTATATATTAACGTATGTATTTCATCTACATACATAATTAAAATGGTTTGAATTATATGTTAATGCTTTTGAATGTTTGTTGGGTGATGTATCACATAGTGAAATAATATTTCTCTTGAATTCTTTAATAAATCATTGTTTGAATCAGAACTGTTTATTAGTTTGCAAGATTATATTCTGTGAGACATCGAGCTATGTATATCTCTATTTTGTTTGTTTTATATATTTAAGAGTGAAAGCAGCGAATCTTTGCTTAAACTTTAAACTGTTATTTTAATAAATAAATATATATATATATATATATATATATATATATATATATATATATATATGGTTCTAAACGGGTTGCAAAGTCGGGGTAGTAGTGGGGATAAGCTCTCACTTCCTACAAAATGCCCCATCGTCTCAAATAGCCTCTGACAACCTGGCTTTCTCGTGTGGTTTAGTCTCTAAACCCGGCGGTCCTGTTTCAAACCGACAGGAGAAAGGACGAAAGGCGGGTTACTCGCGCCTTACAATAACTAGAAAATCAGGAGCCGGAGTCCCGAAGGTGGTCTGACATCCTAAAGTCATTCCGGCAACTTCGGCGACGCCGCTGATGCCAAGCTGTATTGACATCTGTCGTTCTCTTGGGGCGATCAGCCGCGTAGAGAGGGGAGGTCTGCTGCCTGGACAACAGCTTGCCCTCTTGATCGTACCTCTCCAGACCACGTAGCTCCACTTGAGAGGACACTCCAGGGTCACCGCAAGGTGCCGACGCAACACGGGAAGAACCAGAGACTGCCACTCACCGGTTGGGTTGTTCAGCCACACACGCAAGTGCAACCGCTGAGACGCACGCGGAGCTACTCCATATTGCGAAGACGGACGGATGCCGCCGATATATATATAAGAACCTTAAATCACCAAAAACCTGCCTAAATACAAAAACAGAACTTTTCACCAGTTGCCCACACATGATATTGCTTTCCAGCTGATATAAACTTAACTCACTTTCAGATACTTATCCTCCATAAACCCTTATTCTTCACTTTCCTTAAATTATCCTCTTTACAGACTTCTCTTTCTGATTTACTTTCATTTTAAACTTTATTTTTAATTTAATTTTTATTTTTACTTCACATCCACCAGTAACCTCCCCCCTACTTTTCGATTCACTTACCTAATATCTTCACATTCCACATTTTACTTCCCCATTTTCTTTCACTACCTGATACTAAAGGTCACTTGCGTTTTCCACACCAGATATATTCTGTTGTTTCGCAGCCGATTTTATATTTGTACTCATTTATTCATACGGCTGGTTTATAATCTGTATCTATGTGTGTGAGTGTGCTTATGTGTGTATACGTTCTGTATATGTATACGAACGCCTCCGTATGTGTGCGTGCGTACGTATATATATATGTGTGTGTATGTGTGTTTTTATATCTGTTTTTTTATATCTATGTTTTTTACATACTTATTTATACGAGTGTGTGTATGCGGGTGAATGTATGTGTATGTGTATGTATATGTGTGTATATCTATATGTATGTATGGGTGTGTATGTATATATGTATATATATATATATAGTCGCGTAAGTACGTGTGATTAGATATACATGTGGCGATATATATATATATATATATATACGTGCATCATGTGTATGTATGTACGCATGCATGCGCTTTTGTCTGTACGTATTTGTGTGTATAAATATTTTTTTATATATATATGTGTGTGTACGTGCGTACCTATGTTTGTTTTCTTTTCTCTAGTGTTAATTGATTACTTTCTCTTTGTTTTAAAAAATGTTTTCATTCTCATATATTGTTTCATTTTTATACATATATCGAGAATGACACTTCTTTTTACTATTACACTCCCTTCCGTCTTTATCTTCAGCATATAAGTGACCGCACGTGTGTGTGTGTTTATACGCGTGCTTTCATACTCGTATGTGTATTTAATACATGTATCTGGATGCGTGTTAACTATATTATCTTACAATTTCTTTTTCAACTCATATTATATACGTATTTGTGATCACATATACACAAATATACTTGCCTTCATATATGTACTTACGCACACATTTTCACCATACACATGCATTTGTACATACACACATATGTACATTTGTGAGTGTATATACATACATATACACATACCCTAACTATATTTCCTTATCTTTTTATATATCTCTTGCATTACTTTTATTTATATTTTTTTTGCCCGTTAAACTCTTGCATTTCTTGAGGAGACTTTTCAAATATTTCACTAAGTTTTAAATTGCCTTGTCCGACGAACGAATGAGGACGTTTGTCGTATTCGTCTTATTCGGGAAACCACTGGTAATGAGGTAATTATATTGTATTGTTTATTATACATAAAATGTTGCTCTGGAACTTACATAGAGCACTCTTCACTCCTACGATTTTTCAATTTTCAACGGAAACTTCAATACCTATATATATATATATATATATGTATATATATATAATGGTTTTTATCCCGGGTTCAATCGGGTATAACCACTCAATACATAGCAGAGTATAAATATTTAACATAGAAATGGCTTCTACAGGACTAGAACCGTTTCACTCAGGAGAAATCATCAGGAGGCTCTGGTGCTTCCTGATGATATCTCCCAAATGAAATAGTTCAGGTTCTGTAGGACCCATTTCTATATCATGTATATATATATATATATATATATATATATATATATATATATATATATATATATATATATATATCATGTATATATATATATATATATATATATATATATATATATATATATATATATATATATATATATATATATATATATATATATCTAAGGCGGGTAAAATTCCCGAGATCCATGGACGAGTTCTCTCCAGCGGTCTCTGTCCCTCATTATCGCTGCCATATCCTGCATCTCCAACAGACCAGTGTCTGTCCTTAGGGCATCAACATATGTTAACCTTGGTCTTCCTCTTCTAGTGTGTCCATGTAGGGGCTCCCAAAGGAGCACTGAGTGCAATAGATAGATAGATAGATAGATAGATAGATAGATAGATAGATAGATAGATAGATAGAAATGGTTACACAACTGTTAGTTCACCATCCGGAGAACAATTGTTTCACCTTAGCGGATCCTCAGCTCGTGATGGACATGGTTATATGGAATAGGAAGGACAACCGTACGAATGCGCATGTGCAGAAACGATCACTTAACACAGGTAATACTAAATTGCGTGCGAGAGGTGTAAGGGAGATAACTACGAAAAGCTCTAAAGTTTCTAGTTGATTCAATCAATTTCTGTTGTAATTCAATCCGGAGGTTTGTAGTTATGTAAGAGGTGTTTCCAGACGTGTGGACAACGTGTGAAGAATTCAATCCTTCAATTTAAATTTTGTGTAACCACTTCTACCAATCTCGTCCCATGGGCTGAGTGCTCAACCACTACGGATCTTACCTTCCAGTGTTCTACCACTATATATATATATATATATATATATATATATATATATATATATATATATATATATATATATATATATATATATATATTAAAATTAGAATTGGTGCTCTGAAATAGCGCTCCCTTTGTTTGTTGAAAATTATGAATGTTGGATTCTTATAGAATTCCAATAATAATCAGCAACTGATTATACAGAGCGGTTGCCGGTCCAGCAGAAATTGAAAATTAGAATTGGTGCTCTGAAATAGCATTTTAAAGACCTTACGCTATCACAATTTTCAACAAACAAAGGGAGAACTAAGCTCTGAGGAATACCAACAGTATGAAACAGAGATCTGTCACCTTATCTCCCTTTGTTTGTTGAAAAAATAAGTAAGTGACATAGTCACTACTTTAAAACAATAGCGTAAAGTCTTCAAAATGCTTTTAATTAAGCATACAGTGTATTACCAAATACACTATATATACATTCATATATATATATATCATATATATATCAATCAAATTTGTTTCTTAGGTCGGATTTACTACTGTAGTAGGTAAGGGGTCGTATGCTTGAACTGCTGGCGGCACTTTGCCGTCTTCACTGTCTTTAGGCGCCCACTTCTACACCGATGGCGTACACACCCTCAACTGTATTGTATAGTACGATCACCGTAAACAATTATTTCTACTTATTTTTTTTTTAAATAATGTTTGGAGGGAATTTTGAAATCAAATTAGAAAATTATTAGAAAAATATTTAGCATAACGTTTCAAGAACACAGCCTCAGAATACCTTAAAACATACACATTTCAAAAGATAAAAAGAAAAATCCTCTGTACAAGGAACGTTTTTAAATGAATGTTTGGAACAGCCTTTCAAAAAAAGTTATTTCGAAGGCATTTTTGATAAATATACACATATCTACACTCTCACACTCTACCCAGGGAAGCGTGTACATTTGAGACGCTGCACATATATACACAGATGAAAAAAAGAAAGATCTACACATAGGCATTCATACCCTCACACAGACATGTTCATACAATTACATCCACCCAGACATGTGTATACACGTGCGCATGAATATCTGCGTGGACGCACATACATACATGTACCCGCGCACGCTCATATCGAGGGCGAATACTTGATGAATACCCTGCCATCCGTACACACACGCGGAGATGTGCCCATGGTGCACATAGTATTATGTGGGACAGCGTTATTGAGGCTTGGACGCAGCTTGATCATGTGGCGATATAAGCCCGAAAGTGCATGCACAATATGCATAAATGTTATAGCCGCATAGTATCCTTGCGCTAATCACATACAGTTTCGGTGGCACACATATATATATATATAAATGCCTGTATGTACATAAAATAAAATTATATAATATAATATAATATAAAATAAAATAAAATAAAATAAAATGCTGGAAAAAGGAATGTAAACATGACAAGGATGCAGAGGGGGACCGGACATTATTTGGGTGTGCGTAAAGTTGCATACAACCCCTTACCTACTACGGTAGTAATTCCGACCTAAGAAACAAATTTGATTGACAGGTGGAGAATGACAAGAACCAAATAATGGACAACCATGAGTGGCTAGAAATACTGATGACGTGTACAATTCTTGACCACTCAAAGAATGATAACAGGATGTAAGTATATCGATGTAAAAGGACATAGCAAAATCTACTTCGTAGAATCAAGACGTATCTGACGACCTTGCGATTTTCAGAGTCAGGTTCAATCATCACATCGATCGTGCCTCTAGCTGGTCGCCAGAAAAACGATTCTAATACGTCCAATAAATTCCATTCGTCGCAACAATGATTCTCTTTTTTTTTACTGTGATATAATACTCTGCTCTATGAGAGCATCGAGTTCTCATACGGCCTACCGCATACGGACGCTTTAAGCATCCAGCACCAATTATATATATATATAAAATTTCGTACTGTCAATCGATAACATAAGTTCGACTTATTATGGCTGTCCGCGCCCATTGAATGAAACAAAAACCACATGCTTTTCTTTATATTCAAGCGGGATAAATATATAGAATGGGACTCACTCACATAACATTACCGTAAACAATAAACTCATTATTTTCAATACTGGAAGCTAAAATGTCACTTTTCAAATGCTTTTGTAGAATTGTTTAATCTTTCATAATCTTTTGTCGACCACCTCTCTTATGCACCAGTTAGATGTTTTATATAGCATGGTTTGATATTTGAGAATTTTGTCCGCTTCACCAAGCTGTCTTAATGATCTTATTGGTAATATAAAAACAGATATTGTGCAAACGTAAAGAAATGAAATCGAAGAATCAAGCATGGGGTTGAAGCATGGAAACGTGCTTTTGGGTTCAGTCACACTGCGCAGCACCTTAGATCAGAGTCATATGGCGGTGTGACAAATACTATGTAAAAGGAATTTGTTAGGGGGAAACTGTACACACTTCCACATTCACACTCACATATACACACACATACGCCCACATATAGATGGCCTATACATATGAGGTTGTTTCTGCCGTTGATGATGGGAGTGGTCGGGAACTAATAGACTGCTTTTTGCTGCTGTTTCATACCTTTGCTTTTCTTGGGTTTGCATCTTGATGACTCGACAACTTCAGTCTTTGTAATGATGATGGTGAAAGCGAAAGCTATACGCACAATTGAGCTGTTATTATGAAGTTGCTGTGTTTCTCTGACAGCAGAAAGGAAGATGTCATTGCTGTATTTTGAGTGGGCAATAATGCCAATATAAACACAGTACAAGCTGATGTTTTATTTCAGTTTTATTATTAGTTAGGTACCGTGGGGTAGTGGAGCGTCGAACCGTATGCTTTTGTGGCTTATAGTTACGGTACTTTACGTTATGAGTTCAAATACCACCAAGTTTAGTTTTACCTTTCATCCATATGGGATAGATAAAATGAAGTTCTAGTAACGCACTGGGGACGTGTTAAACGCATTTCCCTTTCTTTTCAAGATGCTGGCCTTGTGTCAAAAGTTGATACAATTGCCTGTTAGGTAACTAATCCATTCATCGATTTGTTTAGCAGCTGGAGTGATATTTCTCGAAGCGGTTTGTCACACATTCTTTTTTTATATTTTTAAGTTTGTTCTAGTTATACCACGATCAGAATAACTAGAGGAATATCAAACTTCCTCGTAAGTTTGATTATCTATACGTTCATATACAGGACCATGTAATCATATGAGTACGTTACACAGCCAAACTATTTTAATTTATTTGTTATTATAAACTATCATTATTTCTATTTATCCGAAGGGCAGTGAATTGGCAGCATCGCTAGAGCGTCAGAGACCATGCTTTACAGCATAGTTATGGCCCTTTACGTTCTGAGTTCAAATCACGCCGAGATTAATTTGCCTTTCATCCTTACGGTGTCGATAAAATAAAGTACCAGTAATGCTCTGGGATAATTGGTGGATTTGTGCCAAAAGAAGAAACAATTATTTTTTATTTATTTTAATGTCTGCACATGGAATTGAAACCTGAAGATTTTGCATATTTTTATTTCAAACTTCGTGCGTATATGTGTGTGTGTAGCTGTGTGTGAATCTATATTGATGAAAGTAACTTAACCATCTTGACACTTCCTGTCTACACTATCGAGTTAGATACATTAAAGAACTGTGTCTCAGTGCAGATAATTGTGTTTGTGTATGTGAGTGTGTATCGATGTGTATATTTATTATTCATAAACGTGGAAATATGTAGGTATATATATACAAAAACGTAAATAATGTAGATATATATACACACACACAGACACATATATATATACAAAAAAGTAAACGTAAGCAAGGTACCAAAGAATACAGTAAAATGAAGAAATATTTAAAAGTTTAATGCTTGATATATTAGGAAAAGAATTTTAAGGTTTATGGCTGTAGTCCTCTATCAGACGATAGAATGAGAAATTAAATAAATAGAAATATAGTGAGAGAGGAAGACCATGAAGATTAATGTACCAATGTATAAGTAGGTATAGGGGACATATAACTTTCAGTGGTAGGTTGCAGTATGATTATAGTGCATCTTTTTTGTTCTTATATATTAACATCTATTTGCTAAATGTACATTTTTTATAACATTGCCAGTCATATGCTTATTAATATAAGAAATAAATATGCCCTACTTTGGTTTTGACAACCTTTTACTTTCTCTCTCTGTCTGTCTGTCTGTCTCTCTCTCTCTCTCTCACACACACACACACATTATATATATATATATATATATATATATATATATATATATATATATATATATATATATATATATATATATATAACGATGGAAATGTGGTAAGGAACCAGGTGGAACATAACGCACCAAAGTACTCAATACTTAGGGTAGTAGAGTGGGTAATAAGAATGAGTAGGACCCCGACGGCGAGCTCAAGCCGTTTCGACGGCTAATTCTGGGAAACGGCTTGAGCTCAACCGTCGGGTCCTACTCGTTCCTATATATATATATATATATATATATATACATGTGTATATGTGTGTGTGTGTGTGTGTATGTATATAATTACCGCCCATTGGCCTTCAATAATTGAAATGTTATTTTCGTTATTTTATTTTTTTCCAATTTTCTCTTTTTTTTTATTTGTATTTTAGTTTCTAGGTGTTTTTTTTAAATTTCATTTCTTTTCTTTTTATTGTCTCACTAGCTGTTTTTGGTTACCAACTGTAAGTACTCGATACCTCCCCGAGTCTGTCATGGCTTACTATTTCTATACGGACGTTTGAATTGAATATATATATATAGTAAAGACTAAAATCCAAAGAAGGCTCGATCAGGATAAATATATATCAAATATATAAGAAACGTAGATCAAATATTTATTAAAATAACAGATTAAAGTTTAAGCAAAGAATCGCTGCTTTCACCCTTAACGGGAACTTCTGAAACTCCCGTTAAGGGTGAAAGCACCGATTCTTTGCTTAAACTTTAGTATGATATTTTAATATATATATATATACATATATATATATATATATATATATATATTGATGTTAATATTAAGTGTTTCCGTAGGAAAGGTAAAGGAAAGGAGAGTGCCCTATGTAGACTACAGAGCTTTTTAGTTATGTAATAAACAACATAAAATAATTATTTCATTTACCAAAGGTTTCACGAAGACAGACGAACTTGATACAGACGTCTGAAATCGTTCGTCAGAATCAAAATTTATTTAAAACGGATGTGAGATATGAATTTCAAAACAAAGTCTAGAACAATTGAAAGCAAGGCTTAAATAAAATAACGGACGTAATGTAAAGGGAAAATAATAAATGTATATGTATATATATATACAAATATACACATACATATATAAGCACATACCCACGCATATACCTATCCTCACACATTTACACATACGTACATGTACACATACATATATATATTTCGCTCAATTCTAAAACTGATATCTTCAGAAGTAGTCCACACATAAAACCACATCTCCTTTCCAGCTGGTACAATATACCTACAAACACTCAACCACCTCTTTACAAATTAACTGTTCCACTCACTACCCAGATCTCTTTATGAACACATACATTTTACCCAGATCGACTTATAAACATATACTTTTTACCACAACCATTATACAATATTATCTCCCACTTGTTTATTTTATTTTATTTATACCCTCTCCAATTTTCTGTCATACTTTTAACACATACACACCCATCAACTTCCTTCTGTCTACCTTTCTTAACTTACTACCCAGATCGCTTTATGAACACATACATTTTACCCAAATCGATTTATAAATACATACTTTTTACCACAACCATTATACACAATTATATCCCACTTGTTTATTTTATTTCATTTATACCCTCCCCATTTTCTGTCATAATTTTAATACATACACACCGACCACCTTCTTTCTGTCCACCTTTCTTAACCCCTTTTTAGAGTCCCTTAACACTTCTTGCCACTTTTTTAAACATACCTTTATCTACAACCAATAACACTCACATATTCACATTATTCACATATAATTTGTCATACCCTATCACTACGCTTATCCATTCTTCTTTCTACCTATTAGTTATACTCTTTCTACACACACCCTTACATTTCATTATATTTTTACGGGAACCCTATTTCTACTTTTCAGATATTATGTTCAGAGTTATGTATAAATATATTTTTATGTATGTATACATTTGTGTATGTATTTATTTATAATTACGTGTGTATTCTTGTATATTTGTGTAATTGTATAGGGTTTGTCATAGGTATGTGCGTATGTTTCTACATGTCTATGTACGGGTATATATATATATATATATATATATATATATATATATATATATATATATATATATATATATATATATATATATGTATATATATATAGACAGTTCAAGAGTAATTCAATCTTAAATGGAGAGATAGATATAGGGATAGGATAGGAGAGATTGGTGAAGGTTTATATATATGTATATATATATATATATATATATATATATATATATATATATATATATATATATATATATATATAAGTTTTAATATAGATGAGATTCTACAAATCATCTAACTGTTTCATTCATTAGAAATCATCTAATTTCTAATGAATGAAACAGTTCTAGTCCTGTAGAATCTCATCTATATTAAAACTTTTATACTCTGCTATGTATTGAGTACCTTACTTACTGTGGTTACCTCCGATTCAACCTGGAATAACGTATATATATATATATATATATATATATATATATATACATATATATATATATATACATATATAAGCATATATGTGTGTGTATGTATCTGTATATATGTATATATATATGTGTATATGTGCGTGTATGTACGGTTATTGCGTGTATCTGTATATATATATATATATATATGCATGTATATGTTTATAGGTATATATATATATATATATATATATATATATATATATGTATGTACATATGTATGTAATTGTGAGTGTACATTTTTATTCCTATATGTGTGTGTTTGCGTGAGCCTGTATATATATATGTATATATATATGTATATATGTATATATATAAGGGAGCCCCTACATGGACACACTAGAAGAGGAAGACCAAGGTTAACGAATGTTGATGCCCTAAGGACAGACACTGGTCTGTTGGAGATGCAGGACATGGCAACGATAATGAGGGACAGAGACCGCTGGAGAGAACTCATCCATGGTTCTCGGGAATTTTACCCGCCTTATATATATATATATATATGTATATAACATGATAACTTAACGGAGCCATAGATTCTCGCTATTCCCTGTCAATAATTGTGCTCAAAGGAGAAGGAATCCTGAGCTCGTTAGAATACAATATGTTGAAAAGGTTTCTCCCTGTTTTATTGAGGGCGCACTATCTCTCTCTAGTGTGTTACCTTTTCAACATATTGTATTTTATATATATATATATATATATATATATATATATATATACACATTTTCTATTATTTAATTTTTAATTCATGATTTCTTTGTTTTCTCGTTGTTGTCGACCCCTGTACTTTAGGTACGTCGCGTGCGCGTGTAAACGTACATTTATTTTTATTTTTATTTTTCTAGCCTGCTTATTCAGCCACTGATCTATATCGACGTAAATGTATGTCTTTGTATGGTATATTGTATATGTGTTTATATGGGTGTGTCTTAGTCTTAGATTCTTCCCCGCCGTTCGACGCATCGAACAGTGAGTACTCGCCAACGGTTACGATCAGCGGCAACCTTTTCGAGACCGTGGTGATATTGGCTGCCATCAGGTCCTTCCGGAACGTTCGTCGCCAGGTGATCCTTGGGCAACCCTGCTTCCGTTGACCGCCAGGCGGAGTCCAGTTCATCGCTGTTTTCGAATTCCGTGTGTGTGTGTATATATATATTCATATAAATGTGTGTGTGTACATATATGTATGTATATATGTATGTGTATGTAAGCGTATATATATATATATATATATGTGTGTGTGTGTATATATATGCATATATGTGTATGTGTATGCATGTCTACACGTACATGTACACATGTCTACACGTACATGTACACATTTATATTTATAACAGGAGCGATTTCAATGAATTTAATATCAAATGGGTTAAATTCATTGCCTACACACACATATTACCACAAAGAGAAGTACGCATACATCCATGCACAGAAATACGCAAACACCCACACAAAATCATCAATATAAATAACAAAGATTACTGTGATTTCTAAATTTGGAATAAGACTACAACTGTTGAAGTGGAACACATGGTGGAATAAGCAGAGCCTGATTAATTTCCCGTCACAATTCTAACGCTGCTTCTTTCTTACAATGAATATAAAAGAAAGGTGGTGAACGTTGACCTGGATGGAATTTCAGCTAAGAATGTAGAGGGACAAAACAAAATACTGTGATATATTTATTCAAGTCAATTTCTGCCAATTCATTAGATAGTCTATGAAAACAAAGCAAGCCAAACTATGGAAAAAAACAACAAAGAATTGCGTTAACGATAATAAAACTGTGCTATTTTCTACGACTGGACGAATTCTTTAGCATAACTAATGCAGTAAGAAGAAAGCAAAAGAGAAGGTATTCGTTACAGTAAATATATTTCTAACTCATCAAATTAAAGCAATTTATATACAACCAGACAACGAAATTCTAGTTTTCCATGGGAATAAATGAGTGAGTGGGAGAAAAAGCGCATATTTGAAAAGACTGTGCCACTCAAGTATATTGAGTTATATATCAGCAGGGGGCACAGTGAAATGGAGATGGTTCTGAAATTGGTTGTCAAATGATTTCAAGCTCCTGAATCTGGCAAATATTCAGTAATGATCTTTCATTCTGGAACTAGCATCATGCTATTCTGCTATTCTCTTTTATGAAAACCATCGGGAAGTACAAGTAAACTTCCTGTAGAAAGAATATATTCAAAACACAAACACTTAGACACCATACACACACACACATATATGTATGTATGTATGTTCATATATATATGTATATATATATATATATATATATATATATATATATATATATATATATATATATATATATATATATATATATATATATATATATATATATATATATATATATGTGGGTGTGTGTGCGTGCGCGCACGCGTGTGTGTGTATGTGTGTCTAGGTGTGTGTGTATGTGTGCGTCTGTGTGTGTTTGTGTGTGTGTCCATATGTATACTTATACGCTCATGCAAACAAATGCTGACACAGGAACGCTAATTTAATGTTAGAATTTTAACATTAAATTTCTCAACATACATCGCCAACAAACGCAAAGGTTTTCTATAACTAACTTAAATGTGAACATCACAAAACTTGTTCAGAATGTTCAATTAGAAGTATCTCATAAATGTTTATCTCATTAATATAATTTCCATCATATAAATTTCTAGATGCACCATGTATAATATGTTTAGTATTTAATCTGAACCATCAATATAAAATCATGCCTTTCCATCAATAACAAAACATACACTATGTATATTTTCATAGCTTACGGTTTTCATAATTAAAATATGTTCAATCCATCGCTCATGCAGATGCATATATATGTATATGTATATATATATATATATATATATATATATATTTAGAAACACACAGATACATGCGGACACACACATATACATGAATGCATCCACACCCAACCGGGAGTTAATGGTGCCAACCTTACCGATGTTGCTCAATGAATGACCGGGACAGACCAATCCGGTTGAATTAGATTGAACCAGTATCAGAGTTAAAAATACATTATGAAGAGAGAAGAAACATTTAGATATAATTAGTAATAAAATGTATCATACCTAAACTGCTCCTAGATTCCTCAACTACGTAGTTTCATGGCATAAACAAAAACAATACATCATAAAGATATAGAGTCTTTGCGAGGTCTGCCGACTTATCAAGAGGATACCTCGTTTTACTAGCTTCAAGAACGCGTCTACATGACGTGAGAAAGAATCCCAAAAGGCCGAGGGAGAGATAGTCACGCGATATAACGGTCGAGAAACAGAGCTAAGCCTCTTATAACCCCGAAGAAAATACCATGTAGGCGGAGGGGGTATTTATATCGAAGCCGTAGAAGAGGTGGTGAAGGAGCCGAGAAGTATGAGTAATGGCAGCTTTCCAGCAGTCACCACACTTCAAAGATTACTCGACCAGAGGGAGTTATGAACAATATATTTAGAAACACACAGATACATACGGACACATACATATACATGAATGCATCCACACCATTGTTTTTGTTTATGCCACGAAACTACGTAGTCGAGTAATCTAGGAGCAGTTTAGGTATGATACATTTTATTACTAATTATATCTAAATGTTTCTTCTCTCTTCATAATGTATTTTTAACTCTGATACTGGTTCAGTCTAATTCAACCGGATTGGTCTGTCCCGGTCATTCATTGAGCAACATCGGTAAGGTTGGCACCATTAACTCCCGGTTGGGTGTGGATGCATTCATGTATATGTGTGTGTCCGCATGTATCTGTGTGTTTCTAAATATATTGTTCATAACTCCCTCTGGTCGAGTAATCTTTGAAGTGTGGTGACTGCTGGAAAGCTGCCATTACTCATACTTCTCGCCTCCTTCACCACCTCTTCTACGGCTTCGATATAAATACCCTCTCCGCCTCCATGGTATTTTCTTCGGGGTTATAAGAGGCTTAGCTCTGTTTCTCGACCGTTATATCGCGTGACTATCTCCCCCTCCGCCTTTTGGGATTCTTTCTCACGTCATGTAGACGCGTTCTTGAAGCTAGTAAAACGAGGTATCCTCTTGATAAGTCGGCAGACCTCGCAAAGACTCTATATCTTTATGATGTATTGTTTTTGTTTATGCCACGAAACTACGTAGTCGAGGAATCTAGGAGCAGTTTAGGTATGATACATTTTATTACTAATTATATCTAAATGTTTCTTCTCTCTTCATAATGTATATATATATACCCTCTATCTCAATTCTACTTTTGAAAAGCACAAGAACTGCGAAACCGGTAAAGGAACCAAATAAATATTTTAAAAAAAGAGACTCCAGTTGCATTTCATCTTTTTTTCTTATACTTTCACTCGTGTAGGACATCTAGTTTTTTTTCATTTTGTAAAAAAACCTCATTTTCTAATATATATATATATATATATATATATATATATATATATATATATGTGTGTGTGTGTGTGTGTGTGTGTGCAAAATAGTCGTATATATATATACAGTTTTGTTATGTTGTTTACCAATTGTTAGAACTAATGATTCTAGTTAGTAAACGATGATGCAATAAACTAAAATACTCGACTTTTTGTAAATCGTCCATGTGGCATCCTGTGGCTGGTGAACGAGCTGAGATATGTATTCATTAAAAGAACAGAAGAACGGTTTAGAAATTTAATTTAGAATTTTAATTCCGCGAAAACACTAGACATGAGACAACTTGATTACGGTGAACACAAATAGAGAATAGAAAGCAGTAGAGGACCATTTCGACTCGGGGATAGTCTGCCGGTGCAATAATACTTACTAGAGCGACAAACACCAACCAAAATTAAACAAAAATCATGAATGGAATAGTAACATCACAACTAGTAATTAAGAACAAGATGAAGACATACAGAGACATTCAAGAAAACATTAATACAACAAACCAGACACACACAGATAGAATAAGCACCCAACAAGTGACAAGTAAATAAATAAAAACAGACACAAACCCGGTTATAACATGCGCGAACGAAGTACAGAGCACGCAACACGCAAAATCAAGATGGTCTAGAACAGAACAAATGAGGGGCAAAAAATAATAAATCAGTCACTGATGAGGTCACATAGTGTGTGACAAAAGATCTTTCACATTAATAAAGAAACATCCGGTTACTGAACCAACCAACCAGACATGTGTAATAAATTGAACAGAAAACCAGCAGGTGCGGGTGTTTTCATTGGCAACATGACCCTCCCAAAGTATAACAACATCTGTTACAGCATACATTTTCAGATAAAAATCTTGATAAACAAATTAAAAAAAGAAGTATACAGACACGGACACAGACAGACACACACACACACACACACACACACACACACACACACACACACACACACACATATATAGATATGTGTGTGTGTATAAGCATATGTGTGTGCGTAAATATATATGCATTGATATATACATACATGTATAAAACTACATTATGCCCATACAATCAATTGAATTTATTGGGAGTGAATATTAAGTAAATATCGATCACACGTATATAGATAGATAGATAGATAGAGAGATAGACAGATAGATAGATAGATAGATAGACAGATAGATAGATAGATAGATAGATAGATAGATAGATAGATAGATAAGTTTCTTTTATTTGCCACTAGGGCATCAAAAGTGGGACAAGTACAAAGGGGGGAGTTTACACAAAAAGGCGTCCTCAATAAGGAGGAGGCAATAACAAAATATAAAAATAAAATAAGATATAACAAAAAATAAAATTTTTAACAAAATCCTCAATAGAGAGGAGGCGCCTTGGGGGGTCGCACACACCCCCGAAAAAAGTGTGCAACCCTTCTCCTCAGGAGCACAGAGAAGGGGTGCTCCCTTGGTCTTTCATCTTCCTCACCTATAGTCTGATGTAGAGTGAAGGCCCATTCACACGGGCCATTCTCGCCACTTTCACCCATCTTTCATAGAAACGGCTGGGGTGCAGCACCTCTCTCTCCATCCTGATCCTTCTTCCGAAATGATATCGGAAGAAACGGACCAGTTGTTGGCCAGAGAGAAAGGTGCCCGACCTCAGTCCTTTCAGACGCGTCCACCATACAACCTCTTTCGCCATGGCTATTACGCACAGAAACACCGCCTCTGCTTCATCTTTGAAGGGGGGAGGCGGCTTGATCATTACAATAGACTCGGTGGTCAACCGGATCGGTCCCACCCTTGACAGCAGTTGTTCGACATAGCCCCACAGATCGGCTACGCCCGAGCAGTGTACTAATGCGTGTGCAACGGTTTCCTCGTCGCACACGCATCTGGGACAGATCTTTTTGGCGGGGTCCCTACCCGGGCGCCCGTGTCTGTAGAGCCTTTCTCGAACGGGTAAAGCCCCTCGGTAGCACTGCCAGGCCAGGGACTTCTGGAAGTTGTCCATAGGTCCCGGGCTGAATGTCCTACCGAAAAGGCTGGCCAGTTCGTCCTCCTCCATGTCTAGGGCTTCTCCGAGGGCGTCGTCGCACCTGCTGCGTACCAGCCCTCTATAGAATGTTGCGGTGGAGTCTCCACTGATAACCGGATCCGCCTGCCAGAGGGCGGTGAGCGCCTGGGCACACTCAGTGTGCCAGGCGCCCAGTTTTCTCGGTCTTTGCTTGACCCAGGATTGCAGCTCGGTGAGTGAGACGAGTCTGGGAAAGGTTCGTCTCACAAACGAGGCCCACACCGGTTGTCCGGTGAGGAATACGTAGAGGTGCCGTAGCCTTAATGCGTGTTTACGCATCATTAGCCACGGCATCCCCAGCCCTCCTTTCGAAGGGTGTTGACAGCAGATGGATCTCCTCACCATAGGAGCCCGCCTCTTCCAAAGGAATTGGAAGAGCGCGCGCTCCATCTTGGTGAGGGTTTCCCTTGGGCAGGGCACTACGGTCAGGCGGTAGTAGATGACGGACGCTATGTAGGTGTTCGCCACCTCCGCCCGACCTTTCAGGGATAGTTTGCAACTGGCCCACTTCTGGGTCAGTGCAAACACTCTGTTCGTAACCTCCGCCCAGTTTTTCTCCACCTGGAGGTCCGGTCCGAACCAGACCCCGAGCAACTTCACCGGGCCCTCCGTCCAGCGTCCGACGACGCTATCGGAGGGCATCGGTCTGCCCCTCCACGTGCCGAGTTGCAAACCGATCGACTTGTCCCGGTTCAGCTTAGCCCCTGTGAACTTTTCGTACTCCTCCAGTAAGGTGCCGACCGCCTCGATTTCGGAGGCCGTCGACACCATTACTGTCACGTCATCGGCGTAGGCCGACACCGCTTTCCGCAATCCCGGTTCCAAAGGGATGCCCTGCAACAACTCCAACTTCCGCAGTAGTGGCTCGAGAGTCAATACATACAGAAGGGAGGAGAGAGGGCACCCTTGTCGGATGGACCGCGCGATTTTGAACGGCTCCGAGAGGTAGCCGTTCACCTTGACCCTAGAGCAGATGCGGCTGCTGTGCATAGCAGCGATCCAGCCCCTGAAAACGGGTCCGAAGCCTGCCGCCGCTAGCACCGCATCCAGGTAACCATGGTCGACCCTATCGAACGCCTTAGATTGATCCAAGTTGATCAGAGCCCCACCAAAGCCGGGTTCGTTCCCAACCCTCTCTATGATGTATCGCATGAGGTGGAGGTTGTCATGGATGGACCTGGACGGGATAGCGCATGTCTGCGCATCTCCCACCAGGTTGCCCACGACAAGCGCCAACCTCTTTGCTAGCACCTTGGCCAAAATCTGTAACTCTGTATTTAGCAGTGTTATGGGCCTGAAGTTACTTATTTCGTCCCCCTTGTTCTCGTCCTTCCTCACTAGCGTGACTACGCCCTTGGTCACAGTACAGGGAATTCTCCCGTTCTGTTGCCAGTTGCAGTAGACCGCCTCGAGGAGATCGGGGAACAAGTCCGGCATAGCTAGATATAATTCGTAAGGAAGACCATCGAGACCCGGGGATTTGCGTTTGCCGCATTGGCTCAGCACGTCCTCTATCTCAGCGGCCGAAATCGGCTCCTCGCAGGACTTCGCCTCCCTGTCCGAGAGGCGCGGCAGGCCGTCGAGGTATGGACCGAAGTCCACGTTCCCAACCGGCTCCCCGCCCCTCCCGAACAGTCGGGCAAAGTGCCTTTGAAAGGCCTCACACATCTGCTTAGGCTCAAGAATCGCCCGTCCATCCAGGTCTCGCAAAGACCGGATGGTGGATTTAGTTCCACTGTTGGCCTCTGTCACGCGGGCCCAGCTAACAGCTTTGGTCCCCTCGTTCCCTAGAGCACGTATTTTACTTCGGACAACGCAGCCTTCGTGCTTCGCGTCGAAAAACTGGCTCAAAGCCGTTCTCGACGCTAGCACTCTGGCCACGTCGCCGCTTCTAATTGCCTCTTCTACTCTATCTATTAGCTCCCTTTCCTTCCTATTCCTATCCGCAGCTAGAACCTTACTAAATTCTATCGAGACTACTCTAATCTCTCTCTTTAGAGATACCCACCACCTGCTGTTGACGATCGCTCCAGTCAACCGTTCCTTAACTAACGTACTAATCCGATTCCTGTAGGCTCTACTTGCCGGCAAGGACAAGTTGAGCTTCCAGTAACCGGGGCCCTGTCTATGAGTTCTGTCAAGGTTGACCATGCAGGTCACTAAGATAGATAGATAGATAAATAGATAGATAGCGAGATAGATAGATAGATTTTTTATTTATCTCCCTACCTCTCTCTGTTGCTACTATTAGGTCATATATTGAAACGATTTTCAAATATTTCCATAGGAAATTTGCACTGTACAAAGATCATTTGTCTATAGATTCATGCCTATGTGAATGATCTGAATGATTCTCCTTCATCTAATGCCAGAGGCTTTTATATCAATTAAAGAAATACCACGGCTAGCGTTGACATTAAGACAAATAGGTGTAGTGTGAATCTCCACTGAAGTACCATATAAATTACCGTTCGTCTTCATTATGAAAAGACATTAAAGTCCCGTACGTTCTTCCTTATGAATTGCCACATACCAGGAGCGACGAGTTCCTATGTAATACCCTTATCATTAACGTATGGTTTGGTGTAGTGCTTTGAAGAAAGAAAGGAAATGATATTGACCTACTTTAATTTAAATAACACTCGCTGAACTAGGCGCACTTTTGAGCGATGTAGATTTAGAGCGATATATAAAATGTTATAATACACGCACACATATGTATATGTAATAAATGTAACGAACATTTGACACCCCTTCCATAATATCTAACTATCTATCTATTTATCTATCTATCTATCTAATATATATACTATATAAATCTATATATATATATATATATATATATATATATATATATATATATATATATATGTGTGTGTGTATGTGCGTGTGTAAAAGGTAAACAGAAATAACAACACAATCGTTACAGTATATGGAAGGGATATATTACGTTAACGCTTGATCTAGCAAGAAGAGGGTCTTAACGTTTCGGACGCTAGTCCTTCATCAGAAGAAAGAATGATAAATCAGACAGATTGAGGGGACGGGCGGGTTGGATTTTGAAAAAAAATATCTTTAGATACAAATAACAGGTCTATTCATGTTGATATACCTTGAAAAACTGTATGTGCTGGCGTTTTGTGTATGAATGTATGAGCAGGTGCATGACTATAGAGATCACGATCTTTCGGCATCGTTTGATGTCTGGTGATGGTATTCCAAAGCAACTTCTCTACGAAGCACTGTGTGAAGAAAGGCGACCACCACACACACCAAACATGCGGTAACGGGACTGTGTCAGGGGCACCTTGGCTTGTGCTGGAATTTCATCTGACGAATGGGAGAAGATAACTGAGGAGAGTGTGAAGTGGGGACGTTTCATCAAATCAGGTAGTGAACACTTTGAAACTCGTCGGAGAGAACACCTAACATTGAAAAGGAAGTTAAGGAAAAGAGACTGTTCTGAACTCCCTGCTGTTGAACATCAACTGGTTTGCCAGCACTGTGGTCGAGTCTGCCTGAATAAAGCTGGTTTCACTAGACACGAAGAAAGTCATATCAGTAGACACCATGTAGATTATGATCTGAAAAGGTGTTAAAGAATGTGGCAAGGAATGTGCTAGCATGGGAGGTTGTAAAAGACACATGAGCACACGCAACCAGAACAAACCAATGGACAGTCCCGGAGGAGCCTACAGTTGCCATATATATATATATATATATATATATATGTAGGAGGTGAGTTTTATTGTAGTACAATAAAGCAATGCAGATATCGGATAAGAAGCACTCTACAGTTTGTGGGACTGGAGTATGCATAATATATTATATATATATATATATATATATATATATATATTGTTATACTTTTGGAGGGCCATGCTGCCAATAAAAACACACGCACCTTATGACTTCACTTCAATTTATTATAAATTTCCGGTTAGTTGGTTATTTCGATAACCGGAGGTTTGTTTATATATTGTAAAAGCTCTTTGACTAGGTTTTTGTGTCTCTGGTTTTTGCGTTTCTGTGTCTCTCCCTTGTTCTGTCCTACACCATTTTGTTTTTGTGTGTTGTGTCGCCAACCAACCGGAATTTTATAAGAAATTGATGTGAGAACCAACAAGTCCGTGTGTTTTTATTGGCAATATTACCCACCCAAAGTATAAGAATGTCTGTTTCAACACACGTTTTCAGATAAGTACACACACACACACACACACATATATATATATATATATACTTACATACATACATACATACATATATATATATATATATAATATAAGATCAAAAGATGGTTAAAAGAGTTCCAAGTATTTTATTATGCGCATTTCAAAAACAAATATCATCATGGGAGGATATCTGCGTTCTCATCAGATAAAATAGGAAGACATGATATGAAGCTTAAAAAACACTTGTGAATAGTGA
>OZ024742.1:60186597-60189097 GCA_964016885.1 Eledone cirrhosa
AATAGATGGACACCCTTCGGAAACGTTTCAGATCCCACGAGCGTCCGTCAAAGGTGTACACACTCCTCCCATCTGAACGTATCGATTCTCGAGCCTTTACTGCGGAAGCTGGAGCTGTTGCAAGGTATTCCTCTCGAACCCGGAACGTAGAAGGGCTGTTTCGTCATATGCGGACATCACCGTGATGGTCGAGCACCTCGGAAATCGATGTAGTTTGCACCTTCTTAGAAGAATATGAAAGGTTGATGGGAGCAAAACTAAACCCGGAAAAGTCGGCGGGTTTAAGGCTTGGCGCCTGGGGAAGAAAATCCATGCCGTTCAACAGCTTCTTCAGACGTTGGACAGATGGACCGCTGGAGTTGCTCGATGTCTGGCTCGGATCTGACCTCCAGGTGGATAAGAACTGGAACGAGGTGAGATGTAGAGTGGCTACTTTCTCCTAGACACCCAGAAATGGTTCGACAGGAAGCCATCCTTGAAAGGTCGGGCGGAGGTAGCCAACGTGTACATTATGTCTGTCATCCACTTCCGCCTGACTGCCGTGTCTTGCCCCCGTTCGCACTTCACCAAATTGGAATATCTGCTCTTCAACTTTTTGTCGAAGAGAGAGATGCCATTGGAGAGGTGATCCACTTGCTGTCAGTACTCTCTATGTGGAGGGCTGGGCTTGCCATGGCTGATGATGCGCTGAGGCTATATCTTCTGATATTCTTAAACCGTGAACAGGTGTAGTTGCCGTTTTTGAGACGGGATTTTCCGCAGCTCGTCTTTTTGACTGAGCTGCAGTCCTGGTTCAAGAAGAGACCGAGACAGGGCGACTGGCATTTGAAACTTTGCCAGCTTCTCCCCACCCTCTACCAGTTTGGCAATGCGATCCGTCGAACTTGAACGCTAGATTTCTATAGAGGATTAGTGGTGGGCAAGTGCAAACACGCTATCGGAGAGGCTCTAGGCCTCGACGAAATTGAACTTATCAGTCTGTTCGGAAAGACTTTCGATCCAGGAACTATGAATATCTTCCAGAAATCCCTCATATGGCAGTATTACCGAGATAAGTTCTACAGGCACGGAAGTGCGCTCAGACGGATCTGTCCATGATACGGGAAGAGCTACGAGACGGTTCTGCACGCACTCGTCCAATGCACGTGCATTACTGACTTGTGAATTATGTGGAACAACTTGTCACATGTAGTAGGAATCCGGCTATCAGACGAGTCTATCGTGAGAGTCATCATCTTTTGACTGTGAATGGCAAGCAGTTTTCCTCTGCTTGATGACTGAGGCGAAAGAGGCTGTGTTGTGACTCGGCTCACCAAGGTTTTCGTCTCTTATCTCTGTTGTATGTATTGACTCTCGAGCCACTACTACACAAATTGGAGTCGTTGAGGGAACATCTGCATCCATAAGCCAATGATGCCACCATAGTGGTGTCGAGCAGCAGACATATTGAGTTGATCGGCACTGTTCTCTAGGAAATCGAAACGATAAAAAGAGCATCAAATTATTCAAATTTCACTTGGAATTGAAGGTGAGGGTGGAGAGAGAAGAGCTGCCCCCCAGTACATTTTCTAAAAGGTGGGTGAATGTGGCGAGAATAGCCAGTATGAATGGGCCTACTCTAGGCTGGTTGGTTTGAGAAGAGTGGCGCTCTTCCCTGGTGCTCCCAGCGTTTGGTGAATCAGGATTAGTGGCATACCTTAGACGGCCGTTTGGTGTTATCCCCACCCAATGGGGGAATTCTGTTTCTTGCATTGTTATTGTTTAATGTTATTGTATTTGTTTTGTAATGGATTTTTTGTAGGTCCCCACTATCCCTATCTTTTTGTATTGTCCCCTATATATCGACCCTTGTGGATAATAAAGACAGAATTATTATTATTGTTATTATTATAATTATTGGGGATTGGCAGTATTGGTAGAGCATCGTACACCATGCTTTGTAGCATAGAGTTACGCCCCTACACGTTCCGAGTTCAAATCCCACCGATGTTAGCTGTGTTGTTCATCCTTACGTGGTCAATAATATAAAGCACAAGTAATGCACTGGGGTCGATTTAATTGACTGTCCCCTCTCTCCCCAAATTGTTGCCCTTGTGTCTATAGTAGAAATAATAATTATTATTACTATTTTGTCACACATTTATCTTCCGTAAAATCTAAAGAAAACTATTAGGACGTGTTTGACAGAACATGTTATTTGTAGTCTATATTTTCAAACACACTACATAGCTACCATTACCTCGTGAAAAAATAAAGAGCTTCCCGCAATCATTGTGTTCTCGGCGCAAGGAAAAATTCAGCTAAACTGTTCGAAAATTATGATTTTGATTTACATATGTATGTCTATCTATTTGCTAGAAAACACGGTAGATTTGCCGGCAACAACTTCCATATCTCTCAGTAACATAACAGGGAATTTGTGTTTTTAACTTGTCTGTTCTGTTATTAACTTTCTCCCATCAATCCTCTCTGAATTTATTTTAGGATTTGCATGAGTTTA
>OZ024742.1:60191597-60198274 GCA_964016885.1 Eledone cirrhosa
TTTGTTAATACTTACTTGTCGTTATCTTTTATTCAGTGGCAAAATTCTGAGGTGAGACACAGCTAAATGTTTAATGTTTTCATGAATATACCGCTGCCTGATCCGTTTATGATCAATAACTGAAGTAGGCAACATACACATAAACAGACACACAAGATTACCATGTATTACAATTTTCATGATCCATTTATAAAGAAAGGTTGATGATTATTCACTGCTTGCAGTGGATATTTATCACATAGCATAGTTGATATTAAATGATAAATATGGAGAAAAAAAAAGTATTCCGTGAACTGTCTGGAATATTAAAATGATACACTGCATAGTCCATTTATCAAACTGACATGTATCATAGAGTGAGAGTGAAGAATATATTTTGCAAACAATAGCTGTACACTCTTTCCATTATCAAATACTTATACTATGTCACTGCAGGAACACGTTAAACACATTCACGTTATTCTTTCTGCATAACATAATATAGTATAATATAATAAAATCGTATAATATAATAATATAATATAACGAAATACAATAATACAATATAAATGTAGTATAATATAAAACCATATAATATAATATAAAATAATATAATATAATATATCATCTCAAATTACCAAGTATAAATGTAAACACTTGAGAATAAATGGAGTTCAACATAAAATAATTGTTTCTACTTTTGGCACAAGGCCAGCAATTATATCAGTGTATTACTGGTACTTTATTTTATTGACCCCGTAAGGATGAAAAGCAAAGTTAACCACGACGGGATTTGAACTCAGAATGGCAAGGGATGTAACCCTATGTTGCAAAGCATGGCGTCCGACCTACCGATACTGCCAACGTAAAATAATATCATTTAGATATGTGTAGAAATACAATAAACAGCAGCTTTTCGTCTTCACGGTTCACCTACGTTACATGGAAATTGGATTGGTTGAGTGAGGGAAGAGAAAATATGACCATGGAAATCACTTTATACCTTTTTATACAGACAAAGTTTACAGTTCCAAAAAAGTGATTCAACAAAAGAGATCGATTAATTAAGTATCGCGCTTGAAACAGTTTCTGTATCAATGTGACCGATAAAATTCTTGATCTAATAGGAGTAAACGAGTATCATAATATGACTGTAAATAAAGGATGATCATCTAAATTAGACTTTCCTTTCTTTCAAATACGATAGTATCCTAACAGGAATAAAAATTACTTCGTCGGACATCGAAGTCTTCGAGGAAAGTGACAATATTAACCTGAAGACTTTTAGAAAAGGAAATTAAAATTATAAAAGTGTACTCTTATTTACACCGTGAAAGAAAATTCACATCAACACCCCGATACACCGTTGCCTACACATGGGCATACGTATACAAACATTCACATTAAATATACAGCGATACAAACATAGATTGAAGGATATGATTTTCGAAAGTTTTTGCTGTATACACCGACTTCTTTCTTCTAATCTAATTATATATAATATGTATGTACGTCCATACGCACTTATGTGTGTATGTATGTACATATGTATGCATGTATGTATGCATGTATATGTGTTTGCATATATATTTGCATATATATATGCATGTATGTGTGTTTGTGTGTATGTGTGTCTCTATGTATGTATATGTGCTGCTTGTGGGTATGTATGTTTGAATGTATAGGTCATTTAACTGTGCACACTTAGTCAATCTATAACATAATATACGCAATCAAATTACATTATCCTTTGTACTATAAATCCTGCAAATAGAAGAAATTGAATAATTCTGCTCATACCATATTGCATTCTTCGGGATAGATTGTACGGGGTGAGACGACGGAGTCTTTACTGCATCGGATAGAATACGTTGTACTGTTCGTGGCATCTCTGAGATCAAATCCTACCGAGAACAATTTTCGTTTTCATCATTTTGGAAATAGAAAAACCAGACCAGTACTGGGATTTATTTCCTCCTCCTCCTCCTCTCTCTCTCTCTCTCTCTCTCTCTCTCTCTCTCTCTCTCTCTCAAATCAGGCTATTTGAATGGGCCCAGAAATGCCATTCATATCGTTACCCGAACAATTCTATAACCAGTACACACATTGTGTGGAAACTAAAATACAGAAAGGATGTCTCGCTGCTTGGAAGATATCTGATTACATTCTTTTTTCTCCACAACATCATGCTATTTAATTTAATCAAAATAGTCGTGTTTCTCTATATTCACATACGCGTCTTAACTGGTTCAAATCGCCCCTGGTACTACGATACAAATCTGTTTGTTTTGAACTGTTTATATTTAACTAAAATCCATCCTCCGTAATTCTATGAAAGAATCATTGTTAAGTTATGCTCCAAGCACCACCTTAATAATTCGAAATTTAGTTATTACCTTCATTGTTTAAGTATCATTCCGTGTCTTTCATTAGAAATATATAAACGTAAAGTTTTATTTGTGGCAATTTCTGATATTTAGAATTGTTGCCTCTAGTAATATTCCCAAAACCTGTGTTAGTGGTGCATTTTCTGTCTGACTGTACATAAACGATAAATAGCAAAGCTAGTATAATAAGAATATTCAAGACCCAATAGAAAATATATTGCTTCATTACATATGTTATATTTGTTATAGATTGTATATATTATATCTGGAGAATATTGGTTTCTAATGAGGCACAAGACTAGCAAATTTAAGACATGGGTAAACTCTATTAAATGAACCATTACACGATGGAACTTTATTTAATCGAACCCTGAAGGGGAATGTAAAGTCATGCAAAATACAGTACTCTCATTTCATCCGATGCTTCACCAATTCTACCGAACAACCAGCCTCATCTCTGCTAAGAATGGCCATACTAAAAAATAATTTATTTTACTGAAAAAATAATTCAGTTTACTGTTTTCAAATTTGATTCAGTATCAATCTGTTATAGCAGCGCATGCAAAGTTTATAAAACAGTTTAATAGCATGCGGCTACACATACACACAAGTGCGCGCACACACACACAGACACACACAGACACACACACGCACACACACACATACATACACTCACACAAACACAAACACACACACACACACTCAAACACACAAACACACACAGACACAAACATACACACACACATACACATATATCTTGTACTTATTTACATATGTGTGTGTGTGTGTGCTTGTTTGTATGCATGTTTGTATGTATATATATATATATATATATATATATATACATACATATCTATATGGATATACCTGCGTAATTATAAAACCTGTCTTTTGAAAGAAAGTTTTTGCTGATATATTTTTTTTACTTCAATTATTCAGCATGCGCAAATATATTCAAGTCATGAAAATGTGTATTTTACCCTAGAGCTAATTAATAATGTGGGAAATATTGTCAGCAACATTCTAATTACAGTATCACAGTAAATTATACGTCGGACCTCCGTCGACTCCGAGGACGAGTGTTCCAGTTGCTTGAACAACATAACTGTCAGTTCGAAAAATTACAGTACAAGTGGCTACACATTCCACAAACAGTTGTATCTTCAACATTGCTCGTTGTGTTTCAGCTTATCATAATATAGGACATGGCAGGCATTTTGAATTACAAGGGTAATTTATTTTCAGAAGACAGGAACAACGTGAAATAAAGCGTCTTGCTCAAAGATATAACGCACCCCCTTTTTCGGGAATCAAACCCATCCGATTGTGTGTTGAACACGCTAAATATTAAGAGAAGCTCTTTCATACATACATGCACATACAGATACACACACACACACACAGTATGTATATATATATATATATATATATATATATATATATATATATATATATATATATATATATATATATAGTGACAGATTGAAGAATAACATGGTGGGCTGTACAAAAAGGTTTTATTTCTAGTGTTAACGATTATTTCATTGATCAGATAAGTCTAAAGGCCACTAATCACTCGAAGTTGCGTCACTCGACCTTAAATACAGTGTTTACCTCTGATCAAATCTAACTGGATTACCTATACCGATAACTTCTTATCCCATATATATATATATATAATTAGTAACAACAGTGATATATAAAGGTACTTAAGTCCCGTTGGGCTATGCACTACAACTCATTCACCCTGCTATATAGAAAGAAAATGGCTACCCCCATCGGTTGATTGGAGGTTTTTAAAAAATATGCAAGAGCTCTTCAATCTAAGGTAATTTTGAATTTACCTATAAATAAACGAAATTGGTTGGCGACGCATGTCTTGGACTGTGGAATATTAATATATAACTATCAAACAATTTTAAATATAGTTATACCAATTTCCCGAACGCCGAAGTTAGATACATTTTGACTTCAGGAAATGATGTTACGATAGGAAAATAATATCGTGCTTGTTAGGAATAAACCTTCTATATCAATATTGAATGCATTTTAAATATGTCTGTCGTCAATCTGCGTGACCTAATAGTTAGAATGAAGGGTTCACATTCAAGAGTTCGTCTGGTTGATTCACAGATCTGTTGCAACGTTCTCCTCGAACAAATCAATTTATTGCAGGGCGCTGCAGGATATTGAACTGAAATAAGTATCAGGAGTTCATTAGGGTGAGTTATGAGACGGATCGGTGCCTTGTCTATGGATGAGTATGCACACATCGAGCTTCATGCAGCCCATGAAGGCATTTAAAAACCGACGGAAAATGATAACTTTGTAGCTAACTCATTAAGTGTTTCACAAAAAAGAACAATTGATGTAAATATATTTTACAAAATAGATTATCTCAGGAAAAAATTGCTGGACAAAACGAGCTGGCAGGAACAACAGAGATACACTCTGAGCAAGATGGTTGGATACAATCCATGTCTACTGGTCCCGCTTCGGGATCCAACCTAATCTATTGGAGCCAGATGCTTTGGACAGGACCCGCTGAGCACTCTGACTCACGACCCTCTCAGGATTAGGTGGGTGAATATATATATACAAACATATATATATATATATATATATATATATATATATATATATATAAACACACACACGCACATACAATAAAAATAAATCAATTTGACACAACTTACCCGTTAAAACGAGATTTCAGCTTTGTTATCATGTAGGTTATTCCAGTCTTTGGAAAACTTAGAAGCATATTTGTCATCTACAAAACACACAAAAAAGAAACTATATAATACATAACGCTAAAATATTGGAGTTGTTATATAGACTTCCCTTCCCTCTCAATTTGCTGGGCTTGTGCCTAAATCAGAAAATAATAATAATTATAGTAGTAGTAGTAGTAGTAGTAGTAAGTAGTAGTAGTAGTAGTAGTGGTGGTGGTGGTGGTGGTGGTGGTGGTGGTGGCAGTAGTAGTAGTAGTGGTAGTGGTAGTAGTAGTAGTAGTAGCAGTAGTAGTAGTAGTAGTAGTGGTAGTAGTAGTTTCTGATATAGGCACAATTTTTGTGGGGGTAAGTCGATTAAATCGATCTCAGTTTGTTACTGGTACTATATTTTATCGACCTCGAAAGGATTGAAATCCAAAGTAAACCGCGGCAAACGTTATTATTATAAATAGCGCAGAAGTTAGCTTGGCCTTTCATCCTTTCGGGGTCGATAAAATGAAGTACAAATAAGCACTGGGGTCGGTTGAATCAACTTTCCCCTTCCATTCAAATCGTTGGCCTTATGCCAAAAGTAGAAACAATTATTATTTTCGTCATTTTCAACATCATTATTTTGTGCGTTATCACTGCATTACCAGGTGCAGCTGTGTGCGCCGTGTCTATGTGCAGTGTAGTTTTCGGTGTTGTTGTTTCTATTGTATTGAGAGTATTCTTCGTAATATTTATGCAGTGCCTAATTATCTTTGTATGCTGTATATATGTTTAAGTCCTGGAGTTATGGTTATGAATCTGTCTGTATTTTTTATCATTCCAGAGCACCTATAATTATAGGTATTGTTTCCACTTCATCATCCACATTGGGGTTATTTCTATCTTTAGATTTTATATTTGGATAGGTTTTCCATTTCCTTGGTAGATGTATAGTTCTCTGTGGGGATTGATACATAATTTTTCTTGTAATCTTTGACTATAATATCTGATAGGTTGGTTTTGATCTCCTGTCTGTATATATTGGCATATCCCAGAGAATGTTGTTTCGTCATTCTGTAATACCTTTTCTGGTATGTGTCTGTACCATAATTTTTCTGTTGGTATTTCATAGCATTGGTATAATTTCCAGTGCATACATCTTCCCAGTCTATCATGTTAATTGTTTCTTCTCCACATCCACATATTCTGCAGTTACATGATGTACTTTTGGTGATTTCTGGTGGGAAGATATTGGTTTTGTGTTGCAATTAGGAATCCTTCTGTCTCGTATTTTAGTCCAATGCTTCGTAGCCAGTTTTGTGTATTTTGTTGTTTACTTCCTCTCTATTCAGCCTTTTCATTATTATTGTAATTGTTTCTTTGCTCAGCTTCTAACACTGGAGTTGTATTGCTGTGTTAGCTGGTCACTACTAAAAGAGCGAGCAATAGCCAATGGCCATATCTTCTTTGAGTCATTCCTTCTCCTTCAACTTTATAAAACCCGCGTTTTCTCCAACAATGCCGTCTTGATGGTAATTCCAAGTTCTCAGGTCATGTATCAAACCTTTACGAACTGTACGCAATGTGCCAAATACAATCGGTAACA
>OZ024742.1:60205974-60225974 GCA_964016885.1 Eledone cirrhosa
AAATGTGTTTCCATTGACAAGACGTTGGGTTTTAAACCCGTTATCTTCACTGATGTTACATTTTCATGAGGTACATAAAATACTAATGGTAAGTACCATATTAAATAGGCTGATAATCTGCACATTGATTAGGACGTCGGATTAAATGCTTTGGCATTTTTTCCGGCTCATTCATCCATTGGAGGTTGTTAAAAATACTACCAGCCTAGTATTGTCTTCGATTTTCCATCTATCTCTATTTAACTCTTAATATATCGTTTTTTGTTAAAACTTTCTCTCTTTTGTTCTTTCGTTCCTTGGCTATCTTCAGATCTGGATTGAGATGAGCGCTGTCAAGTTTTAATAGTGCCCACGACAGGTCATATATCATGTTGGTGTCCTTAAGGTTATATTAGAAATTAACAGCCCATATCTCATAGCAATTGCTCCTTAGTTTGTAGCAATTTCACCTACCCATTTGTAGCGCAAAGTTAATGAGGAAGCCCTTAATGTGTTGCATTAACTGGCTGGAAAGGGAATTATATTTTCTTCGAATTTCAACTTAGTGAATTGGAAGTGTCGTTAAAATGGTGACAAAATGTTTTTTTTTAGTTTTCCTTTCAGTTCTTTCAAGCTGCAATAAAGTCAACTTTGCATTTCGTTCATTTGTGGTTCACAATATAAAGTAGTAATTGGCGGAAATGTTATAGCGAGTCAAAATGCTTCCTGGGATTTGACCCTAATCTTTTAGATGTGAATGAAAATCATTTAACAACCTATGTCGATGCTATACGTAATCTGTCGCCCGGTTTAAAACAAGCACCTGGAAATTTATCATTTATCTGCATAACCAAAGTTGAATCTGAAGCTAAGCAGAAGCATCGTACTTAACGGAATTTTCTCGGTTTTTTGTAATATTGTTTCTATAGACAAAATGTTAATTTTGGAACCATAATTTCAGAAATATTTTTTCTATTGTTTAGTCGGAGAGGGACAAGCGGCGACTATGTCATATATCAAGGCTTTGTGACTCGTGAAAGCAAGAAAGAAAGGAAGGTATCCACAAAATAGAGACATGGTCCGAATGCTTGGAACAGTATTTGACTAGTACTTGACTTTAACAACTTCTGTATGTTTTATGCGTGATATATAAAATCGCACACCTTCTACTAAATATAGGGCTAAACTTAAAGAAATAGGTTTTACTATCACAGTCAGTTGACCTTGCTTGCATGTGTTTTCGTCACAGATAATGCTTTCTCTTTTTAGCACAAGGCCAGCAATTTGAAAGTAAAGGTAAAGTCTATTATATCGACCTCGTCTATTTTATTGACCTCGTAAGTATGAACGTCAAAGCTAACCTCGGCTCGATTTGCACAGAACTTAATGAGACGTAACTATATTCCGCAAATTATTTTGTCCGATGCTCCACCGATACTGCTAATCCACGTCCCATCTTTTTCCCCACTAATAATACATTTCATTACTTATTGAGGCAATATACCAATAACACAGAATAGTGTTATATTACTCTAAATAATGGAGTGGGCAAATTTCAGTCAATTATACTTAACGTTACTTCGAGAAGAATACCACATATTCTCAATAGCAAATCTATTTCAGATGAGGCGAAAGTTAAAGCGTTTCAACAAATTTTAATTAAACGTATAATTGTGCATGCAATGAGGAGATGAGAAATTGAATTCGTGGATTTATATAATCTCCATCTGATAAATAGTATGAATCGTGATATCTAAATGTATTTAGGTCTTATTAAACTTCTTCAGTCGGGTTTAGCTGTTTCCTGCATGTACCAGATATTACGATAGAAAAATCAGTTTTAACATTTATCAAATATGTCCACTAGTTAGCATAACAACCCATCGGAATAACTGAAGGGAGTTGTCCAGGGACGGCCTCTGCATGAACTACAATAATTGAGTGATAACATATTTAGCCTTGTCAGCAAAGAGTATTATTTTACTTAATCGATCTCTTTTGGCACTGGAACGATGCAATATATAGTTGATCCTAGAGAGATGTGATCTCAATATCGCATGCTATAAATATATATGACTAGATGCAATAAGACATTTATTCCAACGCTTTATAGATACTGATAGCACCATCCCCTCAAACGGAATCATAAAAACTGATTCTTAAATATGCTTAAGTAATGATTTCTAAGCTCAATGGTTTATGATAATAACAATACTATTTGCATTATAAGCATTTACATTTGAACCATTATAAGAGTATTTGCTATCACTATGATATTATCGATTTCCACTAACTTGGATTATAAGAATCAAACATATCTGCATGATTATTAAATACATTAATAGCACAATCAGATTAAAGCAAGAGATTGACATGAAAGCTTTAAGATATAAATATTATGCAACGTTCATATCTGAAACCTAGACCAATGAATATACAAATATAATAAATACTAAAGTAAGTTATCTTTTCGAATTTATTTTGTTATATATTTTCTTAATATTACGATTGTCGCGTTATCCTCTCAAAACTCTGAATTGCTAGATCCATACTAGTAACATCTGTTAATTCCTTTCCATCATTAATTTAACTTTGGTCAGGATTCAGAGATTACAAACTAAAATTACTTTTAGAGGATGAATGTCATTCATCTTACATTCATTTCCTAGTTGCTGCAAATATAGACACGAAGTTGCCGGATAGATAATATATTTGAACATAGAACCCAGGGAATAGAAACAAATACCAAGCTATTTTTTCAGGCCCGTCAACTTCTCTTTCTGATTAAGAAATGGTGGACTGGTGTAATTATACAAATCTTATTTAAACAAAAAAATATATATATATATATCAGGAGTATCGATTATTGAGAACGTTGCTTAATAGAAATAATCGTATGTTGAAATAGATAATTAATATTTGGATCACTTAATATTAGGTAAACAGGGTTCACAAAACGGTATGCTGTGAACACTTAATATTAGGTAAACAGGGTTCACAAAACGGTATGCTGTGAACACTTAATATTAGGTAAACTGGGTTCACAAAACGGTATGCTGTGAACACTTAATATTAGGTAAACTGTGTTCACAAAACGGTATGCTGTGAACACTTAATATTAGGTAAACAGGGTTCACAAAACGGTATGCTGTGAACACTTAATATTAGGTAAACTGGGTTCACAAAACGGTATGCTGTGAACACTTAATATTAGGTAAACTGGGTTCACAAAACGGTATGCTGTGAACACTTAATATTAGGTAAACTGGGTTCACAAAACGGTATGCTGTGAACACTTAATATTAGGTAAACTGGGTTCACAAAACGGTATGCTGTGAACACTTAATATTAGGTAAACTTGGTTCACAAAACGGTATGCTGTGAACACTTAATATTAGGTAAACTGGGTTCACAAAACGGTATGCTGTGAACACTTAATATTAGGTAAACTGGGTTCACAAAACGGTATGCTGTGAACACTTAATATTAGGTAAACAGGGTTCACAAAACGGTATGCTGTGAACACTTATTAGGTAAACTGGGTTCACAAAACGGTATGCTGTGAACACTTAATATTAGGTAAACTGGGTTCACAAAACGGTATGCTGTGAACACTTAATATTAGGTAAACTGGGTTCACAAAACGGTATGCTGTGAACACTTAATATTAGGTAAACTGGGTTCACAAAACGGTATGCTGTGAACACTTAATATTAGGTAAACTGGGTTCACAAAACGATATGCTGTGAACACTTAATATTAGGTAAACTGGGTTCACAAAACGGTATGCTGTGAACACTTAATATTAGGTAAACTGGGTTCACAAAACGGTATGCTGTGAACACTTAATATTAGGTAAACTGGGTTCACAAAACGGTATGCTGTGAACACTTAATATTAGGTAAACTGGGTTCACAAAACGGTATGCTGTGAACACTTAATATTAGGTAAACAGGGTTCACAAAACGGTATGCTGTGAACACTTAATATTAGGTAAACAGGGTTCACAAAACGGTATGCTGTGAACACTTAATATTAGGTAAACTGGGTTCACAAAACGGTATGCTGTGAACACTTAATATTAGGTAAACAGGGTTCACAAAACGGTATGCTGTGAACACTTAATATTAGGTAAACTGGGTTCACAAAACGGTATGCTGTGAACTACTGTTTGGCCATTGGAACCATGTTTTATGCAGCGCCGTGGTTGAAATATGAATGCAATTAAAGAAACATATACGATTCCTTAAAACATTATGTTTATTTTAAATTTGACTGAATTTTTATACTGAATGCATGGGAAGGCGAATTGGAAGAATCGGTAGATAGAGTATCGTTTTAATGCCATTACGCTATTTTCTCTGGCTTATTCCATTCTGAATTCAAACCCTGTCGAGGACATATTTGCCTGTCATGATTCCGGGGACAATAAAATATAGCACTAGGAAATTAAGGGGGATGATTTACTCAAATTCGCCCTACCCTTAGAAATCAAATTTTAGAATGCAGTCATAATATCCCCGTTTTCACCGTTTCATCAAGGACGGAATAGCTGTGACACTGTCACTCATTCATGCCTGCGGGACTGAGGAGAGGAAGGTATTCTTACATCTAACTTACGTCCTTGCAATAAAGAATTCCATTGAAAAAATGAACTAGATGATTCTCAACTATATGCAGGTCAAAGTTTGATTTGAACTTAGAGGGCAAAGGGCTAAAAAAAATAAGGTAAAATAGCTCGGCCGACGTTCTAATAATTCCGTCAATCCACAGGATTTTACTTTATTTATCAACCAATATAATGAAAGGCAATGTTAAAACAAGTGGAATTTGAACACAGTTTGAAAAATAAGGGAACAAATGCCACATGCCATTTTGTCTGTCGTTTTAATGAGTCAGCCGATTAAACACCCCAGAAAATAAAATAGTTTTGAGATATAATACTGTATCATTCACTCATCACTTAACTTCCGTATTGTTTCTTTATTTTGTTTTTATGGTAACCTATATATTATATTGTATGAATATGAAGGTTTCTTTTCAGATAGTTACATTGAATATTTATTACATTGAATATTTATTATTAAATGAATTTTAATATCCATTCTATGCTTTACATTGAATAATATTGACTATTACATCCGAAGAGTATAAAATGAAAAATATGTTTAGAATAAGGCCATTCAGCTACCGGAAGTGAAATAAATAACAAGAGGTGAGATTTGTTAAATGGATGACAGAACAGCACTACATGAACGAAAGGAGAAAAATGAGTTTCATTCTGAATCAGGGAATAAACCTACGAAATTACCCGTCGCCATTATTGACTATGATGTGCATTTGGATGTTGTTGGGAGACTTTAAATGACTACATCGTAGAATATTTCTACTGCACAAGTATATGGATGCCAGCCTAACTATACAAATCTCACCAGTATGAATGATGATTTCCCCGATGAACAAAACATTTAAATTTTCTTTAGCGTGTCTCGATAGACTACAACCATACATTTCGACAGCTGGTATAGAAATGGTGGCATATTTGTAGAAAAGAAATATAATGTCAAATATAAGAAAGAACTAAAGTCTATTCAGAATCAAGAAATGCATGTACCAATTCGTTGCCATCATTAATAATGATCTACCCTTTGGTTGGTAGTCGGAAATGGTACCTGCCTATGACGGAGAATATTTCTCCCGCACGTAATATGTCATTGCCATCCCACGCAAGCGAAACGTCATCAGCATAAAGGAGAATTTCACTGGTGTACAAGCACATTCAAATTTTCTTCACGGTAGTATAATACCATACTTTGTGATAGTGTGTAGATAAATAATGGCAGATTTTATAAAAGGGACATAAGAATTTTAAACATAATTTTTACTTCAGAAACAACAATGAGAAAGCAAAACTATTCAGCACGATATATAATAGTAATATATTGTAGTAAAGTAAATAGCGAAATGGTATGACAGATTTACAGAAAGAGGTGTATAATGTCAATTGCATTTTTGCCATGTGTTACATCCAATCTATTCCGGATAGATTTGAATTATATATTTTATTTCGTCTCCTAATATACTTCTTTCTCTCCCCTGATTAATATTTCGTATACATTTAACAGCCCGTTTAGATACATATTACATAAACATATGTTTCATTCAGCAGAAACTTCTTAGATGAATACAAATCAATTCCTGAGTACAATCATTTAAAATAGCGCCTACACAATCTCTCTCTCTCTCTCTCTCTCTCTCTCTCTCTGTATATATATATATCTATATGTATATATATATACATATACATATATATATATATATATAGGATGTATGTTTGGAACGCCCCGGGTGACATCAAGAATTGTAATAGAAATAGAAGCCTCGTTTACTAAATAATCGTTTCTACTTTTGGCACAAGGCCAGCAATTATACCGGTGCATTACTGGTACTTTATTTTATCGACCCCGTAAGGATGAAAGGCAAAGTTAACCTCGGCTGGATTTGAACTCAGACCGCAAAGGGACATAACTATGCTGGAAATCATGGCGTCCGACCTTCCACCGATACTGCCAATCCACCGCCCTTTTTTACCAAATGATATAATCTATGTATATACCAGCTTATATATAATTGTTTCTACAATAGGCACAAGGCCAGCAATTATCCCAGTGTATTACTGGTACTTTATTTTATCGACCCCCGTTAGGATGAAAGGCAAAGTTAACCTCGACGGGATTTGAACTCAATAATGTGAGTGCGTGTGAGTCTGTGTGTGTGTGTCGCGTATGTTTCTATTTTAATCATTTGAATTCTTCAGCAAGAAGCTGTTTTTTTAACGAAGACGCAAATCTCAATCTTTGGAAATAAGAGAACAAGGCTGGTGGCTATCGCGTGTTGAACATTAGTAAAATCTTACATATTTTTTACACATCTACTTAGATTTTGTATTTTCAAGTTGCGTGTTATGTTGTCTGAGAATCCTGTGGAAGCTCTTTGTAATGGTAATTTTTTATTGCCCTAAAACTGATGAAATATTTGCTTTGACGGGATCTCAGAGACCCGGAATTAATAACACAAGGTATTTAATCTAAAACATATTCCAATATTTAAGATAGGCTCACAGCACGACATAAGGAGAAGGTGTGCAGTCGATTATACCAACCCTAACACTTCATTAGAGCGTTTTTGTTTCAACACATATGCTGGCCTCAATACAATTTGGAAGTAGAGCACAGAGGGCTTTAATCTGACGTTCTATCGACTCTAACATGTCTCCTCAATAATATATCATACAGACACAGCCAAAGAGATTTGGGCCTAGGATGAATCATTAAATCCGACCACAGTCATGAACTGCTACTTTATTCATCATTTCTGAGGGATGAAAATGAAAGCTGACGGTAGCAGAAGTTGAGCTCTTAACGTCTCTCCCATTTCGCCAACAGAGTAATAACTCCACATAAGAGCGAGAAACCAATATCAATGTTACAAATCATAATGGAAAGGAACCTAGCAACAATGTTATGTGGGAAGGAGAGAACAGTGTAATTACTAAGTCAGACCATCTGTCACGTTGTTTAATTAATATGAGATTTGTGCTCTATCTTATCTAACTAGAAATAAATTTAAATAGAAGCCAAGAATCATCGTAATAAATGTATTTTTCATTTTGGATGAGAAAATGGGGACGATACATTTGTGTATGTTTAAGACAGAGAGGGGGAGAGAAAGCCTCTTTGTGTGTGTGAGTACGCTTGTGTGCGTCTGTGCATGAATACACACACACACAAATGTGTTTATACATGCATAAATATATATATATACATACACACACACACACATATATATATATATATATATAATTGTGTATATATATATACATGCATATATATACATTCATAAATATATATAGTCACACACACACACACACACACACATGTATATATATATAAATTTGTGTGCCTGTGTTTATTTATATAAGTAGAGACTGATAGTTTTTATTGAAACATGATTTAGAAATAACTATTGTATGGATAACAAAAAACTGAGAGAGAGAGAGAGAGAGAGAGAGAGAGAGAGAGAGAGAGAGAGAGAGAGAGAGAGAGAGAGAGAGAGAGAGAGAGAGAGAGAGAGAGAGAGAGAGAGAGAGAGAGAGAAATAAAAAAGAAATGGTGGATAATATCTAGAACAATATATGGAATCCTGAGATGTGGTGTTAAAGAGGAATATAATCTTCTATATGTACATCGTACAATAATATTGCCTGTACAACAATATCAATATACGAAAATATTGTTTTTTGTTGAATGTGTGTGAAGATGACAAGCAAATCAACATATCTTGTGTCTAATATCTTTGTAAATATAGCTGTCGAAGTATCACTGATATCACCACGTCAAATTCTCTTTTGTTTTCTATCTTTACAATTTTGTTCAAGACACTTTTTTTTTGTTTAATTTGTATATGTTAGTAATTCTATGTTTAATGTATGAGAGGAAAACAGACTTGAGCAGGATCTACAAATCGACATTGATTATATATACATATATATACATATATATATATATATACATATATATATATATATATATATATATATATATATATATATATATATATATATATAACGTATGTATGCATATATATATATATGTATATATATATTTATATAAACGTATGTATGCATATATATATATATATATATATATATATATATATCACGATAAATTAACGGAGCCTTAGACTCTCGTTATTCCCTGTCAATAATGTGCTCAAAGGAAAAGGAATCCTGAGCTCTTTAAAATACAATATGTTGAAAAGGTGACACACTAGAGAGAGATAGTGCGCCATCAATAAAACAGGGAAAAACCACCTGTGTATGGAATCTATAACCTATGAAAGGCAGGGTAGCCACACAATAATTAAAAATATAAATTAAAATGTATATAGGTACATCTATAACTAGGTAAAATGTTCAATACACTGGTAGTTTTTCCCTGTTTTATTGATGGCGCACTATCTCTCTCTAGTGTGTTACCTTTTCAAAATATTGTATATATATATATATATGTATATATATATATGTATATATATATATATATATATATACATATCTATGTATATATATATATGTATATATATACTCTTTTACCTGTTTCAGCCATCTGGCTGAGGCCATGCTGGGATATACATATCTATGTATATATACCTTTCTTTTCCACACCAATTCGAACTGCCTGAAGAGGTCACAGCCAATGATGGCTGTCACCGAAATATATATATAGTAGTATATCTATAATTTATAATAAACGATATATAATCATATGTATATATATATATATATATATTTATAATTTATAATAGACGATATATAATCATATGTATATATATATATATATATATATATATATAAATACAATATCGGAGAAAGCTTTTTAGCGATACTCCGGCCAAATTCCAACTCACTCAACAAACATTAGGAAATAAGTGATTATATTCCCAATTATGTGTTCGGGGTGCTAACTAAAAGTATTGCGTGGAAAGTTGGCTGTATTATTTCAAATGAGACATATCTAATATATCTCTTCCCAGGATTCCTACAATTTGGGTGAAATTGATATATATTCAAGTGGGCTCCTATAATTCATCAGTGGGTGCCCCAATAATACTAATATTGATAATCTAACCAACATCAGCATTTAGCGATAATCACTTTCTGTGCCTGAGGTATCTGTCAGGTTACCAGTCTAGCAGTTCTGAATGAAGTGCTTGAACTGATTCAAAAAATGAGGAAGTGAATTACCGCCAAAAAAAAACAATACATGCGCGTGACAATGAACTCTGAAAGGAATTCAGGCCACATGCTAAGAACTCAATTGGAAATTGAAAAATATCTATGTGTGTACAACATTTGATGACACAGATATTTTCTCGGGCAAAATAACAGAATGAGATATAAGAAACAATCAATATTCATATATAAAAAATAAACAAAGAAATGTTAACCTTATACCGGGAATTGTTTTCAAATCTGCTGCGCCAAGAGTAAGTAAATACATACAATATCGGAGAAAGCTTTTTAGCGATACTCCGGCCAAATTCCAACTCACTCAACAAACATTAGGAAATAAGTGATTATATTCCCAATTATGTGTTCGGGGTGCTAACTAAAAGTATTGCGTGGAAAATTGGCTGTATTATTTCAAATGAGACATATCTAATATATATATATATATATATATATATATATATATATATATATATATATATATATATATATTGCCGGTTAGTCAAAGAAGCCGAGCAGTAGCCATGATGACTATCTTCCAAGTGGTGAGTTGGCAGGATTTGATCTCAGAAAACATAAGGCTCTAGCAAATGCATCAATCCAAAATACCTGGATTAGAACATTATTTATCCTTCTTGAAAGGATGAAGTGCCAATCAGAAAGTTTTTTTTTAATTAAATGGGACCAGGAAAACAACTGTAATTTGTAAACCCAGAAAAAATGAACGGCGAAGTTAACTTTGATCAAATTTATCTCTGAACTCAGCGAGCCGGAACAAATAACAAGCTACTTAATCCAATATTTTATCAACAAACCACCAGATATATGCCATTGAATTAAAGGAAAGCTGAATTATAAACACTTGACTGAAGTTGGAATTATTCTGTATACAAATTCTGGTCTTAATTCTTGACTAAAACTACCATAGTTCATCGGAACACCTGGCATTGCTGATAATTTTCACGGTACAAAATTACTTATGCGCATTTAATGTAATATTTGCATTAATTATTGAATCAATATCATGGGCGATAAATTGATTATAGTGGCGTGGTATCAGATGGTAGAATTGAATTTCTTGTGGTGTTTGTTCAAATCCTATCGCTTTTGACCACAGAACGTAAACATGCGTTACTCAATACTGCAAGCTATATATCCATTAACAAAAACAGTAAAGATATGTCAAATGGTTAAATAAATTAATGAGGTCAGTCCACCGCAAAATCCGGACGATCTCTATTTGTCCATGGGCCTTCAATTTTTGATGAAGCTGTAGAAGTGACTACTTAACATGTGGTGTGCGGCCTTCTCCACGTTGGAGCACAGCTGTTTTCCTTCCAAAGAAAGTTTGAGGTAAGGAAAGTGAGCAAACAAGAAAGAGCGAGAGAGTGAGTAAGTGAGTGAGTGAGTGTGTGTGTATGTGTGCGTGCGAGAGTGAGAGAGAGAGAGTGAGAGAGAGAGAGTGAGAGAGAGAGCGAGGGAGAGAGAGATATAGTGAGAGAGGGATTGAGAGAGAGAAGGGGGGTGAAAATAAGATAGAGGAAGTAACGGACCCACTCATGAATTGGTGTTTTGTCAATCTGGAAATGATGAAAAACAAAGCTGACCTATGTGAGATTTGAACCCAGAGCATAAAGTGACGTCACTTAATGCTACAAAGTATATTATCCACAAGAACGTAATAATGGCATATCTATTATAAATTAGTTAATGATAACGTCAGCTTGCAACTATGTGTGATAGATAATAGACATCAAATAAATGGCCGAACAATTGGTACCATTATGTTTCCATAGCAAAAATATTCAACTAAATCTGTAGCTGAAAATAGGTGTATTATATTGTTATGTGTAATTTACACGTGTTTTAGTAATTCTTATTAATGAGATAATGTGGTCTTATAGACATGAATTAGGTTAGAGGAATTTTAAGAGTTGTTGAACAGCGTAAAGTATTATAAAACATTTAACAAAAATAATAAAATAAAATAAACAAAACACACTAACTCTCAAAATCGGAATGTATGTCGGTTTACATAAATAGTAATGATAATTATTATTAGTCTCATTTCCATTGCGTGTTGTCATTGCATTTCCGAGCACAGTTCTGTGCGCCTTAGGTATGTGCAGTGTTGTTTTGGGTGTTGTTGTTTATTCCAAATAATTTTTGTAATATGTGTGCAATGCTTGATTGATCTTATATACGTGTGATATATACATTCATATTCATACGTCCTGGGGTTTGGGTTATATGAATGCCTCTGTGTGTGTGTGTGTGCTTTTTTCAAATCATTTCTAGCGTATCTTACTGTAGGGATTGTTTCAGTTTATATTATCTACATACCGATTATTTATATTTAGAAAATTTCTCCACTTCCTTGATAAGTATGTAGTCAACTGTGGGGAATGATACGTCAATTAAAAGGTGTTACTGTTCTTTGATGTCTTTCATTTCAATATTTGATTGATTAGCTTTTATTACCCTATCTTTGTGTAGTGGCATATATAGGTGTATGGTTAATTTGACATTCTCTGACATCGTTCCTTGTACATACTTGAATCAATTCTTTAGTGTATGTATTTGATAAAGCTGGCATAATTTCCCGAACATAGATATAAGGCCTGTCGATATATTCATTTGTGGATAAGACTGGACTGCCAGGGACAATATGGATTATTGTTTCTTGCTAACGTCTATATATTCAGTAGTTACTTAATGTGTTCTGCTTCGTTTGTACTTTTGGTGGTTTCTGTTAGGAAGGCTTTGATCTTTCAGACTCGGCTTAGAGCCCATTGCTTCTTAGCTAGTGTTTTGAATTGTCCTTGTCTACATCATTCAAATTCAGTATTTTGGGGTATTGGAAAGAAAATTGCTGCTGCTACGACTGCATGTAGAATATCACCCTAGGACCATTTATATTTGAACTACTTCAATTGATAACTATGTAATCTAACTAAACTATGGATGAGCTGAAAGGAAATTTTCTCTTTGAGTTCGTGTCTTTGATGCTCTTCCATTAATTCTCATGATTACATAGACTGTTTATATCACACATTTTGTAAGTTCAAAATTACTCTAGGCTGTGTTAGTTGTTAATAATAAATAATGATGACGATGACGATGAGGATATATAAAAGAATGATGTTAATATTGATAATGCCGATAATGGGGATGGTGATAATGATGATAACAAGGCGGATGAGGATGATAGTGGTGTTGGTTGTAGTGGTGATATATGCTGTGGCCACAATGATAAGGATGATGATAATTATGAAAATAATTGTTTCTACTTTTTGCACAAGGCCAGCAATTACCCAGTACGTTATTGATACTTTATGTTATCGACCCCGTAAGGATGAAAGACAAAGTTAACCTCGGCGGGATATGAACTCAGACCGTAAAGGGACGTAACTATGCTGCAAAGCATGGCGTCAGACTATCTACCGATACTGCCAATCCACCACCCGTATAATTATGAAAATAATGATAAAAACAACAACCAACCAACTAGAGTTTTATGACAATATTCTTTACTGAAGCAGAGGTTAAAATTGCAGTATCCAAGATAGATTACATATTGATCATGCGTTTATTATTGAGGTAATAGCTCACTAGTCACTGTTTGTGACACAGAACATCTAGCCAAAATAGAAACATTGGGAGTGTAAATTATGTAGATAGAACTAACACATATAAAACTGGCAATTCGTCGGTTATAGCGATGAGTATTACAGTTGATTTGACCACTGGAATAACCTGCCGTGAAATTAATGTGCAAGTGGCTAAGCATCCTACAGACACGTGTATCCATAGCGTAGTTCTCGGAGAAATGCTGCGTGATAGAGAACATAACAAGGCTGGTCTTTCGAATTACAAGCACAACCTGCTTTGGCAAGCTGGGTGAACTGTTACAAGAGGGGATAAAGTTTCTTGCTGAATGATGCAATGCGCCGTCATGTATCGAGATCTCGACTGTACGATCGTGAGGCAAATACCATCCCCACTAAAGCATGCACCTTGGAACATATCTAAAACAAATATACTGACTAAACAAAGCCATCGAAAGCAACAACAATATTAATAAAAGGAAACAAGTGAGATATTTAGAAAAAGGGATCCCTTAAGATGGAATTGTGCACCAAATTAAGTTAGTGATGGAGAAGTACAAAATAGTATATTTAATAAACCACAAATTCAAACAGATACTCACACACAGCATTCACATAATATACATACTACATACTAACAGAAATCAAACCCGGAGTGGGTGTTCCCGCTAGTTTGTAAGATGGTAACATAGAAAATCAATTAACGTTTATTTATTCAGGAAACACGAAGATTCGGTATGAAAGCATAGGAATATAAATATTGCCGTGTTTAAGAGTGGCCTATGTTATGAATCCATAAAAGTACTACACCAATCGTCCTCAAAGAGGCTGATGTGGGCTACCTATGCCGATGGGACTATAGAGGATGGAGCGAATAATTGAACTTTTGGGTAAAAATTTGCTATTCTATCAGAAATTAAAATATATAGCCGTTTATCTTTACTGCCAATATATTTAAAATTTTGTTTACTGATTTATTAATTTTCATACATGCCGGTAAGCTGAAAAATAAAGGTGTCGATGTTCCATGAAGGTGTCGATGTTCCATGAAGGTGTCGATGGTGTAAAGTGATTGGGGACCTCTGTGGATTGTATTAGACACATTCACCATTTCTAATGAATATGGTCAATAAACAAGTAATTTTAAAATGTATTTTACTTGATACGTGGGAATAATAGCGGGTCCAATCAAAGAACGACAGCATATTTCGTTATACCGGAATTATACTACAGTAGCTTAAAATCGTTATGCATCAGTATGTATTGAGCTTAATAACATCTATAATAATGCTTTAATCACAAGATTGGTAACAATTGTTTTATAAACACACACACACTCATAAGAATTGATGAACAGCTTCTCAATCGCCTGTAATCTATTTAGTTTAACAATCACCATTATGAAGACAAGTGATATATCAACCAAGGCCAAACACCCACATCAAGTGGATGTTGGGCAAGGACAGCTGGGGCATGAGCATCCCCGTTTTCCCATCAATGCTGATAGCAGGGATTTGAAGTATGTGGACTCCTTTACTTGCCCTGGCAGCAGGGTAAACAGCTCCACATCCCTGGATCATGTTATCGTCAATCGCATCTCTAAAGAAACTGACGCCTTTGGCTAATTTCCTCATCGTTTAAAGGTGTGTCTGAGGTATATCACTGAAAACGAAAGTTCCAAATTAACGTGCAATGGTACTGACAACACTAGCTTGGTGTCATGAACACTTCATCGCACTCATATTTACAGGCTGAACGTTACAGGCTCAAACATTTTCTTTCCTCTACCTGTGTTTATGCACTTTCTGACTGAATCGCCAATACTGATCTCTTCTCGTGGTACAACATCGGTAGTATTGAGTCATTTCTGATGCAATCCCAACTCAGACGGGCTGCTCATATCCTACAGATGACTGATGATAGCACATCCAAGGTAGTCTTATATAGTCAAATTTATAATCGTGCCCGTAATGTAGGCAGGCAATTTCTTAGATTTAAAGATAAACTGAGGAACAAACTTAAATCTAAGAATATATTTCGGACTTCTTTTAAAACTTTAGCTACTGACCATAGTAAATAAACAGCTGTCTGTCTGCCAGGAAAACATTAAGAACTCTGAATTATCTCACCTGATTCATACTCAAGTTCTAAGATATGCCATCCTACCCCGTGATCTGCATTAAATGCGGTTTAATGTTTAGATTAGCAGCTGGATTGATGTGCCATTTAAAACTTAAACATCAAAATATAACGGAGAAATCTGTTGAACCCTCATACGTCGATACATGACGAGAGAGTCCATTATGTACGTATGTATACATATAAGTGTGTATGTGTATATTTATATTTATATATTCAAAATTATGAATACATTGCAAAATAACTATATACATATATAAACATCGCTTTTATCATAAATCCTTGTAAAGCACAAATATTTGGCCACCATTGATTGCTTAATAACAACTATGATGTTTGCCGCCATTAAAGACAAAAAATAGGTAGCCGCCATCGGTAAAAAAAAATCAAGGTGGTGAAGCTTGAAGATAGTGAATTCGATTTGAATATCTGCATCAGACAAACACTGATAAAAGCAATATCTCCTAATCTTCTAACATAGATTGGATACGACTTAATATGTTTTGATTGTGTTCTATTATATTATATTTTCGCAAAGCAGCTATTATTAACTGAGGTGTTATTAATGAATTTGAAAAAATAAAAATGCAAAATCAATAATATTTGCCTTATACAATCAGCGGAATTTTTTTGTACTCTACGATTGAATTGGTCTTGTTAATATGCATGCCATATATTGTATCTCCCAATGAAATAAAAGTTTATAAAGGTTAAGTGAAATTTGAACTAAAAAACTATTATGTTCGAGGCGTCACTGTTTTTGTCTGCAAGCAATATATTATGATTATGATGTTTACTTCTAGATCTGGGGTTATTCCCACTGCGTGGCACGTTTAACAATTCAATTCTACACTACCCCAGTCTGGAGGGGCACCCTGATCTCGTAAAATATATGAGTGACGAAAAGTAACACAATGGATATGGATATCCATATATGCATATTATATTGTTCCGTATTCATATTGGGTGACTGTGTTTTGGTTATTGTATTCTATCTTAATTTACTAGTGTGTGTATATATGTGTTTGTTGTTATTGTGCTTGTCTATATATTTATTTATTTATATTCTCTTAGGTCAGTAGTGTTTGTTTGGGTGTTGTTATTATTTCATTCATTTTTTTCTGTTTAGCTTTGGCCTTCTAAGTTTTATTTCATTGGCCTCTCTGATTTGCCTATCTGCTGGGTCATTTCTATATTTAGACATTATTTTAATTTCTATGTTGTCTATGTTACCGTCATGTTGTTGTCTGGCGTGTTCGTATAGTACTGAACCGTTTTTTCTTCCTCTTAGTTCCCCCCAGTGTTGGTCTATCCTTACACCTATGCTACGAGCTGTCTTGCCTATGCAAGTTGTCATGTTTCTGCAAGTACCCTCTGTACATATTATGCTATAGACTACGTTTCTAGTTTTACAGTTTATCCGGGGTTTACTTTACATATAATACATTTCCTATTCGTACAGTGGGTTTTCTTAAAAGGGTCTGTTTTGCTGATCAGGGATTTTATGGTGGTTCCTGGCTTTTCTACCACCTTTATTTCTGTTATTAATTCTGGCAATATTACACAAATATGACCCTCCCCAAGTATAACAATATTTGCTTCGACACACGATTTCATATAAAAAACCTAGCAAAACTAATATATATACATATATATACATATACATATATATATATATACATATATATACATATATATACATATACATATATATACATATACATATATATTTATGATGGTTCCTGGCTTTTCTACCACCTTAATTTTTAAGTGGGTCTTTCTCAGGGCCTTTCTACACTGGTTAGCTAATTTCCGTTCAGGGGTAGTGTCCACGAACATGATACTCAGCGAGTGTGTTCTGTTATTAATTCTGGCAATATTATTATAACAATATGACCCTCCCCAAGTATAACAATATATATATATATATATACATATATATATACATATATAAATTAATAAAAACAATGAAATAAAAACAAAGAACAGGTTCCTTATATTGAAAAAAATATTATTTTACGATCGTTTCTGGGATATATATATGTGTTGGTATGTATATCATGATAATGATCCTATGTAAAAAAATATTACAAATTATCAGAGGAGATATACATACCTTCACCTATACAAGCCATCTTCAGAAATGATGAAGTATGTTTATTGAAAGAAACAAAGTATTAATACAAAAAGTCTGTTTGGGAACATGTTTTGATAGAATAACAGTAGTAGAACTTTATGCTAGGAGAGGAGGTATGTAAATTTATGCTTTGAATGAAAAGAAGACAATGGAGAAGAGAAAGATAGGGGTTAAAATGAGGTCAAGTCAAGGATATAATGAAGGATTCCCCCAACATTGGTGTTATTAAAGAATGCTGTTAAAAGCGAAGGGAAGATCTTTTTTTTCGTGGGATGGGAGTGTTAGTGAGAAATACTACTCCTGTTTAAATTTCAAGGAATCTAGATACATAAAAGGAAAGTAATTTATTGATAGGTATACTTACAGAGTTAAAATTATATTAATTCTTATAAAGAAAAAAAAATAAATAAAGAAAAAAGAAAAAATATACATAGAAAAACTGAAATAGATAAAATTTTATAAAAAGTAGTGTATCTATCTAAACATCCATAATATTAAAGATATTAATTATATTTACTAATCCTAGGTATTAAATGTGATAAATCGGGGATGCGGTTAAAAGAAGTAGTGAGGTTAAAGATAACTTTAGGTAAAGTGAGCTGCAAGTGGGAAATAAAATTATAAAATTCTCTGTAGTAAATATCTAATTATAGGTTAACTAAATTTAAAAAAAAATGTTTTATTAATTATAATAATTTGTAAAATATAAGAGTAAGTATATATTAATTAAGTTTATAATATTTGAAGGTTTTTTCTAATTAATTATAATAATTTGTAAAATATAAGAGTGAGGTATATATTAATTAAGTTCATAATATTTGAAGGTTTTTCTAATTCTATGATTGCATGATATAATTAACTCCTGTCGCTTATTTAATAGGATATCATTAGATTTCATGATTTCAAATAGGTTTGGGGAGCATAACCTACACTCATATGTGCTATTTTGATAAGGGGTGGCCCTTTTGAGCACGCTCCAAGTCAGGTAGTAATCAATATCCTTCTTTCTATAATTATTAATTGCTTCAACCAAGGAGGTTGTATTAGCTAATGCGGCATTTTTAAAACTACTTTTGTGGGTATTAAATCTTACTTTAAATTGGTTAGACGTAGCTCCTATATAGGATTGAATGGAGACTTAGTATTTTGATTCTACAGTTACAGCCATTCGTAAATATTGTATCAGGAGAGTTAATTGTGTTATCTATAGTGGTATTAATGTTACTATTTTCATTAATGTATGGTTTAGGATGGGTTGTAATTAGATTAATATGGTTAGACAGGTTGTTGGTGGGTGATAGTTTAGGGGATGTGGAGCTAGTAGAGTTCTGTTTGTTTTGGGGATTATTAGTCAAAATTGGTGTGGAATTTACGGGACCTATTATAGGTGAAGAAGTTTTGGTTTATTTTAGTATTATTATGGTTGGTTTGATGTGTTGGTGGTATATTTATGTTTTTTTTTACACTTATATGTGTTGTAAGCACTTATATTCTGTTGTATATTCTTGGTAGTGGAGTAGGAAAATTTGACAGTAGATCTATTTAAAATTTGATGGTATTTATGGTTTGGTGGGAAGTCTTTCTCTGGGATAGCAAGGAATGTTTTAGGGATATGGTCTTTAATCTGTAGATTAAATGGAGCATTATACCATGTAACTCGTCTATTACGGTTTTGACAGTGTTTCTTATATTTATATGATGTATCGGGAGGTTGACTGAGAGAGTTACTATTAGTGATTTTATTATATTTAGGTTTAGTTAGATTAATTGATGTTTTAGTCTCATTACTAGGAATTTTGTTAGTTATGTTGTTGACATATGTTAGAGTATTAGGGTAAATGATTTCTTGAAAGTCATTATCTTTTATGTGAGAAGAGGTAGAGAAATTAAGTTGTGGGTTGGTGTTTTTAGGTGTAGTATCAGTGGCATTTAGGTGTGGGTTTTTGATTTGGTGTTTGTTTGTAATATTAGGTTGTATGTTTGAAATTTGTTCTTATGACCGCTTCTAGTTAAAACTTCATTATAAAAGGGCGCGTTTTTAACGAATACATAATGATTTTATGAAAGGTTAGAGATTCTGAGTGAGATATTATATGCTAGGTTTTTAAGGATACATCTAGGGTGATTAGATGTGAGTGTATGTAATGCAAGTTTTGGTTAGGTTTATGGTAAGGTTGGTAGATACCTGTAGATAGGTCCATAGTTATATTTAGGAAATTGACTATTTTACTAGTGTTTTCAAATATAATAGTGAGATTATAATAGTCTTTGGGGAAATTTCTAATAAGTTTTTAATTATTTCAATTTCTGATAGGCTAATATGTATAACCAACCAAATAGTGAGTGTGTT
>OZ024742.1:60228474-60248474 GCA_964016885.1 Eledone cirrhosa
ATATATATATATTTTATATATATATATATATATATATATTATATATATATATATATATATATATTTTATATATATATATATATTTTATATATATATATATATATATATTTTATATATATATATATATTTTATATATATATATATATATATTATATATATATATATATATATATTTTATATATATATATATATTTTATATATATATATATATATATATATTTTATATATATATATATATTTTATATATATATATATATATATATATATATATATATATATATATATATATATATATATATATATATATATATATATATATAATCAATTAACACTGCTAAAATCGAAGTCAAATTCTGTGTCTGTGTTCACGAATGATGGAAGGCAGGAAGGAAGCTGAATAAAATGCAAGGACAACATGAGCTGTATTCGATAATCCGAAGAAGAGAAGTAGGTGTAAAAAGCGAAACTTTTTGTGCCAACCCTCCTTACCTGTAGTCGTGAATCTTAGGTAAAGAATAGAATCGCAAACTACTAGCGGCCAGAATGGGGTTCCTCTGCAGCGATTTCAGCGTCGCATTACCCGATAGAGTGCGTAGCTCGGAGATCAGAGAGTCCTTCCAGGTAGAGCCACTACTACTTCCAATTGAGAAATCGCAGCCCCGATACTACGGGCAAGTGCTTAGAATGTCCCAGGGAAGATTTTACGGGAAAAGCTCACCAGCAGGAGACATCGAGCAAGGTGGTTGGATATCATCCACGTGCTCCGCTGGACTCATTTGTGGATCCAACCTCATTAATTGGAGAAGATTGCGTTTGACAGGACCCACTGGAAGGAAGGTTTGAGAACTCCTCCCCACGATCCTCGTAGGAATAACTGGGAGAAGGAGGCTTTTGATTTCTTTCGAGAATTATCCCGATAAATTTGCTCTAAAGCTTCAATGATTTGGCTGCTCTTCCATCATCTTCCATGAATTTAATGTTTTGATGGAGGTCTGCTGATCGAGCATGTGCTGACTTTCGACTGGTGTTGCCGCGTTGCAACTTGCATGTAAGGTTTCATGTTAAAACATGTAATGACACGTTAGTATGAGAACGTACATGTGCATTGAAATCAAAATCCTGCATATGATGTTTATATATCTTTTTCCACGAACTTTTTGAATCGCCCTTTGTATATATGAAATAGTTATAGGTGTTATCAATTATTTTTTCCACTACCGTTTTGATAGATCAGCTGCTATTTACTACGTGTGTATATAATTAGAACACCAGCTAAATACCGTATCTACATATTCAGCATTTAAAAACTATGATTGTAGATGATTACTAGACAAACCATTAAATATTGTGCATAGTTAATTAATAGTGTAGCATTTAAAAACTATGCCTATTCTTAATTACTAAAGAAGACAGAAAACATTATTTATTCGGTCTTGTTAATTATTAGATCAGTACAACCAAATAGTGCATATATAGCTAATTAATTGATCAGCACATCTAAATGTCGACTCAACATGTCGAGAAAAGTCGTGCTAATTGCTATACATACTAACTAACTAAAACGTAATTCTCTTTTCTCTTTTATTTATTTTTCTCTGTAATAATCATACATAGATCAAAGTCTCATAGTTAAAATTACAATTAACTTACTTTCTTGTAACATTTTATTGGAAAAAGTAGTACAGACATTTTCACAACCCCTCACTTTCTGACTATAAAGATTTAAAAATAACAAAAATTGGTTAATTTAGAAAATGTTAGAAATGTAAAGATAAAATAATAAAAACTAATAATAAATAAATAAAATGATGATAAAATGAAAAGGAAAAGACAATGTTTATGTCTCGTAGCTTCATTGTGCATTCGAAAGTGATTTAGTCGCGATGAACTTAATAATCGATTTATAAAAGTTAGACTAGACGTTGAGTTTCTTTGATGAAAATCGCTCAGTAATTTCCTAGTGCACTCTTTAACCTCCATCAAGTAACAACATATTGATTAGTTAGTTCACTTGATAAGGATGACAATATGGAAGGAAGCTGATTCTAATTAAAACAACAAGTTCATCTTTAAGATGTTCATAATAGCTGTAATAATAATGATAACAATAGCAACCTTTCAATTTTTATGATGATGATGATGATGATGATGATAACAACAATAATAATAATAACAACAACAATAATTATCTACAGGATCAATCCTGCATAAAATAACACAACTCATATTAGATGCACCAAACATAACATAACTAGCACTAGAGAATTCACGTTAAAACACTAAACACCTTCAATACAGCCTCAACCTCAAGAAATAAAAAAACATAATGCACCTGGTGATGGGTTTGAAACTTACATGAATTTTCCGAAACAACATTCACAACAGCGATAACAACGGAAACAATAATAATACAATTTTAAGGGAAGGAGAAAGTCAATTAAATCGAGTCTAGTGCGTTATTAGTACTTTAATTTCTCGTCCCTCAAATGCTGAAAGGCACGGTCACTCTCGCTATGATTTGAATGTAAAAGGACAAAACTAAATGGCCAGACTTTCTAGAAATTGCAACATCTCTCTCAAATAACACTCTCATTTCATAATGAAAATGATGATGGAGATTGGGAGAAAATTATGCCCGAAAGACTGAAGTAGATCGGCAAGCAACATTTTGAATTGATGATAGATTATAGATTATGCTCGACCAGAACTGCGCTGTTACTATAATGCAACTTCAACAACAGTAAGCACAACCGCAACAATAGCAATAACTGCTTCTACTTTCTGGCACAAGTCCAGTAATTTGAAGGGAACTAGAAATTCGATGAAATTGACCTAATACATTATTAATTCTGTGTTTTATCGAATCCGTAAGCTTTAAAGTTAAAGTTAACTTCGACTGGATTTGAACTGAGAATGTAACGTGATGTAACTATACGCTGCAAAACATGATGTTTCGATGCTCTACTGACACCTCCAATCTACCACCCTAACAAGAGTAATGACACCAACGTGAACACCAACAACAAGACCATGTAAACGGTTGGTTTTTCCTGTCGGTGTCAAATCAATTTAATTGCAATTACAAAGAAACCCGTGACAGTGCACGTCGGGTAAGTAAATGTTTCCACCTGGCAAGAATTTGAAACGAAGGGGAAAGTCGATTAATTTGAACCAGTGAGTTACTGGTACATTATTTCATCGATCCCGTAGCGACGAATGGCAAAGCTAACCTCGGAAGTATTTGAACTTAGAATGTGAAGGGATGTAACTATATGCCTCAAAGGCTGTTGCCCGAAGCTCTATCCATATTGCCAATCCACCGCCTTAACAAGGATAATAACAAGACCATTAACATCAGCAACAAGACCCGGTAAACGGCTGGCTTTGTCAGTTGGTGTCAAATTAATTTTATTGCAAAGACAAAGAAACTCGTGATAATGCACGCCAGGTAAATAATATCAACTGCCACAGCAATAACAACCAATTCTGTTATCGACATAAAACAGTAACAGCTGCCAGTACCAATAGTATTATTGACAGAGATGGCAGGGTTGGTGGTGGTGGTATAAAAGAACATTGAATAAAACAAATATAATTTTAATGCAATAGCTGTAAAACCATCACTGTCACCACCACGAGGCCTCAACACCATCGTCACACCCATCAACATCGCCATCATTGATACACTATCAACATCACCAACATCACCATCAACACTAATACCATTGTCCACATCATCATCAACATCATCACTATCAATACCATTGACACCATCAGCACTATCAGTACCATCATCACTATCAACATCACCATCATAAGCATAGTCATACCACAACATTGAAGTCAATTGCAGCTGCATTGTAAACAAACAACATCAGCAGTAGCAACATTACTATCATCATCATTAATATCAAGAGAAGCAAAAACAGCAACAGCATCAATATTAACACCACAACAATCATCACTATAAACACTATCACCACAAGTCTCATTATAAAACGTCACTGCTACGACCGCTTTTACGTCCTCCCCCATCACCAACAACGACAACGACAACAACAGCAGCATCGTCACCATTAGCTGTAGGACAACCAACATGGCCACAATCCCAATAAACAGCATTACGAGCACCACTATCATGATTACAACCAATATTATCATCATAATCAGCACCATTTAATGACAGAGTGTTAATTGAGGCCATTTGGTGGATATTTCCCGTACGTTAAGTGATCACATACAGGCTACTTTTTTGGCTTGTGTGCTTTATAATGTTTCAAGAAAACAGATGCTTCCGGTGCAACAGCTGTACAGATATATGTAGATATATAAATTGCATTTAGGACATATGTTGTAAGAGAGAGAAAATTGGGCTGAAAGAAAGTGAAGGAAGGGAGAAAGAAAGAAATGTGCAAGGGGACAACAATAAACCAGGAGAGAGGGAGGGAGCCAGGCAGTTGAGGGATGGTAAACAGGGTGTTGAGAGTGAACGAGAGAAAAAGTGAGTATAGAAGAATACCTGCATCGATATATATATCAACTATATGGAGGACATATATAGAGAAGCAGAGACAAAAACAGAGCTAAATCTACAACAGTATATGCAATTATATAGATAAACCAACCATATGTGAAGAGAGAGAGAGAGGGAAGAGAGGGAGAGAGCGAAGAGAGAAGAGAAGGTGCGAGGGAGACGAGAGTGTGAGAGAGATAATGAATGTTGAGGTCGATAAAATGTAGTACTACTAATGCACTGGGTAATTGCTGGCCTTATGCCAAAAGTAGAAACAATTATATTAGGCTACTATTCTACCAACATTTAAAGTGAATTTAGAGATATTTAGTGTGAATCAGTTCAGCAATATGCCTAATAATTCAACGAATTGGCAGATTCATTAAATTCTCAGACAATATGTCTTGCAATGTACTTTACATCTCTTTACTTTCAGATTCCAAATCCCAGTTGGGTGATATTTGCCTTTCGTATTTGTCTTTCACAAAACAATGTACATGTCGAGTGCGGTGAATTGATCGAACTATTATGAAGTTCTATTTGTCGTGTTTGATGTCATCTTATTCTTCTTTTCGTATCTTCGAAGCATGTGGTTATATGACAGTTTCCTATTTCTTTAAACAGTCCTTTGCATTATTATTAAATTCTGCTAGATCTTTTAAGCTGCACTGGTTGGGTAGTAGAGGGCAAACAAGGCAGTAGTAGAGGGCAAACGCCCCATGCCTGTTCTCAGGGGGTTGAGTGTCTTCCACTGGACCCATGGTGCTTCTGAGCTAGGAGGGAGGGCTTCAGAAGGGGGGATTCCCATGTCAATAGGAGGGGAGTCATTCTCTAGCTTTCTAGTCCATAGCTGTAGTCTGGTTTCTAAATGTATAGACTTATTTTTGGAAAACTCTAGAGTGAAAACTGGAAGTGGTTTGCCTGTTATATAAATGAGATCACGAGCACTTGTTGAGGTACTCCTGTCGACTCGAAAGTAAAGCGTAAAAATGTCACTTGGAGATTGAAAACGTGAGACACAGCGTGTAGCATAACACACCCCCATACATTTAATCTAGCCCTTTGGTTATCATATTTCCAATAGAAAAAAACAATATTTGTACGGGTTTATTATTATAAATAAGTGTTTCAATATTAAACTGGTTTTTCAAACCTAATTTAACAAAGGTGCTTACATAAAATTTTGACGAAAATTGTTCGATACATATAAACCCTTAATTGTAAACAACTGTGCATAATAGTACCATGGGTGGTTTAAGGCAGTTTGATATCAAAAGGTTTAATCCATCACCCGCTTTAAAGCCTCCAAATTTTACAAGGGTGCCTTTAACGGGACCAAATCCTTTGCAATTTCTTCGTTTTCTGACTGATTGTTTCCTCTTTTAATTCCCACTTTAGCAAAATTCCCACTTTTAGCAGTATTTCCGTATTATAAACTATTTACAATCAAAATAGCCTGCTGGGCTATTTAGGCTTTAAATATCTTCATTACGAACATTGTATAGAAGCGAAGGCGAGATAGTGTTCGTGGATCATTTGCCAATAAGTACAGCAGGAAAATACCTAGCATAACGTATGTTAAAACCATTAATTAATTATTTCTAAAGAATATATATATTTAGCCATTCTCTAAAATATTTTTGAGTATATAACACCATGTTGAACTTGAGCCAACCGAGGAGGATAAACATGGTCGACCAACCTCCTAGAAATAGCAGCCAATTCTCGTACCATGTCGTTATGTAAAGGATACTTTGGATAATATTTTCTGTGTTACTTGCCTATAGAAAACAGGGAGTGATTATGGATGGAATGTATATAATCATATGTCTGCTAGGTGATGGATAACCAGGCGTTAGAAAATAAAAAAAAAAGTTATGTTACTCAACCATCAAGAAATGACAAAACAATTACAACTCTTTCAATCGTACTTGTATGACGACTGAGTTGATTTGAGACCGTATGTGCTTAAACTGAACTAATAACGCAAAAAACACTATTCATTCACTTTCTCTTTATTTTATGATGTGATCGAATATACTTGTCTGATCGAACGAGAAACATTGATCCCTGCTGAAAGTAGCAGTCAAATCGTCTTAAAACAACACCAGATATATTTTCGTTAAGAGACATAAAGGATAATTTGGTCCTAAATACATTGTCTTAATTAAATACAGGATAATTAAGGCTGGATTGTGTTTCACTGTGTGATTGCCTGGTTTGGGTTGAAATGGGGTTAAACAACTGCTTAGAATCGTCATACAGCGCCTGTATAACAGCAAATCCAATGACTATCAGAGCAGCAGTACAATAAAAAAAAATCGGTTGCGATCACAGCAACAACATAAAAAACAATAATAATAACAACAATAGTAACAGAAGAAATAGTATTTTGGATATACGCCAGTGCAAAACCTAATATCCATCACAGAACCGTTGCTATATGTATAACTTCAAAACCTGACCTGGTTGAAATTTTTCGTCTTTTTTCTCTTCTTATTTCTACACATATTTTGTCTTTTTTGTTTTATTAAATTATCGTTTATAAGTGTTTTCTTTTTAAAATACTTTTGGTATTTATTTATTCGTTTATACCCATTTTCCAATAGTTAGTTGGGTTGTTTGTTGATTTTGGTGGTTGTTCTTGCTTTTGTTATGGAATGTCTATCGTTTTAACAAAAGACAGACATTCAGAGATAAAACAAAGAATTTTTTTTTCCACACCACTTCTTTACCACGTCTATTTGTTGATAGGATTCACAATCAAGGCTGCTGGAATTTGTTGCTCACATATTCAAATCAAATCTACTTGGTTGCGGAACGATAACACAGTTAGCACCACAAAAGTTACAAGTTGGACAATAACAAACACAACAACCAAATATTGAGGCTTAATCTACACAAATATATATGCGGATGTACCCCATCCTCCCCAAATATTGGAGAAAATAATTATTATATGTTTATCTATCTGCAACTAAATGGATTATGTTCTTGTATTTGCTCCGCCGACCACTATCTGTGCATAACTATGTTTGGTTGAGTTTGCGATAGAACTGGTTTGTTTATGTCTGTGTTAATTCTGTGCTGCAATACATAAAAGCCTGCCGTATTTTCTTTGTAGCATCTGGTTACGCCACCGATTAATGAAAGTAGCTAAATTAAATTTTCTGAGAGTAGAATAGACTGGTCGGTGACTATATCTTCTGTCCTGATTGTCAACGAACTTAGATGTAGCACGAAAACAGTGCTTCGTAATGTTGTCCATTACAAAGGGACTTTATAAAAAATGTATTTAACGCTTCCGTTACCGTATCTCTAATGAAAGATCATATCTAGGGTTTTCAAATAATTTCGAAAATAACCAGAACTTAGAACAGATTTTCTCATTATAAAGCTGATGTTTGGAACATAAATTAGATACATACAAATAGTTATGATGGAAGATATTTCGATAAATATATATATAAATTAAAATAAACATATTTATATCTTAGAACCAGGGTTAGTGTCAGGCAATTTGATATCAAAATTGCTAAATGACATTTCCATTGATCCTAAATTAAATTTACATATCGCCCCAGGAATGTTTTACAGTCAAAATAAAATCAAGTTAACGAGGTTTGTATATTTAGAGAAGGCTGGCCATACAAGAGTGTGTTTATTATGTTTTTAACAAAGTACAAGAAATATTGAACTTAGCTAAAGAACACCAATACTCTATTTGTGTGAACCCAAGTATTACAGTTATAATGCTTTTCACCGCTTCAAGTTCGACAAATAAAACACCACTTCAATACTTAGGACTCTCTCTCTCTCTCTCTCTCTCTCTCTCTCTCTCTCTCTCTCTCTCTCTCTCTCTCTCTCTCTATATATATATATATATATATATATATATATATATACTCTTTTTTTTCTTTCTTTATCTCTCTTTGCTATCGCTTCTTTACCTCAAGGCTTTTTGATAGATAAAAGGCTGAGAGGGGCGCTACGGATAGATGTATTCTCTATAGTGCGCCGAAGCATCTGTGACTCGTAGTAGACCACTGACGAAGGGAAACTGTCCATCTCTTGTTTGTGTCGCCTTATATATATATATATATATATATATATATATATATATATATATATATATTATATATACTGAAATTAAATGTTAGATAAAACAATACCAAATTATTGAACAAATATATTTAATCGTTGATAATTGTTTCGGGAACCATATCAGTTTCTGCACATACAGATGATATTTATCGATTATAAGATCGATAATATTAAGTGATAATAAAAAGAAAAGTTTCATATAGTCTCCTCATCGGAGCCCAAAAAAATAAATAAACAGAAAAAATTCAAAAGTACATGTCATTGAAAATAGGGACTACAATAAAGGTAAAACTTGAAGAACACATGTCCACATATTAGAGACGTAAGAAAGATAATATTTCTACTTTAGGCACAAGGCCAGCAATTACGCAGTGCGTTACTGGTACTTTATTTTATCGAGCCCGAAAGGATGAAAGGCAAAGTCAACCTCGGCGGGATTTGAACTCAGATCGTAAAGAGTCGTAACTATGCTGGAAAGCATGGCGTCCGACCCTCTACCGATACTGCCAATCCACCGCCGTAAGAAAGATGATAATACATTATAAATCCTCACAGTTTAACCGCTTTAAAAACATAGAGAAAATATGAAACCGGAAGTAGGTATAACACGGGGCAAAACTATATATAAGTAGAAATATGTAATAGATAATTAAAGATTTTTTTTTAATATTTAAAAGAAGTAAAAGTTAATAATAATTGTTTCTACTTTTTGGCACAAAGCCAGCAATTTCCCTATGCATTACTGGTACTTTATTTTATCGACCCCGTAAGGATGAAAGGCAAAGTAAACGTCGGCGGGATATTTGAACTCAGAATGGCAAGGACCGTTCACAAGGGGTGTTAATAATAATAAAAAATTATAGATAAATTCAGTTTCATCATTTAAAAGAAGGGCTATATAAAGTATATAGTCAGAGAGTGTAAAAAGGGCAGGAAATGGGCCAAAGTAGTAAAGTTAACGCTAAAAATGAAATAATATGGGGGGATACTACAGGAAGTATACTATAAAAAAAAATTGTGAGTTAAATCGCGTATAAATAGGTGAAATGATTTGCGCTATGGCCGAAAGGGATCAGGCAATTTAGATACTAATTATACCAGTAAAAAGATATATAGAGAAATAAAACAATATGGAAAGAGATTGAAATTAAAATGATAACAAAAGGAGAGGTTTATATAGAACATGCTGAAAGAGTATTAAATTAGACAGAAAATAGGGAAGAAGGGCATGGATAAAGGAGGTTAAAGCTAAAGAAAAAATATAGAGGGAACTAATAGGAAATACATTGCTATCAAATAATTATACATGAGTGTGTTATATCAAATGGGAAAATAAACGATAGTTAAAAAAGGACATAGTGGAATCACCCATTAACTAAGAAAAAAAAGAGTATAGAGGATCAGGTTTATAAATTAAAATAATATAATAAGTGGGAGTAAAGAAAAAATAGTATTAATATAACATGGGTAAAAATAAAATGTTATTCTTAAATGAATGACTATGAGAATTAAAACGAGTCTTGAAGGGGGAAGCAGTAGCTCCAATGTAGTGTCATTATGGGTTTTAACAGTGGATCTATTTACTATATTATTAGTAAGACATTGACCATTCGGTAGAAATTGTAGGTAAAGGGATAGAGCTAATAGGCATATCATTTGACGGTGAGGTAATAGGAGAGTTGAAAGAATACCTATTAGTATTAGAATTATTCGTATATAAATGGTTAAATGTTAGAGGGAAATTAAACGAAAGGGAGGCACTCTGTGTTTTTTTAGTTTCTTATGGTTACTAATAGCTATATGATCGGCCAAGTTAGGGGTAGTAGAGAAAGAAATCTTAACGTTATATTTGTTAAATAATTTAGAGTACTTATGTCTAACTGACATTATTCGCTTGTCTTGGATCTAATACGTATTGAGCACACTGTTCCCCTGGCATATAATTCTCATAAATAATTACTTATCTCTCCTCTTCGATTAGTTTGTATGCATAATTTTGATATATATATATATATATATACATGTGTATGTGTGGATCTGTGTGGGTGTGGGTGTGTATGATTATATATGTATTTTTATATATGTATATATATACATTCATATATACACACACACACACACACACCCACATATATAGTGTGTGAGCTGGTTCTTCCCATATAGTTAATGAATGCTTCTAACATACGTTATATTAAGTATTATACTACTGTAATGAATGCCAAATCTTCATTTTCGGACCACGTATAATCCACATCTGGATATTGACTTACGTCATACCAGCAGTCTAACCCAGGAAGCGTTCATGATTCTTACTACAGGAAAACTGAACGAATTACTTAAGCTGCTAGACATATACTTTCACTCCAGGGGATACACAATCAAATATAATTTTAGTGAAAAACTAAAGATATATTTTTCATATAGTGTGTATAGTGTTCATAGCGTCAGTGATTTATCAATGTGACGTCTAGTACAAAAGGTAAGGTTTGTGAAAATAAACTATCAAAATGAAAAATACAGTTATGTCTAATGTGAAAAATGGCGTCGGTTTAAATACCTCGTAGTATTTGTTCCGACACTGTGATCCGGGATTATATCCAACATAGATCAGCTTTACTTTTTATAATAATGTGGACGATAAATAAAACAAAAGTCAAGCGAGGTGACTGAGCGGAACGTTAGAGTGTCGTTCGGTTGCATTTTCTATATCTCTTTGTATGCTGTGCGTTCTAAATTCGTCTGTGGTTCTAATATAAGCAACATGTATCTCTCCTTGCCATCCCCTTAGTCAATAAGGGTGAGACACATGTAATTAATCACAAATGTACCTGGGTATACGCACAAATCTCTCGGCATTGTGATTGGAACAGAAACCACGTAGTTGTAAAGCGAACTTCTTAAATACATCTAAACCGTGCGAGTTTTCCACCTTTTGTTTGACGTGGATTTCGCGCAGGTTGATCCCATCCAGTGGCATCTGCTTTATCCTATCTCAATACCTAAAATATTATCTGTTATAAAAGAATGCCTCAATGTTGTCAAATGTTATAATAGCATTAATATTTTCCAATTCAATGATTATTCAAATCTCTACGTATTTATATTTCTTAGATTTTGTTATATTTCTTAGAAATTCTGGTATAACTGTTCAGATGTTAAGAAGAAAAAAAACACTTTCAGATCTTAGCCGTATCTAATTCAACCGCAGTTTTTGTAGCTATTTAAAGAATGAATAATTGTGAAGCACGCACACTTGAGTCGCTGTTGTTCTATAGCCTCAGGCCATCCCTGGTCGAACTGACCTTTGATGAAAGGAATCGCCAACATACCATTCCGATTTTCAATCATGCAACATAGATTAAGACCATTACAAACAACTGCCACACTATTCACAAATCTCAAACAGATTAGCTCACCTATTCAAAACAACGATAAAACGAGATAAGGCGGAAACTAATAAGTGGCAGCTTCACCTGCTTGTTGAACACCAGTAGCGTGAGATTTATGAGAAATGTGACTACTATTTCTTGTACGTCCAGCTACTATATAAAAAATTTCTTCATAGTCTGTTGATGTTGTTTAGCCACGGCTCATTACTCATAAGGAGATGATGAAACATCATGTTAACACGTCAGTAAGAAAAATATTAAAACAATAAGGCTGAATATGAGAATGAAACATTGCTATATTTTTTTAAAAATATATTTTCTGCTTCATTAAATTAGCCTCTGTGCTTGAATGATCGACAAAATAAAGTACGAGTCAAGTACTTCGGTTGATTTAATCAAATTCGGCCTGTCCCTTAATATGCTGACCTTGTACCTAAATTAGAAATCAATATTTTACTGCGTTACTCCAAAAGCGAAACGCAGTACCACACAACCATTTGCAGGGCCTCTGACGCGCTGAATGCACAAAAGGTCTTCCTCGTGGCCTCGGTGGGATTAAAGCTTAGAGCGCAGAGGACAGCAACAAATACTGAAAGGCATTGTTCCCTACAGTCAGTTCTCTGCTAAAAATGTCCAAACTATCAAAGAAAATTGCGTACAGGGTGTAAAAACTTGAATCACATAATTTCAGAGAAAAAGATTATATAACTTCGTTTAAGAGATTTCAAGTTTTCTGATATACTAAATCTGCCTTTAAATTCATTGCTTTTCGAAGACAATGTTACATAGGGGATGTGAGAAACACCTGTACAAAGTAGATGTAAATTTATTTGAACACAAAAGAAAACAAACCCCACGAAAAAGAATTATTCAAAAATCTATTTACCACAAAGTCTGACCTAACAAACTCTACGCAACTAATGAGGAGAGTGGTTTCACAAATAATAACCCGCAAGCAAAGTAACGAATAAATGATAAGGTGAACAAACAACTAATAAGACTTTTTATGTTTACCAACAAACTATAGGTGGTATTATCAAGCTGCAAAGGCACAGACAGAAGTTTATACTACTCTAATAGGAACAACACAACTGTTCTGAGATTGTTTACTAATCAACTAATCATATACAATGTCATTTCAACACGACCAACGAAAATCTCGATTCGGGATTAATGGATAATATTTTATAGAAATGAATGTGATTCTCGACATATTTGAAAGATATAACAACATTGCAAGATGTTTAAAGACAAATGCTGTTATCTCCACCCATTGCCATTCCATCGGCCTTTCCTTGATAATGTCGTTCTTTTAGAATATCACCTGCTGTGGTATGGTGTGCTATCTTGTAGTGTGGTATGTGGTAGTGTGATGGGGTATAATGGCCTGCTATGTTATGATGTGGTGGGGTGGTATCTTTAAGTGTAGTATGTGATTGTTTGGTTTCGTGTGGTATTACGTAGTATGGTGTAGCGAAGCGTGTTGTGTAATGCTGCATGATATTGTGTGGTTTGATGTGCTGTGCTGATGGTGTAGTGGTGCATAGTTCACTAAAGTGTGGTATGGTTTTATGTGGTATGGTGAACAGTGTTGTTTTGCGATGTAGTGTGCTTTTGTGTAGTATGGCGTGGCGTGTTTTTCTGTGGTGTGATGTGGTATGTTGTAACGTGATGGGGTATATTATGGCCTAATATGTTCTTAAGTTGTGGAGTATATGAATGTGCGGCGTTTTCGTGTAGTAGCGTCGTGTGATTTGGTGTGGCATGGTCTGGCCCTTTTTTTAGTGGTATGGTGTGGAGAGTTTTTGCATGACGTGGTGTGGTGTGTTTTTGTGTGGTATGTTGTGATATGTTGTTCCCTGATATGGTGTGTGTGTGTTGTAATATAATTATTTCTACTTTTGGCACCAGGCCAGCAATTATCCCAGTGCATTACTGGTACTTTATTTTATCGACCCCGTAAGGATGAAAGGCAAAGTTAACCTCGGCGGGATTTGAACTCAGATCATAAAGGAAGGTAACTCTATGCTTCAAAGCATGGCGCCCGACCCTCTACCGATACTGCCAATCCATCGCCCTTGTTGTAATATAATTGTTTCTACTTTTTGGCACAAGGCCAGCAATTATCCCAGTACATTACTGGTACTTGTTGTAATATAATGTGGTGAGTTATGTTGTAATCTGTTGGTGGGGTTGTAGTAATGTGTAATAGAGTGTAGTGTTGGGTGAGATGGTGTGGTCAGATACATTACGGTATATCGCAATGTGTTATGGTGAATTTTGTGTAGTGTTGCCTTGGGGTATGGTTTAGCGTACTATACGGTGGCATAGTCTGATATGCTATCACATGTTATCACTCACTATTCTATGCTTCTCTAGACCTATAAATATATCAACAGTACTATTGTTATTGATGTCGATATGCATATATATATAAATATATATATATTATAGTATATGCTTCACGTTTTTACTATGATCATCATTATTATCATCACTACCAGTAACATCATCATCATCATCATCATCACCCTCATCACCATTATCATCAAAAACATTCATTATTATCAACACCCCACCATCACAATATGATCATCCTTAATATTATCACCATCCTCATTATCATCACGCCACTCACCATCTACTCCTGGGTGCCTATACCTAATTCAATCAATATAGCTTCATAAGTAAGCCAGCACGATGAGATAAACTAATATTTTATGTGCAAACGAATATCGATTTAATGGACACCAGTACTTGATCGGTACTTTATTGAAAGGGAAAATTGATCTCGACAGGATTTGAACTCAGAACATAAATCGCTCTAACAAGTAATGTTGTCAGACCCCACCAACGATTCTGACAATTTGTAATGTAAACGTCAGAATAATAAAATATGTGTGAGTTAAATTGTGTGTCCGTATATTTGGGTCCATGTGTATGTATGTGTGTGCCTGTGTAGGTAAATGTGTCTGCTATTCGCGAATATATATCGCCACACTATACAACCAAACATATTAGGCCATATTAAGCCATATCTGGGCTTCTGGCTTTCAGGTCTTTCGCGCCCCTTTCTGTGACGTTAATTATCCACCCCATATGTAGCAAAAAAAGTAATAATAACCACTCACAGGAGGCTGCTCCCTGCGAATCCCCTAAGCTTCATCCTAGTGTGTCTTTCCAATAATATGGTGCTGCACACACACACACACACACACACACACACACACTTACACAGTCAGTACTTTGGCATCACGTCAGATATGAAATTCTCAAGACTCAAGACATATTCAGTTAAACTTTCAAGTTGTTTCACAATCTCCATTAAAATATTTATTTTTTTCCTTGATATCTCACACCACACCCACACCACCCAACACACACATACAACTCATTTTCTCTCCGATATCTATTCTCTTTTATTTCACTATTTATGTCTGATATCGTGGTAGAGCGTGATTGTTTGAGACACACACATATATAAAAGTATCATAAAAATGTTGAAAACTACTGAAATCTATGACGGAGAAGCAATAAAAGACAGCAATAAAAGCAAGTGAGGTTAATTCAATAATAATGGAATTTGGTCGACGACATGTCGCCGTCGTTTGTTGGTTTGTTCGTTTGTTTCCCTCCAAGACCAAGACGGATCAATTAACTCCTTTTGTGTCGTCGTCACGATTGACCGATATTACTGCGTTCTTTTATCACACACACATACACACACACACGCATGCATTCCCAAACACACAGATACACACACACACATACACATACATACACATACAAATAGACACGCACACACACACCTATATATTATTACAGCTTTTAGCTCAGCGAAAGACTTCTCGCTCGTATATTAATCATATATCACTCAAAATTTCTATGATTATATATATATAAATATATATATATATATATATAGATATATACACACACACAGACACAAATATATATATATATATATATATATATATATATATACACATATGTATATAAATATATATACATATATACATATATATATATATACATATATACACAAACACACACACATATATATATATATATGTGTGTGTGTGTGTGTTTATGTATGTGTATGCATACATACATATGTGTTCTTCTGCAGAAGGAGATATATAGCACTATTGCCATTCAACAGTTCAATAGTACAACTTACACTGTCCACTATTTGGCCAGCTCACATAACACATACTCAGACTTCATAGAATTACCACCGAACAACATAACACCACACATACACAACCCAAATAACACTCATAAAACAACACAACACTCTACTCTTACATAATCGATAACGGCAGAGTTAACACCATTAAAACACACTGATCATATTCTACCCATTTCGCCCCAGCAGTTTGCCACAATACTTAGGATGCTGGACAAAAATGTTTCGCGGCAGGTTCTGTGGTTATTCTACACCCAGGACTATTTTGTCCCACATTTTTCCTTGGTCGACAAAATATAGTACCAGTGTAAATCTGAGGCCAATGTAATCGACTTCGCCCTCCTTTAAAATCGCTGGCCTTGTAATTGAATTAGAAATCATTAATAGTACCGCAACACACAGGAAACACAAACAGTACCTGGCACTAAAACACAAAACACCATTCACACTACACAGACAGAAAATAATCACCAACAAAATAAACATTGCTGATTTAGGCACAAGTCCAACAATTTGTGCAGAGGGTAAAGTTGATTAAATCAACCCCTGTGATTTACTGGTACTTTATTTTATGGCCCTGTAAGGATGAAAGGCAAAGACAATCTTGCCGGGATAGGATTTCAAAACATAAAGCGATGTGAAACATATTTCCCGATGCTCTACCGATACTTGCATCTACCGCTATAAAAAACACCTACAAAAATATAGCTGACAATGAATATGTTTTATATGTTGATTGCTGTATGGCCGAATGTTTAAGAAATGCGCTTTTTGATCATAATTTCTCGGTTCAATCCCACTGCGTCGCAAGTTTTACCTAGCTTCCCGTCGACACAAGTGTTGTAGGGTATAATATGTTTGAAAGGTTGTCGTGTAGCTCTAACTCTAGTTTCTAGGTCCAGCCTTATAATACTTTGTGTCAGGCTGTGTCTCACTAATAACTTCATTAAAGGTATGTGCGTCTATGACTTCCACGTTAATTTTACAAGCAGACTGTTTTGTCGAACGAACAATTGGAACATTCGTCGTTAAAATAAACGGATGTCTATTCCATTTCCATTCTTCGCAAGGAAATAATTTTGACGTTGTGTACAAACCCATTTTCTAAGCTATTAATTATTACAAACGAAAGTATAGACAGTTATTTTCTCCGTTTTAGTTTTCTACTTTTTTTAAGAATGTAATAATCAACTGATCACCGTGATAGTTTATTTCAGAAATGATGTTTCATTCAAAGTTGTTCAGTTAGCTTCTATTTAGATGGGAGTTTTTGTCGGCAATTGTTTAGAGCTAGGGTCCGAGCGGCAATTTGAGAAATAAAAATGTTAATATTTCGTAGTATTTACTCCCACGTTTATCTATCTATAGGGATTTCTAAGCTATTATTTATCGCAATCAACTGCATACAAGATCTACATTTTTAAAGATTTTAATTCAAATCAAGTTTATTAACAAATGTGCAACTCCCAAAGGACAATGTCGGATATAACTAAGAAGAACGGAGGTCTAATGCCTGTTGCAATACTAACTCACGAAGTAATGTGGAAATCCTAATGAAGATGAACATGGCGATGATGATGATGATGATGTAGTTGATGATGGCGGAAACGTCAACAGTGATAAGAGAAGATAGTGCCGATAATGATGATGACTAAAGTGGCTGAGTATGAAGGTGATTAAACAAAATTGATTGACGCCTAATGATAAAGTGAATACATTCATGCAATATAATACACAAATATATATTTCTATAAACCTACGTGTCTATACGTACATACATATGTACACACACACACAAACGCATGCACATATACGCACACACAGACGCGCGCACACAGACACATATATATATATGTATATAAGAGCACCTCAGGTAGAAAATATATAAAAAATTATACATTTAATATATTCTGTAGGTGTTGTAATTGAGTATTTAATCAAAATACATTCCATTATCGCCATAGTTCCATGGAACATAATTAAATGAAAACATGTCTAAAATATATTTCCTCAGCGAAATCACACTTGTTCATGAGTTATAATGACTTTGTCGACATTATATTTATCTCAGCGAACTCGGCCACGTAGATTTATTTGCAAACAATTAGTAGCCAATGACACCCTCAAGAGGGTTGTTGTTCTTGTTTGTAAATTGTAAACACCCCTAGAGGGGAGTTGTTTATTACTAATTGCTAATCCCTCAATATAAAATGTAATGCCTGTGTCTCTGACATGTGTCTGTCAATGTGTCGAGCCTTTGGAGATTAATTATTCTTGAACTGAGGGAGTGAAATAAATTACAAAATTAAATAGGTTGGTTCGAATTATTATCATTGACACGTGTAAATTTAGATTTCGTTTGTTATTCTTTTGTATAGTTTTATATATACATTGCGAAACATGTGCACACACCCCCAACATACAACTATCTACCTATCTCTTTATCTATCTTTCTATCTACTATGTATCTATCTATATATCTATATATATATTTCTATCTATTCCTTCTTTCTCACTTTCTCTTGATGTCATTGTTCTTGTTTTTCTTTGCAAAATTCAGCTGTGTTCGGACTTGGAGAGGAATGTCCTTAGCTAGGTTCAAACAGCCAACGCAACATCGTACGTCACAGCAGTACCTTTACGAATCCACATGGAGTTAACGACCAACTGAAGTAGTATCCGAAGTACTCTATACAATGTTAGTTTTCAGCTTTGCCCATAATATATACTAGAAGGAAGACAGACAAGTTATATTAAATATATATAAGTGTGTAGGTTTAGTGGTCTAAAAACGATACTATGGGTATGAGGTTAGAATGTCTTAGGAAAGAATAGCTGGACACATTTTATGGGCAAAACCAATCGGCAGGAGACCCAGGGGCAGATCCCAAGCAAGGTGGTTGGATAACATCCATGAACTCAGCTGGTTTCCTTTGGGGATTCAGCCGAGGTCGGCGAAAGAAAGGCTGTTATTCACATACAATCATCACTTCAATTCTTTTCAATTAATGTTTTATACATAACAAGAGCCAGGGCAGGCTTTTTACGTCCAACGGATTGGGTGTAAGAGACAGGTAACTCTTTATATCTTCAAATATCTACGTTTATTTGTCTCTCTCTCTCTCTCTATTCCTCACTCTCTCTAATTTTGTTTCTCCACTTTTCACCTCCCTTCGTTTTTGTTTCTGCCAGTATTACTTCCACTTACTATTGCTGCTATTCCCGTTCGAATAACAAACAGACTCTATTTTAATATCTCCCCGCCATTGCACCCCTTTACTTTTGCCATTGCTGCTACAGTTACTTCCACCTACTTCTGCTTCGGCTCCCTTTCGAATAGGAAACAACCTTATATTCGCCGATCTCGGATTGACGCGGACGTCGTTTCTCTATTTTAGCGAGATTTGATCTCTCGTTTCTCTATTTTAGCGAGATTTGATTTCTATAGCAATACTTCTAGACATAGTCCTTCCGGTACATGAAACTATTGTGGAAAGTTGATGATTCGGATAACGCTAAGTTCCTTTTTCTTGTTAGTCTATTCTCTCCATCATTCTATTCTTCTCTTCATTTTTTTCCGTAAGTCCTGCTCCATCGTTTTCGTCCCCATTTTCTCATCTCCCCCTCTTCATCTCTCACTCTTTATAATCCTCTCATTTCTCATCTCACAATTTAGACTGTCTTTCTCCCTCTGTCCTCCCCTCGCCGTTCGATTTGAGGTTATATCTTACCTCCCCTCCCCCCAAGATTTTTACTATGCATATAGTATCCGGCTACCCCTCGCTCTGAGAATACTCCAATTTTA
>OZ024742.1:60255974-60260974 GCA_964016885.1 Eledone cirrhosa
TTTGGGAGTTTCAGGGCATCCTCTTTTCCAAAGTGGATTAACTAAAATTTCTCCTCGTTCAGCAGCATATTGTTCTTTTTCACCCATTGGATAACAGCTAGTAGATTCGATTGGAGGCACATCCGGTCACCCATTCCATTGATGAGCTTCTTGAGCTTGGAATCATCTGCGAAGATTCTTATGTTGCTGTGCTTGACATTGTAAGTAATGTCATTAATATAGATATGGAAAGGAGTGGGCCCAACTTCTGTGGGCCCACTGGTTTTTACTCCTTAGACTACATGCTGGGCTCTGTTTGATAGGAAACACGTCATCCCCTGCAGCAACTTTCCAGTGACATCAATGTTGAATAGTTTTCTCAGTAAAATGTTGTGATCAACCTTGTCAAAAGCCTTGCTGAAAAATAGATGACACCATTGCTGGAGCCCTCTCCCAAAACTCTCAAAATGTCATCAAAGTGATGCAGTAGCTGCGTTAGGCAATCCCTTCCATTACGAAACCCATCTTGAAGGATTTTTTTATGTTAGTGGGTGTGTGAGTGTGCGTGAAAGACCAATTGATATGTGCAAGATCATGATTGATTGTTTCCCAGTTTGCATCATGAAGATCCATGGTGTCAAATGGATGAACTGTAGAGATGTCATTGGGTTTGATTTTTGGATGGTGTAATCTCAGATCACAGAGAACCATGTCAATGTCTGAGAATAGAGTTTTTCCACTTAAATATTGTGGATAGAGCCAGTGTGGTTACTGAACATTAGGTCCAAGACGTTTTTGTGGCACCTTGTTGGTTCAAGCACAAGTTGGGATAGGAGAAACTCATCCGTGAAGTCAAGAAGCGATTCTATTGCCTTCCTGCCAGGGGTTGAGGTGGAAAAACCTGGTATCAAGCTGTTTCTGGACCGGTCAACACCGGGAAAGTTGAAGTCCCCCATCATTAAGATGTTATCAGGGTGACACTGTTGGATGAAACACATTATGCTGTTGAGGCATTCCTTGAAGTATGGTAGAGGCGTTTGGGGTAGCCTATAGAGCCCAACTACTATTAAGTTGTTGGTTTTACTGTACACAGTGACTGCTTCACAGTTTACATAGGAAAATAATTTCTTAGACTCTGTCAAAAACGAACCATGTACAAAAATGGCAATCCCGCCCTTTCTTCTGCCAGCTTTGAGATTCTTCACTTTCATCTTGGTTTCCAAGTGGAGGGGATTGAGATGGGTTTCGTTGAGGACGAAGAAAGGGATGTGGTTAGGATGGTCATCAACCCAATCCTCAAGAAATGTATCTTCCATTTTTGAGTATTGGTGAAAGTGCTGGTGCCTTGAGCATTAAGCAAAAATGTTGAGGCTCGAGTGGTGGTTAATTTTTATTGTTTTGAGAGTTTGTTTGTTAATGGCTTCAATGAGAGTTTGTGCAGTGGGGTGGTAGTAGAGGGTGGTGTTGGATAATGGCTAGAATGTTTTTGTTTTATTTAAGTAGTTTTTTTACCAGATTCATTATGGCTAAAAAAGAGGTTTCCAGTTTAGGGAACTGTAAGTGACTGTAGTTGTGGGTTTTGTATTGGTTGGGATTTTTATTTTTATTTTTATTTGTGCGACGAGGCTCGGATTTTGGGTAAAAGGACAATCACGCTTCAGACATAACCTGTCTCGCTGTGAATAGGAGCATATTTTGGGAATCTGTGTTATATGAGTGTGTGTATTTAGGTTTGCTTTAGCATTTGGTGAAGTTATTGGTAGTGGTGGTGGCGTTAGTTTTGAATATGTGCTTTGGTGTCGGCTGTTGTTGTTTGTAGAGATTGAGCGTTTTGTCCCGGGTAAATGAGTGAATATGCAGTCTCTGGTATGCATAACGTTTTATGTAAAGAATAGCGGCAAATGATAGGGTTGCGATGGGGTGTGTAAGTGTGTATTGTGAAAGGTATAGATGATAATTTGTGTAGTTTGGGATATCCTGAGTGAGCTGTGAGAGGTAAATTCCCTGAGATAGTAGCCGGCAAATATATTGTTTTTGAGGTTGATAATAGTACGCAGAGGAAAGGTAGACAGTGATGATGATGATGGTGAATGATTGTTTGATTGAACTATTGGGGCAGTTAGAGGAAGTGATTTTTCGGTTTCCTGCTGTGAGCAGCTGAGAACTGAAAGGTTGATGGTTTCGTTTAGTAGGTCATCCATTGTAGTTGAATTGGGAGTGATTGGAGCTATTGTTGTTCAGAGTGAGTAATATTTGAAGATAACTGTTCTTGCTGAATTTGTTGTTGTTGTTGTTGATGCTGAATTTGTTGTTGTTGTGTTAGTTGGGGCTGCTGTACTGGTTGAATAATGATTGAAGAAAAAACATATTTTAGTTTACTAGAATATCTGTTAATTAATTTAAATGCAACTTCAATTTGTTTTAGTTTGATTTGAATCTGCTGTTCTGATCAGCTTTTTAAAAGTTGAACTGTCCGCTTAGCAACTACCTTCATAAAGGAAGCACCTATGTTTTCTATTTGGGTAAGGTAGTAACATGCGTTTATTAGATGGTCTATTTCATTGAACCACCTAGGTACTATGACATAACCTGTGTATTTGCTGGCATTAGCGTACATCTGTGCGCTTATGTTAGTAGATATATTAAATTATCTATATTTATCTCCAAATCACTGATTTGTCGAGCAAACCTGCCAAAACCACTTCTAAATTTTTTGGGGGTGTTAGTAGGCGTCTGTCATCTTACCATCCCATTCCTACTGACTAGCCTCTGTGTCACGTGATTGATTCTTTAGAATCGGCCATATGACCGGTGGCAGTGAGAATTTTCAGTAGCTGGAATCCAGTCCTCGATAGCTGTTCCATTTACCGAATTATTATTATTTTTATATGAGTCCCCAGTGTCCGCGCATTGCCTGGAGACTTGGCTGAGAATGACCTCCCTGATGAAGCAATGAAATTCTCAACAGTTCATTACGTAACTGCCTTTATCCCATTGCAGAAACTAATTAGTTGGAGTGAAAATTTAAGTAAGTAAGTTAAATTTTTTTTTAATTTTTTTAAAAAATGTTCTTATTTTACGTCTTTTATATATATATATATATATATATATATATATCACCTGGGAGGGAAAGACCCCCAGTTGTTGTCACAAGACCTTCTAAGTGAGGGAAACCCTGAAAAAAAACCCTGCGGCTTCGGAAGCATCCGATGATGGTGACCATTTCTCCTTTTCCGGTAGTGTTTGCGATGAGCAGAGAGTGGGATTAGTAATATTGGAAGGCCTTTCCGCACTTAAAAAACCTACAGAGCACAGGCATTTTTTGTCCAGGATATGTTACAGGTTCGTGGGGTTGGCCATAGTCTAAAGGTGCACCAAACTCTATAATCTGAATGCGATTGCAAAACACTTAGCAGAGTACTAGGTGAGGAGGGCGATTTTGGACACCCTGCAAGACAAGAGAGAAGGCCTGCCAAGGGGCGGAGAAGCTCATGAGTCAACGGCCATCCAAAGAAATGTGTAATTATGTATGTACATGTGTATATATGTATGTGCCTGTGTGCATACGTATATGTATGCGCGGAGACATAAAACGATCGGCCTGGATATCCGATCCCGCAGTTAAACCATTGAGAGTGAAGGACCCCTAGCGTTTGCAGGGAATTATTCTAGGAGAAAGCAACTACGACATAAAACCTGCGGCTCAGTAGTTTCCGATGATGTTGATCTCTGCTTCTTTTCGGGTTTTAGCTACTGTCGCTTAGAGAGTGGATTTGGCTCAGTGCACAGTCTTTCCTCACTTTAAAAAAATCTTCACGCACAGGCATTGCATGATAGCATTAATTGATAATTATTAATAATTGTTTCTAAGTTTTGGCACAAGGCCAGCAATTTTTCCAGTGTATTACTGGTACTTTATTTTATCGACCCCGCAAGGATGAAAGGCAAAGTTATCCTCGGCGGGATTTGAACTCAGTCTGTAAAAGCACGTAACTGTGCTGCAAAGCATGGCGTCCGACCCTCTACCGATACTGCCAATCTACCGCCCTTAATTATTAACAATCGTGCAATGGCCATACTCGATAACACGAGGTGGCAGCCATCATATATATATATATATATATATATATATATATATATATATATATATATATATATATATATATATATATATATATATATATATATATATATATATATATATATATATATATATATATATATATATATATATATATATATATATATATATATATATATATATATATATATATATATATATATATATATATATATATATATAGAAGGAGCTTCTACAGGACTAGTACTGTTTCATTCAGAGATGAAATCTTCAGGAAGCTGGGTGTCATACAACAACTGTCTAAAAAAAGATCTCGTGTATATATGCGATGTTCTCTCAGGCCCCGATGAAAAAAGAAACTCGTACATCGGGATGACTTCTAATAGTTTTAAGACTCGCTGGTACGCCCACACACATTCGTTCCGGCGCCCAGACAAATCTAACCAAACTACACTCGCCGCCCACATCTGGCACCTAAAAAGGAACTCCATCCCCTTCAAGACCCAATGGAGACTACTCCAGAGAGCGCGATCATACACGGGAGGCCATAATTGCTGTGACCTCTGTATCTCCGAGAGCTATGAGATTCTATTCGCCAAAGGCCCTCTCCTCAACAAGATCTCGGAACACTCCCCTAATTGCATGCACAAGAACTATGCAAATTACAAAAACTACAGACCCCCCCGGCCCCCCGACTGACCCCCCCCCTCATATCACCACCCCACCCCAGCCCTCCTTCCCATTTCCGTCCCTCCATCTCTCATTATTACCCTCTTTCCTCCCCTCTATCTCTCATTATTACCTTCTTTCCTCCCCTCCAGGTCTTATATATTGTGTTGTATGCCTCTGAGTAAAGTTCCGTGGCCGCACACACAAATTCACGTATATACCTTCTCATGTTTGCATACGTGCAGTTATGAACTGCTGCACGCACACGTTC
>OZ024742.1:60265974-60295974 GCA_964016885.1 Eledone cirrhosa
CCCTGAATTACCTCTCCCTGCATATTAACTCTCTAAAAGAGGGAAATCATATTAAACCCTAGACTACCATTTGCCTCCATCATGGATCGACTAAGCACTCTTGCCATAATAACACATTTTGAACTGCTTATCTCCAAGAACTATGCCTGTAAATAATATTATTTCTTCTTTCCCATTACCCTATCATGTTCCACATTACCCCCTTTTTTCACTTTTTTCTTTTCACTTGAAAAACCTTGTTTGTAAATAACATTATTCTTTCTTCCCCATTTCCTTACCATGTTCAACATACCAACATTTTACACCAATACAAACTCACCCGTTTATAATGTATAAAATGCTGAAACCGGTAATAGACAATTATTAAATATATAAATAATTAAATAATTTATTTATTAATTAACAATGGAATTTAACTAATACCTTAACACTTCACACAAAGTAAAATATTTTGTTTTAAACATTTTCTAACCCAGAAAAAAGAGAAAAAAATAAAAGAGGAAAAGATATATTTTTCTTCCTAATAATCGTCTTTTTCTCCCTATTTTCATATATGTATATATATATTCCAACTCGTGTGCTCTTTCTCCACATGTTATTATATATATATATATATATATATATATATATATATATATATATATATTTATATATATATATATATATATATATATATATATATATATATATATATAGAGAGAGAGAGAGAGAGAGAGAATTTAATTCAAAGAAAAGAATCAATAGAGAATTATGTGAGATGTATATATGATTATTTGTAATATTTTGTAATATTGACCTTCACTGTAAAAGCAGTTAAATATATTGGTATTGTGTGTACATTTTGTGTATTTGGCTGGTTGCATATTGGGTGATATATAGGTGTATTCTGGTGCATGTTTGCGTGTGACGTTCCTTAATTTTCTCTCAGTGGTAGAACCACATTATCTACCTACCTGTTTGTCTAACTACCCATCTTTCTATTTCTGTGTCTGATTGTCTGATGCCAGTACGTGTATTCTTCTCTTTCTCCCTGTCTATTTATCTATCACACTGTCTCTCTCTTACTCACACACACTCTCTCTCTTTATCTATCTATATTTCTTTCTACTTACATGCATATGTATTTACCAGTGGATCTATCTGCGGACAATAACTAAAAATATATTAAAGCAGAATAGTCAATAGCATTTCGAAGATAGTCATCATAATTTAGCAGTAATATTTTCGATAAAAATGATAGTAATTCATAATATAACGCAAAATAAGATGGTGTGGCAAAATTGAGAATGTTAAGTAAAATCTAGTATTCAAGCATATTTACATAGTATGTTGTAATCAAGGAATTGTTAAACCTGTTATTATGATTTTGCTGTACATTGATGGTACTCTGCTAGTATATATATTTATATATATATATATATATATATATATATATATGAAAACAGGGAGAAAGAGACGATTATTAGGAAGAAAATTTGTTTCCTTTTTTATTCTCTCTCTCTTTTTTCTGGATTAGAAAATGATTAAAACGAAATGTTTTACTTTGTGTGACGTGTTAAGGTATTAGTTGATTTATTTATTATTTAACAATAGCATTTATTTATCTATATATATATATATATATATATATATATATATATATATATATATATATATATATATATATATATAAATAAATATATATATATATATATATTTATTTTTATATACATAAATGTATATATCTATATGTATATATCTATATATGTGTGTGTGTATATATATACATATATATATACAGAGAGAGAGAGGGGGGAGAGTGAGAGGTGTAAAATTCCGAATGCAGCGCCAAGCAACAACGGCTTGTGTGTTCACACCCACTCTGCATCTCTCCATTCATTCAGTACTCTTTTGATTAGGCTCTCTCTTCCCCATTTCTCTGCGCCCCTCTCTCTCCCTTTATATATAAATATATATATATATATATATATTAGAAAGTGAGGTTTTTTTACAAAATGAAAAAAAACGAGGTGTCCTACACGAGTGAAAGTATAAGGAAAAAAGGTGAAATCGAAAATGCAACTGGAGTTTTTTCTTTTAAATATATTTAGTTGGTTCTTTTACCGGTTTCGCAGTTCTTGTGCTTTTGAAAAGAAGAATTGAGATGGAGAATTTGTGGTTTTTCTGATATACATATATATAATAAATATGAAGACTAAAATTCAAAGAGGGCTCGATAAGGATAAATATATATATGAAATATATAAGAACCCTAGAGCAAATATTTATTTAACTTCAGAAGAACCCGTTAATGGTGAAAGCAGTGATTCTTTGGTTAAACTTTAATCTGTTAATAAATAATATATATATATATATATATATATATATATATATATATATATATATATATATATATAGTGACGAAACATAAGTCAATTGCATGAACTCATAATCCTTTATTTACTGCTATATATATTTCGATGATAGCCATTGAATGGCTATGACCTCATCAGGCAGTTAGTCAGTTCTTAGATATGCCAGCTCTGTGTTTATAGTTTTGATGGTATCAGAGCCTTGGGATATATGAGCTTGTTAGGAATAATTTAATGTTGTCAGCAGGAATAGTCTTACTTCTCATTGGTCAGTTTGTAGATGCTAGTAGGGTTGGTATTTGACCTCAAAGAGGCAGGTGATGTTGTAAAGTTCAAACCATCAGGCAAGATGACAATAGTTGCATATGACTGATTTTCACAAAAAGCATTCCTGGTCAGATATATATTCAATTAAGGTTAATAGTATAAAATAGATACTACAGGTCATTCTTAAATTGAGGAATTTATGTGGAGTGGTGCTACTGAAAATTATGGTTAGAGTAGAACATTTACAAATAAAAAGACTTATGTAGGTTGGCTTGCATGTACACCCACACCCACCTCCACAGACACACACACACATCGACACATACACATTGAGGAATTAATAAATTAATTGTTTCTACTTTTGGCACAAGGCCAGCAATTACCCAGTGCATTACTGGTACTTTATTTTATCGACCCCGTAAGGATGAAAGGCAAAGTCAACCTCGGCGGGATTTGAACTCAGATCGTAAAGGGACGTAACTATGCTGGAAAGCATGGCGTCCGACCCTCTACCGATACTGCCAATCCACCGCCCTTGGTGAGGTGGTAATACTTAAAATAATGGTTAGAGTCAAATACTTAGATAGTTTAGAAAATTTAAAAATAAGAGGCTTATGTTGGTTGACTTCTACATACACTCACACCTACCCCCTCAGACACACACACATCTACACACACAAATCCATACAGGTGTGTATATATATGTACGCACAAGTATATATATATAATATATACATATACATAAAATATATATATACATAATATATATATATACATAAAATATATATACATACATAAAATATATATATATATATATATAAAATATATATACATACATAAAATATATATATATATATATATAAAATATATATATACATAAAATATACATACATATATATATATAAAATACATATATATATATATATAACAAATATATAAATATATATATATATAAAATACCCATATATACATATAACAAATATATATATATATATATATATAAAATACACATATATACACATATAAAATATATATATATATACATATAATATTTATATATATATATATAAAATCAGGTTCAATAAAACGTGGTTTTGATGCCCCCTAACCAGTAGAGGATCAGGTGGACCATCCACCGTAGGGACCACAAACTATGGGTGATTGTTGTTGTCCATTGGCCATTGTTACGGGGTGTAGGGGACCTACAGGGGGAGGGGGCGTTGTGGGAGGCCTTAACCGGGGTTTATCCATATAGCTTTAGGAACGTTTCCGTCCTTAGGTGTCTGCAGGCACCGATTAAGTCGGCCCTTCTGTTTAATTGCTTGGTTCCGCCATGAAGTATCTCGAGTGTCTCACTAAGACAGAGGTTGCAAATACCAGACCCGCCTCTGTCTGGGGGAACCTTTCTAACCACGGACCAGACCAGAGAGTGCGGGGTCTTTTCAAGTTTGAGCTTCCAGATCAATTCAAAAGGGCCGTACATTTCCTCTTATCTATTCTGTTAAATGAATGGCGATGGTTATACCACCGATCTTTGAAGCTCGTCGCTGTGGATCCTATGTAGTGGTGCTCCGAGTTAGGGGTTGTGATCTTGCACCTGTAGACTAAGTTTTTCGTCATGCATTCATTGCTAAGGGGGCATAGTGATGGGTCTCTGCAGTTACATGACTTCTTAAGCCCCACCACATGTACCGCGTAGTTACCATCACTCGGGGTTGGCTGGGTAGCCTCCTCAATCAGCACAGGGTCGTTGGGTTCCGGTGTGCTAGTTGGGCCTGTCGGGGTTGCGGTGTGTCCAGCGTGCTTGTTCTGTTGGGTGGCTCCGGGGTTTACGGTGGTATTAGAGGCAGTGAGCCTATTTCTATGTATGCCAGCTATGTGCTGGGCTACGAAGCGTGTGGTGGAGTAGGAAAGTTTTACCGTGGATTCCAGCAGTCCTCTTAAACATGTAAGCGGGCTTTAGCAACTCCATTGAAGATGCTCTTCAGAAGCTCCTTGGCTAGCGGTATACTACACAGGGAGCTGAAAGAAGGCACAATATGCCCTATCCATAAAGGAGGTAGCACAGCGGAGGCCAAAACTATAGGCCAGTCTCCCTGACGTCACATATCAGTAAGGTCATGGAGCGAATCATCCGTCAGAAAGAAGCTGATCTCTTTCCTGGAACAAAATGACCGCCTGACTAGCACGCAGCATGGCTTTCGCCCAGGAAGAAGCTGCCTTACACAGCTGCTACATCACTACGACTGGGTACTGAAACAACTGCTAGACAGCTCACATGTGGTCGTGATATATCTTGACTTTGCGAAGACCTTTGACAAGGTCGACCACGGAATGATATGTCACATACTACACGGACTCGGCATAACTGGAAAAGTATGTGAGTGGATGCATGACTTATTAAAGGACAGAAGCCAGACAGTCGCAGCAAACGGGGCCCTCTCAAAGGAAACATCAATAACAAGAGTAGTGCCCCAAGGCACAGTCCTGGGACCACTACTGTTTTTGGTAGCATTCTCAGACATGCCCTCTGTTTTATATACAACATCCCTCACTAGCTATGCTGATGTCACTAAGGTAGCACAAGCAATCAAAAACCCGGCTGACACTGCCCTTTTAGTAACAAGATCTGGATGCCATACACAAATGGGCGGAAGACAACAACATGCAGATTAATGCTTGCACATTCCAAGCCCTACAATACAAACCTGCAAACACAAATACAGTACGACACAGTTACGCCGGACCAGGACGGACCAATATCCCCGTGTTGAAATCGATACGAGACCTGCGTATAGACATGAGCGACGATGCATCTTTTTCCTCGCGCATCATGGAGGTGGCGACAATGTGCAGACTACTCGCTGGCTGGATCTTGGGGACTTTCTAGACAAGAGACCGAGACACCATGTTGATACTACGGAGGACATTTATCCTAAGCCGCCTCGACTATTGCTCCCAGTTGTGGTCACCCCATAGTGTTAAACTAACCACGCAGCTTGAGGTAATCCAGCGAAGCTACACCAAGACGATTGCGACGATGAAGGAGATAAGCTACTGGGAGAGGCTAAAAGAACTGAACCTCTACTCCTTGGAACGAAGACGGGAGAGATACGCAGTCATCTACATGTGGAAAATCCTGGAGGGACTAGCACCAAACTTTGGCATTGGGAGCTGGACCAGCCATCGAACAGGACGTCACTATGTGGTGCCAAAGGTCCCGTCCTCCACATCTAGAATAAGGAGCAGACATTGCAATAGCATGGGGTTAAAGGGCCTTCAACTCTTCAACAAGCTGCCGAGAGATCTGAGAGATCTGCATGGTGTGGATGTGGATGTCTTCAAGAAACATCTCGACACCTTGCTCTCCATGATCCCGGATGAACCCACAGCAAGGCACGAGGGAAACCTAAGGGCAGCAGCAACAAACTCCCTCTTGCACCAGTGGCCAACCAATACAGGCTGGAGATAAAATGTGCAGCAACAGGTGCGGTGCCCCAGCATGGCCTCAGCCTGATGGCTGGAACAGGTAAAAGAGTATACGGTAAACATTGATGAAATTCAATTTGAGAACTCAATTTTGGATTGCCTCCTGATTGTAACCTTATAATGGAAGAAGCTGCCTGATGAGATCATGGAAATGGGTAATATCACGTGGCCACTGTCGTCATCGAAATATGTATCCCGACCTTATCAATAAAGGACTTTAACATCTAAACTACTCTCTATTTCATTATTTCACTTATATATATATATGTGGGGTGGGGTATGTGTGTAGATATATAAGTATGTATGAATATGTATGTATATATATATATATATATATGTATACATATATATATATATGTATACATATATATATATATATATATATATATGTATACATATATATATATATGTATATTTATAGTAAAAGAATCAGGACCCCGACGGCCGAGCTCCGGCCGTTGGGGTCGTGACTCTTTTCCTATTACCTACTCAACTACCATAGGTATTGCGTACGCTGGTCTATTTTGTATCTTACCACACTCTCTTCATTATGTATATATATGTATATATATATATATATATATATCTGTGTTTATATGCATGTATATATAAATATATATATATATACATGTGTTTGTGTGTGTGCGTGTGTGTATGTGTGCGTTTGAAGGCGCATGGCTTAGCGGTTAGAACATTCGGTTTGCAATCGGCAGGTTATGAGTTCGATTCTCGGACCGGGTGATGCGTTGTCTCCTTGAGCAAGACACTTTATTTCAGGTTGCTGTAGTTCACTCAGCTGTAGAAATGAGTTGCGACGTCACTCGGCATTTACCTTTCCCTTGGACATCATCGGTGACGTGGAGAGAGGAGGTTGGTATGCATGAGCAATTGCTGGTCTTCCACAAACAACCTTGCTCGGACTGTGCTTCCGAGGGGAACTTTGTACGTGCAGATCTCATGGTCATTCGTGACCGAAGGGCGTCTTTATCCTTTTAAATATATATATATATATATATATATACACACACACACACACACATACATATATATATATATATATATATATGTAATATATCTATCTTTCGGATTTATCTGTCGAAACGGCCGGAGCTCAGCCGTCGGGGTCCTGACTCTTTTGCTATATATATATATATATATATATATATATATATAATTTCGTATGATATATATATATATAATTTCGTTTCATTTTTTCCGTTTATATATATATATAATCGACCTCTCACTAACGACGTTTCTCTTGATACTCTTCCCACCACCACCACCTCCACGGACTCCCCTTGATAATGTTTGGAAAATCCTAAATTATTCGTGATCTTCAAATTTGCTAAGGTTTGTTCTATTTTCTCGAATTATTATTACCATGTATATGTCCTACGCCTTGTCCGGCTTCTAAATTACCAAACTTTCCTAGTTTTATTTCTGTTTCATATACCAAAATGCTTCAAGAAAACTTCAACATTTTATTAAATATATAAATGTGTGTGTGTGGTTGTATGTGTGTGTGTGTTGTATATATATATATATATATATATATATATATATATATATATATATATATTAGGAAAGAGAGCAGGTGTGGACGCAAAATGTTAGAATTTTTAAAAAGTTTGCTTCACATATTTAGGTCTCGAGTTCGATTTCCCTGTTACCTTTAGCCTCCTGTAAACCCATGCGAAATGAGTGATATAAGGCAGAAAGAAAATATTTGGATGTCCATCGAATTAACCTTTCCTTTAATCTAATTGTCTGAAGCTGAATCACCCTGAGAAGAGTCTCATGAATTTTCAGTCAGATGTTAATTTCTGAAGCGGGCTATTTCGCTGATTAATGAACTGGTACATTCATCGTGGAAACCGTCGGAGATCCAATTCAGTCAATTCATGACATGGACTTTGCACTACGTTCCCTGTGGACTAGTTTAAAGGGAACTCCTTCACCTTTCATCACCAGATATGTTCACCACAATGGAGCACCATAGGGATATTGATTTAAGAATTTTGTAATAATTGTTTCTACTTTAGGCACAAGGCCAGCAATCACCCAGTACATTACTGGTCCTTGATTTAAAAATGTTGTAATAATAATAGTTGATGCAATGTGCTTATTCAATTATAATTGTTTCTACTTTTGGCATAAGGCCAGCGATTATCCCAGTGCATTACTGGTTCTTTATTTTATCGACCCCGTAGGGTTGAAAGGCAAAGTTAACCTTGGCCGGATTTGAACTCAGAGCATAAAAGGCCGTAACTCAATGCTGCAAAGTATGGCGTCCATGCATCTACTGATACTGCCAATCCACTCTAATTGACGTTACGAGAGCCGGAAAAAAAATCAATCTTTAAAGACACCGTACGTGTGTGTGTGTGTGTGTGTGTGTGTGTGTGTGTGTGTGTGTGTGTGTGTGCGCGCGCGTGTTTGTGTGTGTGTGTGTGTGTGTGAGTGTGGAGCATATATTATTATGTAGATGTATATGTGATTGTGTGTGTATTCGCTGGTGTATATATGAATGTGTGTGGTAGGGATAAAAGAATGAGCGGCATTGATGGGAAGGTTTGTAACAATGAGTGTATTGGTGTGTGTATGTGGTTTTGAGCGTATAACTGGGTATGCGTGTGTATATATGAGTATATGGTGTTATATGTATCTGTGTGCGAGTGTGTATTGGAACTTCGTTTAGTTTTCTTGTTGATGGAACAACTTGAAATTAACGTGCAAGTCATTGAACATTCAACTGTCACCTGTGTACCCTAAACTTAGTTCTCGGGTAGATTCAGCCTGACACAGTGTTTATCTATTATACACAATATGTACTATTCATGCTTACCATCTGAGAGGCCTGGAGCGACGTATAATAAAGTGACTTGCTCAAGGACATATTTTGCTATTGTGAATCGAACTGTATGGGTGCGTGTTTGTGTATCTAAATGTATTGTATGAAAGTTTGTATGCATCTATGTGTGGAATATATGTGTGTGTATATATATATGTAGGTATATGTGTATATATTTGTATATATATATGAATCTATATATAAGTCTCTATGTTTCTGTATATAGGTATGAATATATGTACGTTTGTATGTATATTCCTCTATGTAAATAGAGAAAATTGCAGGTGTTTCCCATTCCTCATGTATAGTATACACATATTTAGGCAACCATAATATCATTACGGTGACGTATCGATTCCAATATATATATATGGGGTTCCCTCTGTTAGAATATTGAGAATGATGTGCATACTTTTGTAGGCTTCGGTGTGTTATTAAGGATATCACTGCCCAACGAAGTGGATCTGGGATCCATGCCACTGATATGAACCTGGGAGGAGTGTTTTTGTTATATAGCTTTTTGAATGCGTCTTGTTAGAATCAAAGTGGAGTGTATATATATATATATATATATATATATATATATATATATATATACACATAGGAAAAAGTATGACCCCGTTTCGACGGCTATTTATGGACTACATGCCACTGATATGTCCAGAAATAGCCGTCGGAACGGCTTGAGCTCTGCCGTCGGGGGGTCATACTTTTTCCTATTTCCCACTCTACTACCCTAAGTATTGAGTACTCTGGTGCGTTATGGTCCATCTGGTTCCTTACCACAATTCCTTTGTTATATACACATATATATATATATGTGTGTGTGTGTGTTAAGTATTTCCGTAGAAAAGTTATATATAAATATATATAAATGTATCCCGGGTTTAATCGGGGGTAACCACAGTAAGTAAGGTACTCAATACATAGCAGAGTATAAATATTTAATATCGAAATGGCTTCTACATTACTAGAACTGTTTCATTCGGAAGAAATCATCAGGAAGTTCCTGATCAGGACTTTCTGATGATTTCTTCCTGAGGATATATATATATAATCAATTAATGATTATTTGATCAATCAATCGACCGACTGTAGTGTAAACAGACAGAAACCCTTCACGAGGTGGGTACCTTAAGTTATTACCTATGTAGAGAGTGTCAGTATTATAAAGGAGACGGTTTTATGTATAGATCCTCTGTTTATTATAAAATCCTAGGATTATATAATAAACAGAGAGTGAATATATATATGTATATATGTGTGTGTGTGGGGTTCTCTGTGTGCGTGTGTGTGTATGTGTGCACATGTGAGTGTGTTCACGTGTTTGTATGTTTAACTCGGTGTCTATTTCTATATTCCGTAATATATTAGTTTGACGAAAATGAAAAAAAAATAACATTTATAAATAATTACGAGAATGGAAAACTAGTTTGGGGGATAGTGGTGCCCACGTATTGCGGTTCTCTAATGATTAGAATCAGGAAAACAAAAACAAGTATGAAAGAACATTTTATATATTTGACAAATTTGTTTGGTTGAACTAACACAAAAACCTTGTATGCATGTATGTATCTATGCATATATGTATGCATCTATGTATGTGTGCATATGTATATATGTATATATGTAGGTATGTGTGTATGTATTTGTATATGTATTTGTATATGTATGAATGTATTTTTTTATGTAAAAGTGTATCTTATTTCTATATCTTAAACTTTTTAAAAATAAACCAAGCGTGTTTATGTTTACCACTTACATTTAACTATTCATATAGTATTTGTATATACTTATATAGTATTTGTATATTATAGTACAGTATATATATATAAATTTGAGTGTGTGACTGTGTGTGTGTCTGTGTGTATAGGCATATATATATATATATATTGGTGTGAGAGTGTATGTGTGTGTAACGAGAGAAGACATATACATGCAAGCATATATGCATATGTTTGCATATAGGTATACTTACATAAAAACATTCATACATAAAGTATATCAGAAACAGAACAGCAGTAGAAAAATAACAAAGAAATTCAATAAAAAATTGTGAAGAATTAAACCTACCAAGAAGCTACAGGATTGTCACTTATTCCGTGATGAAAATGGCAAGATGAACATCAACATATACACGTACATATATGCATATATACATATATATATATATATATATCTGTGCGTGTGTGTGTGTGTGCGTGCGCCCGTGTGTATGTGTATGCATGTGTGAGTGAACAACACACAATATATATGCAACACTGTATGTTTATAGGCTTGATTACGGAGACTGGTCTAGCCAATAGACATCCGTCACGATGTTTTCACATATAATTTACATTTTACAATAAACCACTCGTTTTTGCTTTACACGCAGTCATATATGCAAATTTCATTTCACAGAAGCATCTCCCGCCAATAACGGCTGTCTCTGCACACACGTCACTACGGTGACTGCTTCAACAATATTTTTTTATGTGTGTTTTTCATAGAGAAACCTTGTATTTTGTTAATGGCTTAGCTCCTACGAAACCCAGTTTATGGTGTATGTATATATATATATATATATATATATATATATATATGTGTGTGTGTGTGTGTGTGTGTGTGTGTGTGTGTGTGTGTGTGTGCGTGTGCGTGCGCGTGTGTGTGATTTCATACGAATTAGACAATTCTAGATCTGGGAAAATTGTATGTATATGTATTTATATATATATATATGTGTGTGTGTTATATGAATATGCGTATATATGTGTGAGCATACGCACATGTTTTTGAGCATATCTTTCTCTCTTTAGCTCACACACTCACACACACACATTCTCTCTCTCTCTCTCTCTCTCTCTCTCTCTCTCTCTCTCTCTCTCTCTCTCTCTCTCTGCAAGTGTATGTGTGTGTTTGTAGGGCAGTCGATATGGCAGTGTCGTTAGAGCAATGGATGCTTGTTCTGCATACATGCGACCGGAGTTCAAAACCTGTCGGAGACCACTTTATTTTTGCATCCTTTCAAAATTGATAAACAAGTACCGGCCTAGTGCTGGTGCAGCCCTCTTTTCCCCCAGTTGTCATATTCTGAATGTTTTGCTGAATCGAATATTGGAGAGACAAAACGATGTTTGTGTCTGCTGTTATATGCATTGGCGCCTAAATCTCTTAGCGGAGGCTTGGTACATACTAACAACTCATACACGACTGCGGTTGACGCCAACAGTAAATGTGGTTAAGTTGTCGATTGCATCACCCACAGTGTTATTTCATCGACCCCGAACGGAAGGCAAACATGACTTCGGCGTGATTAGAAATCAAAATATAGAATTGGAACAAATACTGCTAGACATTTGTCCTCCCTAAAATAACTCCATCAATCCATCACCCTGAGTAATTGCTTCTACTTTTGGGACAAGGTCAGCAATTTTAAGGATAGGTGCAAAGTCGATTATTTCGATTCCAGTGCGATATTAGCGCTTTATCTTTTCGATCCTCTAAGGAGGAAAGGCAAAGCTAATGTCGATCAGATTTAAACTTAGAAAGTATATGGCCGTAATGTTGTACGAGCCTCTACCAATGTTGCCTATCCATCGCCCTCATATAATCAACGTACAAAGCAACCAATCTTTAGTAAGGAAAGGAATTTCGTTTAAATCAGCTCCAGTACAGGATGGGTACTTTATTTTATCTATCACCGGATGGATGAGTGACAACGTTCTCAACATTATTAATAGCAATTTCTTTCGCAGGCCAAATGGGCCCAAGAATTTGGAAGCAATACAAGGACGAATGTATTGTTCATCTCGAGTAAAATTTACCAACATTAAGAAAGACAATAAAGTATCAATAAATTCCCAAGAAATATTCCCCAATAAGGAAAATGCCTTCCTAATGAAAATCAGGGCAAACGCTCAACACAAAAGAGTCCTGAACTATTCAATATGTCTAAAAGCATTGAAAGGTCCTTTGAGGTGGAGTCGCAACATATTCGCGGTCAGAGGATAGAACAATGTAAAATACTAAAAAAGGAATGCTGCTTAGCTTGTGGTCATTCTTTAAGACAAGGCGGTAAGGTGAGATTTGAATGTGATTTGACTGCTATATCTAGCTGCAAAGCCACTGGCTCGTAAATGTTTGACTACTATTTCTAGTTGCAACATCACTGGCTCGTACATGTCCTGACATGAAGTAAATAACTGTATCACAAAGAGAGAGAGGGTGAGATAGAGAGAGAGAGAGAGAGAGAGAGAGAGAGAGAGAGAGAGAGAGAGAGAGAGAGAGAGAGAGAGAGAGAGAGAGAGAGAGAGATGCACATATTTTATTTCGCTTATATCCATGTAACCTCTTCAATCCTATCATGAACCTTAGGGATTGTTTCCTATACCGACCTTAACCCGCTATTAGAAGCTGTCATGTTTGACGAACATCACAAAAAAAGAACCCCACTTCGATTTTAACAACAACAATAAACAACCTTTTATAATCGTGAAGAAACTGATGTCGCTAGCGTATTTGAAAACGATATTAGCGTAAGATTGGTTTGTTCTTTTTTATTATTATTTTTTTCGTTTTGGTTTCTTATATATTTTTTCTATTGTTTCATAATTGTCATTTTAAGATGGAAATGTATATTCAGATTCTGTCAGAGGATATCTTATCCACAATCAAGGCCTGGCAATTTCCAGGAATACCATTTCTGGAGGAGGCCATATAAATGTGACCACGAGAGGTTCACATACAGCTGTGACCACAGGAGAAAGGCGTTTCACTTTTGAATTTCTAGCCTAGACAGAAGACCAGATGTAGGGTAGGTTGAGGTAATGTATTAAATTGACATCAGTAAATAAATATATATATATGTATATATATATATATGTGTGAGTGTGTGTATGTGTGTATTTGTATCTATATTTATGTTCCAGCCGAATATATATCTATATACAAGCTGAAGCTGAAGCATATAGACAAGATTCCCCCACCCACTTCCCACTGCAAATTGGTCGTGGAGGTGTAACGACTGAAAAGCACCTAGTCCACACTGTAAAGTGTCGTGTAGGCGCCACGGTAAAAAAACACCCAGTGGTCACTCTAAATGAGGTTGGTTTTGGGAAGGCATCTATCTGTCGGAATCCAGTCCAAATTAGTTCCAGTATGAGCAAGACATGGTCACCCTACCTGGAATTGCCCTCTACAGGACAACCTGTCTAACGCATGCGAGCGTTGAAGAATGGACACTCTTCCATACAGACGGTTCATTAACCGAGAATCCCCAAGAGATAAGTGGAATGCTGAACGAACAGTACAAAAGTGCGTTCACATGTCCACTGAGGCACATGCAAATAACAAAACCAGAAGAGCTATTTGATGCCACACCACTCCATGAAGAAATGACGACCATCAACCACATAGACATAACGGAGGATGATGTGGTATACGCCATAGATGAAATTAGAACAGACTCAGCTGCTCGACCTGATGGATTCCAGCAGTCCTCTTAAAAACATGTAAGCGGGCTTTAGCAACTCCATTGAAGACGCTCTTCAGAAGCTCCTTGGCTAGCGGTATACTACCCAGGGAGCTGAAAGAAGGCACAATATGCCCTATCTATAAAGGAGGTAGCACAGCAGAAGCCAAAACTATAGGCCAGTCTCCCTCACGTCACATATCAGTAAGGTCATGGAGCGAATCATCAGTCAGAAAGAAGCTGGTCACTTTCCTGGAACAAAATGACCGCCTGACTAGCACGCAGCATGGCTTTCGCCCAGGAAGAAGCTGCCTTACACAGCTGCTATATCACTACGACTGGGTACTGAAACAACTGCTAGACAGCTCACATGTGGTCGTGATATATCTTGACTTTGCGAAGACCTTTGACAAGGTCGACCACGGAATGATATGTCACAAACTACACGGACTCGGCATTACTGGAGAAGTATGTGAGTGGATGCATGACTTATTAAAGGACAGAAGCCAGACAGTCACAGCAAACGGGGCCCTCTCAAAGGAAACAACAATAATAAGTGGGGTGCCCCAAGGTACAGTCCTGGGACCACTACTGTTTTTGGTAGCACTCTCAGACATGCCCTCTGTCGTACATACAACATCCCTCACTAGCTATGGTGATCACACTAAGGTAGCACAAACAATCAAAAACCAGGCTGACACTGCCCTTTTAGTAACAAGATCTGGATGCGATATACAAATAGGCGGAAGACAACAACATGCAGTTTAATGCTTGTACATTCCAAGCCCTACAATACAAACCTGCAAACACAAATACAGTACGACACATTACGCCGGACCAGGACGGACCGATATCCCCGTGTCGAAATCGATACGAGACCTGCGTATAGGCATTGCCCTTTACAGGACAACCCGTCTAACCCATGCTAGCGTTGAAGAATGGACATAAAATGGTGATGATATATATATATATATATATATATATATATATATGTGTGTGTGTGTGTGTGTGTGTGTGTGTGTATGTGTGTGTGTTTGTCTAAATGTATATCTCGTGACCCAGCAATTCGACAAAAAAGAGTTTGTTGAAATAAGCACCAGGTGTGAAAAGCACGTATAGAGATCGTTAAGATACACTAAAAATAAATTTCACAGCTTGGCCGCAGTTTAGTGTCTAAATCCAGTAAAATGATCAGATATTATTTTTCTCTCGCACAACGCTTTGAAAATTTTGTGAAAATCATTCACAATGTCTTTCCTTTTACCTACCATTGTTCGGCATCTTTGGGAATTCTTTTATTTTTATATTTATTGCCATAGCATTGTATTGAAAAGTTTTAAAACGGAAATGTGTTTGAGGATTGTAAATAAATGTTTACAAACAGAGTAATAGTAGACTTAATATGTCACACAAATTTAACACCACCATATGAAATAAGAATCAATTTCTGGATTAAAATATGTTGAAAACATTCGTACCACGTCTGATCTGCAAATCAACTCTTCGTCCCTTTCTGTTTCAAGCCACCAACACCTGAAATGGATGCTGCTTTTATTTTTCCAACTACGTTGAATTTAAAAACAGAACCAAAGAAATATCCATCTCTGTCTGATGACGGTTCCTCTCTGAAATGTTAGACATTTTATTTCCCTGGGAGCTAAAGATTTCATTCATAAATTCTAGTTTGCAAACATTTTCGATGACGTTTAGTATATTTAATTATACTGCCTCTAGTACAATTCTAGTACTCAATTTACCGATTTCGACCAAGTAGGCAGTGATTTTTTCAATGTCTTGGAATTTAGTCCACGCTTGCCTTTTTCCATCCACTGAATTATTTTTGTATAAGTTACCCCTGTCCACGCATCGCCTGGTAACTTAGCTGAGAACAGACTTCCTCATGACGAAACGGATTCTCCATGCTTTCCATTTGGAAACCATGTTTATTCCCTTTCAGAAACTAATTAGTTGGAGTGAAATTTAAGTAAGTAAGTTAATTTTTAAAATTTTCTTATTTTACGTCTTTCATATAATTGTTCTGCATCCCCTTGCATTGAAGCACAAAGTTACTAAGACAAAACCTATATATTTGTTAGCATAGGTATGCATCTGTATATATATGTTGGTAGATATACTAATTCTTTATATAAATAAATATATATATATATATATATATATATATATATATATATATATATATATATAGAGAGAGAGAGAGAGAGAGAGAGAGAGAGAGAGAGAGAGAGAGAGTACAAATAAAGTGACATTCGAAAACAAGGAAGAGCTACATTGCATTAAATATCTACAGCATTACCAAGTTATAGTTATAATGTATATATTCTCTTTCAATGTGTAACTCAACCTATGTAATATATAAACTCTGTATCAGTTTACTATGTCTCGAAATCTCATAATTCTCTCTTTAATCGAATGCTCTCCTTTTCACCGGATAAGTACTCTCATCATATAATTTCGGAGTATATATTTACATGATAATTCACTCATTACTGCAAATGTTGCTTCAACACTACTTTTTCAGCTAGACGCTAACATATAGGTGTTCTAAGCAATTGCATTTTTATGTTTCTACTATTTCATTATTTGATCCTTTTTTGTGTGTTATTTGGTGGTGATGGTGATGGTGATGGTGGTAGTGACATTTCAATTTGATCGCATATTGCTTTTTGAACATTGGTATTGTTTCCCTACAACTTTAGTTCCCGTGCTGTCGCTGCATAAAAGCATTGACAAGTCTTTAAAGAAATTTAAGCGTTGACGAAGCCGTCAAACTACCACAGTTACAGCAGAAACTTTAAAATGTTTTCGCACTCTGAAGCTGATAATGTAACATGGTATTTCAATTTGAACACCGACTTATTTTCGAGTACCTCTCCGTTTCGGTACTATCTATGCATTATTGCATGTATTGTTGCTTTAACTTTCATTTGCTCTTTTTTCTTCTTTTATTGAGCGCTCTCATTAATCGCTTTCCATCATGAGGTAATTTATCTATAATTGTAAAGTATTTATTCATATAGTAACTTCACACAGACACTGGCAAACACACATAAACACACATATGCTATATATATATATATATTGAAAATAAAGGCGAAGTTAAGTGCTTATTTATTTATTGTTTACGATCGTTTCAGAAGGTTGGTTGATCACGAAAATTCGATACCGTTACTAATCAATAATGGTTATGTATCTCCACATTATCGAGACTATTGATATGAAAATACATAATTAATATCAATTAGTCACAGTATCGATGATGATCAATCAACCTCTGAAACGATCGTAAAACAATGAACTAACTACGTACGTCTGACTTCTGTCTTCTTTTCATTGTTCTGTGCACAAACACACACACACATACATACATATATAGATACATACATACATACATACATGCATACATACATACATACATACATACATACATACATACATACATACATACATACATACATACATACATACATACATACATGGTGGCTGCCAACTCATTTTCGAGTACGGCCACTACTTTATATCCATGTAGAGAACCCCTACCGATGCGCTGAACGAGTGTGACATTTTAGTCCAGCCAGCGACTTGAAAACTCTGGTACAAACACTACACTTGTGACAATTATTGACACATAGTGCTGGGCCCATGGTACCATGTGACGACAAGTGCAGAAAGATCTCCAGATATAAAGCAATGCCTGTGCCGTGAAGCTTTTATAGTGAGAAAAGCACTGCACAAAGCCAGTCCCACTCTCTTAACCAAGATGATATTTACCAAAATGAAGAACAAGTCAAGATCATTGGATACCATCAGGGTTGCAGGTGTTATATCAGAGTTTTCCTTCTCCTAGAATTCTGCCTTGACAAAGGCTAAGGGGTCATCTCTCCCGGACATACATACATACATACATACATATATATATATATATAGTATTTACAAACTGGGATGTTATATCCAAAGTTGGTGGAGCATTCAGTCTAAAGGACGAGTTCGCTATAGAGTTAGATCATAAATACTTCCGTTCTCACTATAACCATAAAGGAGTTTGAGAATCCATCGGATGAAACACGTGTTCTCAACTACGGTTTGGTAATTTGCTGCGTAAGTCTCTCTCTCTCTCTATGTATATATATATATCAATCTCTCTATCTATCTATCTATCTATCTATCTATCTATCTATCTATCTATCTATCTATCTATCTATCTATCTATCTATCTATATATATATATATATATATATATATATATATATATATATATATATATATATATATATATATAGAGAGAGAGAGAGAGAGAGAGAGAAAGAGTGAGAGAGAAAGAGTGAGAGGGAGATAGCTATACTGATAATAATTTAATTGAACATAAGTGTAGTGAAAGAGATATGAAATAAGTATGAAATATGACTTATGGAGTTATAGGAACAAAAAGTACTAGCCAGCAATTCATGTAAAGACACCCACCTGCTCTTTGAATCTTTCCTCTATTCTTACATCGACATATTCTCACTTATTCATTCTTTCAGATATTGTCAATCATTCTTTCACACCTTCTCATTTAAGATCCTGAGAAAACTTGCTAAGCACTAATCAACGTGCCTTCATTGTCCATTTGGCTATTCCGTTACTAAACCTTTAATATTCAATTGGGAAATTTCTCTTCTCTGTAAAGTATATTTCTTTACCATTTGGTTGGACATAAGAAACAGGTTTCATTTCTTTTCGTCATTTACAGCAAATCAGAATTTCTTTTCTCATCTTTCTTTTCTGCACACATTCATTCTCTCTCTCTCTCTCTCTATCTCTCTCTCTCTCTCTCTCTCTCTCTATATATATATATATATATATATATATATATATCTTTCTCTCTCTCTCTCTCTCTCACACACATATATATATACATACATACATACATGTGCTGCTGCTACTACTACTACTACTACTACTACTACAAATGATAATAATAATAATAACAATAATAATTTCTTTATTAGCCACAAGGCTCACATTAAGGAAACATTAAAGACGGTACAGGACGATACACTATGGTGCTTTTTGTGTAAAATTAATTTATAACAGAAACTAAGAAAATAAACATTTAGAAAGCAAACAACAAATTCCCCAAAGGTGAGGAGACTACAAGTTTCACTCGTGGCGAAATCCCATAAAAGCCACGATCACCGTTAGGGCAATATGCCCTCTCCTAGTTGTTCTCCTCCAATCTACAGGTGTATGCTCAAGGCAGGCCCATACACACGGGCCATGCTCACGACTCTCACCCACCTTTCAACCAGCTGCTTAGAGGGTTGCACTTCCCTCCCCCCTCTGATCTTTCTCTTGGAATGAATCCTGAAAAAGTTAATCAGGGCTTCACCGAAGAGGTAGGTGGTTATCTTCAAACCTTCCAAACCCGTCCACCACACACACTTCTTTCCTATGACCACCAGGCAGATAAACACTTCCTCTCCTTCTCCTAAAAAAGAAGACGGCGGGGCGACGTTCACAATGGACTCAGTGTCGGATCCGTCCTACTTATGATAGCAGGTGCTCGACAATAATAATAATACAAAGCGGACTTCCGAGAGATTGTGCTAGGCTTCTTGCGTATCCCAGACAGAAGTGGAAGCACTGTTTAGTGTTCATAGGAACTTCGTTTATTGCTTTTTTTTTTGTTTTCTCCTTTTCGTTAAGGAGGATGCACCATATAGTCACTCTTCGTCACACTGGACCTCGGATCGACGTAACATCCAAATCGTTTTCTCTTTCTTTAATCCTTGGTTGCATGGATCAACTTACTATGTACATAAGATGTCATGGTGCATGATATAACTGTCAATTTACATGAAATGAAGGCCTATGGCCGAGTTTGTTGGTTTTTGGACACCGGCTCATAACATTGCAGGTTTGATTCCTAGATGGGGCGTCGAGTTGTGTTCCTATGTAAAATACTTTATTTCACTTTGCTACTTCAATGAAAATGTGGCTTCCATGGTCCGATCTGATAATCAGCTAATTTTCTTTCCTTTTTTAAATATCATTATTATTGTTATTAAAATTATTTGTGCTGGAGTGTCAGTGGTGTTGTGTAGTGAGAGGAAATGGAGGTACTAACTTTTCATTGGTTAGTATCCCTTCTCTACAGATAAACATCTCTCTCATTCGATTATAATTATCGTCATATAACAGTCTAGAAGGGAAGTAGTTAAAGCGGAGTTCTGTGGGAAAATTAATTTGCATAAAAAGGTGTCCTTGACAGTAAAATCGTTGGGAACTACTGTATTAAAGCATTGTCATGGAACAAATAATTTACTTGTATCTGAACCGATCTGTCATGAGTTCAAGCTCTGCAATGAGAGTGTCCTTCACTCAAATGTCTCTATATCACGTCATTCATATTTAGTCAATGAAAACTCAGTTGATCAGAACACACATCCCCCAACACCTCAAAGCTGCCGGTCACCTGTCATTTTACAGATGTTGGATGTCAATATCACACCCACAACTACTCCAACTAAAACTGCTACCACTAAACACTACACAGTATTATGAGCCCCAACAGCAAAGGCATTACTATCATCACCAACATCCTTACAAATAACATTCAAGCCAATACCAGCAACATCAGCACAACTAACACCAACCATATTACCAGCAGCCTTACAACCAACATCCGCACCATTACCTACAAACACCGCTAAGACATCAATATTACTTCTAAAATGTCCTACTACCGATATTACTACCTCCATAATTAACACCATTAATAGCACCACTAGCAATAAAGATTAGCAAACCATTAGGTGCACCATTAACAATAACATTAGCAACTCACTACGTGCACCACTAACTACACCAGTAGCAACACTATTAGTAACAACACCACTAGTAACATCACTAACAACACCACTAACAGCATCATTAGAAATACCATTAATAACAACATTAATAACACCAATAGTAACACCACTAGTAACAATAGCAACATCGCTAGCAAGGTCGCTAGCAACAAGACTAGACACATCATTGGCAACATCATTAGCGACACAAATACTACCATTTGCAACATCACTAGCAGCATCACTAGCAACACCCTTAGCAAACCTTTAGCAACAGCACTAAAAACATTAACAATACAAATACTACCATAACAACGTCATTAGCTATACGACTAACAACACAATTAGTAACAGCACTAACTACACCATTAACATAAGCACTAACAACACCATTAGTAACACAATGAGTAACACCACTAACAACTCCACTATCAACATCATTGACACCAATACCACCATTAGAAACACCACTAACAATCCTACTAACACCACCATTGACACCAATACCACCATTAAAAAACACCACTAACATCACCACTAACAACACCACTAACATCACCTACACCAAAAAGAGGCCAGATTGCCAGAACCATTAAATTATATGACAAAAAGTTTCACATTATTCCTTCTCTCTCTACTGGGTTTTAATTCCCACTGAAGTCAACCTTCGCTTTTCATGCCTTCTGGAGTGATAAAATAAAATGCCAGTCCAGGGTGGTGGTTTTGTGGAATTGTAGAGAATATGACACGAGATTATCTGCCGTGTTTGTTTCGTGTATTTTAGTCTTGATTTCAAATCCCACCAAAGCCATTTCTGGCTTTTTATATTTTCGCGGGGCGGTGGTTAAAACAGCAACATTCCCTGGCAGTGAATGGTGGAACCCAAACTACTACCCTCACCAATTACCAATACTAATTCTACCACAAATAGCAAAACCAATACCAATACTACTACCACCATTAACAAAAATAATGATTTCTACTATAGGCACAAGGCCAGTAATTTTTTTTTTTGGGGGGGGGGGGGGGGGGTCGATTAAATCGACCCCAGTACGTTACTGGTGCTTTATTTTATCGACCCCATAAGTATAAAAGGCGAAGTTAACTTCAGCGTAATTTGAACTCAGACCATAAAGGACCGTAACTCTATGCTGCAAAGCATGGCATCCGACCCTCTACCGATACTGCCAATCCACCGCCCTACCATAAACAACTATCACGACTACAAACAATATTTCTACCAATTCTGTCATCCTGTCGGTTACGAAGACGCGTGTTCCAGATGACACGATCAACATAACAGCCTGATCGTGAAATTAACGTCAAAGTAAATAAACATTCCACAAATATGTGTACTCTTTATGAAGTCTCACGGAAATTCAGCGGAACACAAAATATGATGAGGCTGGCCCTTCTAATTACAGGTACATCTCTTTTTTGCCAGCTGAGTGGACAGGAGCAAAACAAAGAAAAGTGTCTTCATGAAGGATACAATTCACTGCAGCGAATCGAAATCCCGATCATGCGGGCATGAGATGAACGACCTAACCACTAGGCCACGCGCCTTCACTATTAATTCTACAGCATAAACACCACAACAAATACTACCAGCAGCATTATCATCATCATGATTAAAGAACTTCTAAACTACTAATAACAATACCACTGTCAACGATCCCATGTGGTAGCCCAACCTGCTATAAATAGCAATCAAAATTACAGCAAATCACACCTTACCATCCCCAAAATTAAAACTAAAATAAAACTATTATGTTTGGAATAGAGACATGAATGGATTGTATATGATCAGATATCTATCTTATACAGTATATCAATGTGAACTGATCCCGGACTAAAATTCTGCAATGGGAGGGTCCTTTATTTACATGTCTGTATGTCGTCCCATTCATATTTAGTCAGTGAAAATCAATTGAAAAGAACACGGCTCCAACTATAGGTCCTTGCTGCAAATCACGTGGCATTGTACAATGTTGGAAGACAATATTACTATTATTATCACACCTACAATTACTACATCTAACACTATTACCACTAATAGCACTAACATGGAAACTAACAGCAACTACATTACTAACAACACGGACGCAAACACCAGCAACCACAACACTATCAACAAAAGCACCGACAACACTACTCCCTACACCAAAACAATATAACCCGAACAGTAGTGCGACAGCTATCAACGCCAATAACAACGCCACCTGTAACACCAACGCAATCGTGACCATATACTACCGGCTCAATATAATCATCGCTATCATCACTATAAAGGTCAACGTCGTTACTATCACCTACACAACTACTAACATCACTGCAATAAACAACCCTACTACAATCACCACTACCAATATCACTATTAACATAAACACAACTACTGACGCCACTATAATCAACACCACTCATACCACCAACACTATTTACTACATAATAACACAAATCTACTACCACCACTACCACCAACACCATTTACAACATCAAAACCCCAAAACTGCCAGAGCCGCTACCAATATCAACATCACTACAACCATTAACATAATTCCTACTAACAATCTTCATTATCATGCCCTACCAACTCAGCTACAAACACCAACATCGGTACCAATAACTTACCTAAGAACACCAACACTTATCACCGCTGCCAATACTATCATCAGTACAACTAACATTACCAGCAACACCACTACCAACATCATTATCAAATCTCAAATATTAATAAAGACAGCGGCGATGTAACTACAATTTCCAAAGAATAATGCCCTGACTAATATCACAAAGTAAGGTATGGATGTAGTCATCTATTTAGCTAGAAAGAGCAGTCAAATCTCCGGCAAATGACTTAAGGCATTAACATTAGATATACAACAGAATATACATTATGCTTGAAATAAATGCGGGATGGTTACGATTGAATGGTTTCTATTCTGTTCGTGGGTGGTAATTCTCTAATCTGTGGCGCCACGTACTGTGACACGTTCTTTGCAACTAGCCTTGTAGTTTCGGTCATAAACCCAGGCCCTACTGCCTGTATATCGGAGAGTAGGGTGATAAACAGATACCAGGAATTCCCTGACCGCTCTGTTTTCGTGTCGGTCCCTAAACTTACTTTTTCCACGGCAAAACTGGAAGGAATTTACCTCTCCTGGGGAAGTAGCCCCTTGAGGTGTATTGGATAATGCAACGGATGTTGCTGGCTGTTTCTTCCGCCAATGCCTTCAACATTTTGTCCGCGGGACACAACTGAGCTATACCGCCTAGGCTGGGGTATAGAATCTACCAGACCCTACATCTTCTTTAACTTTCGTTATTTAATTTTTTGTTCTCTTTCTTTTTCTATTTTTTTTTATTGCAAACATATAATCTACGTGAAATATGTCTAAAACAATATACAACTATCAATGCGAACCGATCTTTCATGGGTTCAGGCCTTGCAATGGGAGGTTCCTTCATTCACATGGCTATATATGGTGCCATTCATATTTAGTCAATGAAAATCAGTTGATCAGAAAACACCTCCCACTACACCTCAAAGCTGCCAGTCACGTGGCGTTTTACAGATACTGTAAGTCAATATCACTATTTATTATCACATGTACAACTACTCCAACTAAAACTACTACCACTAATACCAATACTATGAACGTCAACAACAACGAAACTACTACCGAAACCAATACAACTACAACTAACACCCATACTACCTTTAACAACACCCTCAGTACCAACACGAACACCAGTTCTACTACCACCTACACTACAATCATTAACACCAACAGTAACATTACTACCAACACCACTAGCTCTAACACCCCCACCACACAAGCATAGCTGCCGACTCCAACGCCACTACCAACTTTGACACCACAAATAACACTAACACCAATAACACCACCAACCCCAGCACTACCAACTCCAACACCAGTACTAACAACAACACTATCACAAGAAATAACATTAACACCAACACCACTAACAACACGACCACCACTAACAACTTTGACACTATTAACAACAACAACAACAACAACACCGCTAACAACTTTGACACTATTAACAACAACAACAACACGACCACCACTAACAACACGAACGCCACTAACAACTTTGACACTATTAACAACAACAACAACACCGCTAACAACACGACCACCACTAACAACACGAACGCCACTAACAACTTTGACACTATTAACAACAACAACAACACCGCTAACAACACGACCTCCACTAACAACACGACCACCACTAACAACTTTGACACTATTAACAACAACAACAACACCGCTAACAACACGACCTCCACTAACAACACGACCACCACTAACAACTTTGACACTATTAACAACAACAGCAACACCGCTAACAACACGACCACCACTAACAACACGACCACCACTAACAACTTTGACACTAACAACAACAACAACACCAACACCACTAACAACACGACCACCACTAACAACTTTGACACTATTAACAACAACAACACGAACACCACTAACAACACCACCACCACTAACAACTTTGACACTATTAACAACAACACGACCACCACTAACAACAACACCAACACCGCTAACAACACGACCACCACTAACAACTTTGACACTATTAACAACAACAACACGAACACCACTAACAACTTTGACACTATTAACAACAACAACACGAACACCACTAACAACTTTGACACTATTAACAACAACAACACGAACTCCACTAACCACCACCATCATTATCAACTTCAATACTAATACATCTATTAATATCGCTAACAACAACACCACCACTACCAATTTAACACTACTAACAGCACCGCAAGCACTATGAACTTCACCAACAAAAACAACAGCAATAACACATCAAACAACGCTAATACAATTAACAAACTCTTGAAAAACTCACCAACAAATTTTAACTCCACGAATACCACTAAGAAGTCAACTAGCTCCAGTTACAGTAGAAATATCACCACCACTACCATCGACACCACCATTACCACTATAACAAATAAACCTTAGGATGATTATCATAAGCAAAATCAATATAAAAAAAACCCACTACCAGAACCATTAACATCAACACCACTATCAACTGCAATACCAATACTAACAACACCACTAAAAATATAAACACCGATACCACCGCAAACACCACTGCTAACAAAAAGACCGATACCATAAACAACATTGCAAACTACACTATACCCACATCAGAAAAACAAAACAAAACAATACTACCAACACCAACACCACTACAAACACCCCTACCAACCCAGACAACAATACTAAGAATACCATTGAAACTATATTGCACTAACCCCAAAACCACAAAAAAATTACTACTACCAATACCTAACATTACTACAAACACTACTAACAACACCACCGACACCATAACAGCAAACACTACTACAAACAACACTATCCACACCACCGCCAACTCTGAAATGGGAGGGTCCTTCATTCACATGTCTGTATATGGTGCCATTCATATTTAGTGAGTGAAGTCAATTGACCAGAACTTACCACCCACTACACCTTATTGCTGCCAGTCACGTGGCATTGTACATTACTGGAAGTCAATATCACTATATATTACCATTACTACTACCAATACAAATACCACCCCAGCAGAATTACCACTAACTATAACACCATCACCAACATCACCACCACTACAAGCTATAACAACGCAAACAGGACCAAGAAACACTAATAAAGATTTCCAATTTAGGAACAAGGCCGGCAATTTGTGGGGTGGAGAGTCTATCATACGCCCCAGAGTTTCTCTGGAACTTTATCATCCTCGATAGGATGAAAGGCAAAGGTGACCTCTGCGGGATTTGAGTTAGAACTTAAAAATCCCGAACAATTACTTCTAAGCAAATGTCTGATGCACTAGTGCCTCTGTTAAATAATTATGCTTAATAATTGTTTCTACTTTTTTTTTCTACTTTTTATGCTTAATAATGATTTCAAACTTAGACTGAAGTCTCGCAAATTTGGAAGAAGAGAATTCGATTATATCGAATCAGTATTTTACTGGTACTTTATTTTGTCAAACCCATTTGGGCGGGTGGGTTGTCAGTATTGGTAGAAGGCCGGACGCCATGCTTTGTAGCATAGCGGTGCGGCCCTTTACAGTCTGAGTTCAAATCCCGCCGAGGTTAACTTTGCCTTTCACCATTAAGAGGGCGATGAAATAAAGCACCGGTAATGCACTGGGATAATTGGTGGCTTTGTGCCAAAAGTAGAAACTATTTTATCAAACCCGGAGTGATGAATGGTAAGCTTTAATTTCGTGACGATTTCAACATTAAGAGTCGTAACTAAACGTCGCATGGCATTATGCCCTGCGCTCTGACATTCTTGCCAATCAAAACACAAACATATATATATATATATATATATATATATATACATACATTCATACATTGGCACAAGGCGGCAAAGTTTTTGAGATGGGCAGATGAAATATATCGATCCATCACTTAACTGGCACTTTAATTTATAAACACCGGAACTGATGGAAGGCAATTTTGACCTCCACGAGATTTGAGCTCAACATATTGCTACTTAAGAAATATATATCGTTTAATGACTTTAAGGTTTTTTTTCCATTTCACCTGATATATTTTTGAGTAAATCAATCGTAGTGTCTGACTGCTGCTATATTTCAACAACCTTAAAAGGATGAAAGAAAAACTTAACCTGGGTGGGATTTGAAATCAGAACCAAAAACATAAGAATACATAACACATGTAATTTTGCCCAACATGCTAAAGATTTTGCTAATAATACTAGTAAGAATTTCTAACATTCGAACTAGGGCAACAATTTAATGGATTGACGAAGCAATCGATGTTATTAGCCTCCGTATTTGACTCAACATTGATTCTACTGACCCCAAATAAATAGAAAGTAAGATGGGCTTTGATGGCATTGGAATTTAGTTAGTAAAGAACCGGAATAAATAAGATTTACGCAAATAATAATTTTTTCTAACACTGACACACAGTCAGCAATTTGGAGTAAGGGAAAAGTCAATTATATCAATCCCCTGGTACTTTATTTTATGAACCCGGAAGTATGGAAGGCAATGTTGACATCGGCCAGATTTCAACCTAGAAAGTAAAAGTCCGTAACTAAATGCCGCAAAGCATCAGCCACTACTGTTTCGTTTGCTTTCAGATATACAGGTAAACACAGAAAACAGGTGTATGCTGGCATGTTAACTGAAGATGGTGTTTACTTGGACGATATGTTGGAATAGTGTAAATACTTGGAATGTATGTAAGTATGATGCTTAGCTGCAGGATATGTAGTGAGATTTATACACATATGTAAAAAGCCCATACGCATCTACGAGGATATACATACACGTAGATACATTTATAAATGCACACACACACACACACACACACACACATACTACGTAAAAAACATAAAAGGATGTATGTACATCGAGTGCGTCTGATTAATTACACAAATACATACACATACAGACACCCACACGCACACACATACACATACCTAAAACGAACAATGTTTGAATAAAAGACCCAATGCATGGGAAGTATAATATATAATTTATGAACAAAGACTACCAAATTTCGCTGAGTTAGTAGCTTATACAATCTGTGTAATATATAATAATATTGATACTAAAATCTAAAGAATATATATGCATGTGTGTTAACTGACATCGACCTCTAACACCTGATGGAGTTATGGGGGCATATTAAACCTAGTGTAACCCACCTCACTCCAAGTCTGAAAACAATCAATTTATTCGAGAGAGAAAGAAGGTGTGTAAGAAGGAAATGTAGAAGAAAAATCCACTTGTATTGTACGTTTCACATTGAACTCGAATGGCTGGAAGGCGGAGGTAATTTTGATGGGATTTGAAATCAGAGCACTGGAATAAATACTGCACAGAATGATATCGGATAACCAGACGACCTGTCAATTCAACATATCTCTACTTCTCTGAATGTGTGTGTGTATGTATGTGTATATATATATATATATATATATATATATATATATATATATATATATATATATATATATATGTGTGTGTCTGGGTATATGTTAATGTGTCACTTAATGTCCCATAATTTAGCATTTTGAAAAATGCAAATCAATACAATGACTAGCAGAGGTCTAGATGATTGATGAGCAACTTGAACCAGTTGCCTGATCCAGCATTGTTAACACCCAACGTTCAAATCCATTAAAAGAATAAAAGTATAAATATAAAAATGCATATGATCATACATACATATGATCATACATGCGCAAACTAAGCATACAACACACAAAAACAAGATGGCATAGGACAGAACAAAGGCGAGGCACAAAACAAAGAAAAGAATCCCCAGTCACTGAAGAGGTCATATACTGTGTGACGAAAGAACTTTGACAATATATGAACAACCGCCCGGTTGTGGAAACAAACAACCAACCGGAAATTTATAAATTTTTAAATTTATAATTTAATTTATAATAAATTGGAGTGAAAGCGATGGTGCGTGTGTTTCTTATTGGCAACATGACCCTCCCAAAGTATAACAATATATATACGTATGTATATATATATATAGATATAGATATATATATATATATATGTGTGTGTGTGTGTGTGTGTGTGTGTGTGTGTGTGTGTGTGTGTGTCTGTGTATGGGATGTATGTATTTGTCTGTTACATTAGGGG
>OZ024742.1:60308474-60318474 GCA_964016885.1 Eledone cirrhosa
ATTTTAGTGGTCTGGAAAGCAAGAAGCCGGTAGAAAATTTCATAGGGGAGATGTGCGAGGTACGTAACTATCCTATACGGTAAACTCTCTTAAATGAACAAGTTTTCCTGTTGTGGCCATCCAATATTGTTTCATTGCCGCCATATTATATCTGTGAATATTATCTAATATGGCAATCGATGTTGTTTGTGCGGTTGTTTAGCGCCAGCCAAGCTGATTTGGTCGAATAGGTGTTCAAACCTAGGCATGCTAATCTTCTTTTATTAGTCATAAATATTTACAGAGTATATTATTTGAGCTTACTTTTGTTAGTTGTTGCTATTGTTGTTGTATTTGTTCTTCGATTTCGTCTGATATATCCTATGTTGTAAGACACAATTTCAAATGTGCATTGAGAGTATGTAATATGGTGAACTAAATAGTTATGTGCGTGTGTAAATTAAAACCAAACTTATATATATATATATATATATATATATATATATATATATATATATATATATATATATCTAAGTTTGGTTTTAATTTACACACATATATATATATATATATATATATATATATATATATATATTAATAAAAGGAGTTCCAACTTTGTCTGATTTACTCGTTTTATTTACAACCCTTTACAATTTGTAATGGTATTAGAATGAAATAGAATGGTAGAATATTAAATGTTAAGTACTTTCATGCTTTCGCAATCTTCAGGTTCTGTGGTGACAGTCAAGTTTGCAATTTTCAACTGTGAAAATTGCATATATATATATACATATATATATATATATATACATATATATATATATATATACCTGGTTGGTTGAATCAAAAGATTTTCTCTGACTTTCATTGGAAACATGTATCTCCATGTTTTATCATTAATTTGATCAAATTTGTTGTCCAACAGTTGCTGAATTGTTTATTCTTTATTTGCATATATAACATATAAACTTTAATTTTTTATTCTTTATTTTACAGCTGTGATATTGAATGTTGAAAAATTGCAATTAGAGCCATTTATCGTAAACTGTGAGTGTAAGGTCAGAGGCAAAAGAAATCAATGATGCGGAAATTCGAGGAACTGTCAACGAACATGTCGCAGAGAACTGGTTCACGTGGATCAAGAAAGATGGCACCAAAGTCGAAGGTAAACAAAGGTCAGGGAGAATATCTATTGTGGAAGATGACGATTAGCTTAAAATAGCTTAAAACAGCTTAAAACAGCCAAGCACAAGAACTCGTACATTGTAGGGAGAACTTGCTCCTATAAAAGGCAGCATCAATCGACACTTCCATAAGCTCGGCCTTGTGAATTGGCGGTGTCGACAAGTTCCTCGTGAACTATCCAGGCTCAACCACGTGTGAATTTGCAAATATTTGCTAGTAAATCTTCGGGATGCCAGACTTTGGCGGCGAATTTTATCTGAGGATGAAAAATGGATCTACTTTCGTTCCAGTCAGGCTTGTATAGAGAAGGTTATGTTGTGTGTTTGGTGGAATTCCGATGTGGAGAAGGGTTAGTTTGGGTATCTCCCACATGGTCATGCACTAAACACTAACCTTTATGCTTAACACAAGCAGTGAGTATATGATGCTTCGAATGCCCACTGCCCGGCCTTTGTCAATCGAAGACGCGGACACCTAGAGCAGGACAATGCTCCAGCCTACACTGCCAATGCGTCACGTTCAAACCTGGGGGACTTGAGTGGCTAGAAATGCTGCCTCAACCTACCCACATTCAAGATCTTGCACCATTAGATTATCACCCTTTCCGAGCCATTGCTCATTCTCTGTGCGGACGGAACGGAGGTTCAACAATGTGAATGAAGTTGAAATCAGGTGCAGAGAGTTGTTTGCCTTTAGACCAGTCAAATGTTATAAGTGTGGAATTGAACTTCTGGAATAATGATAACAAGAGATAATAGATGAAGCTGAGATATATTTTGATAAATAAACGCTTTTCATATGTACATTGTTTGAATAATTAATTAAAGCTTGAAATAGGAAAATAATTTTTACTCAACCTCGCATATACATGTGTGTGTGTGTGTGCGTGTGTGTAGTATAGTAGCGAATACTATGGAATAGCATATTATAGTATACTAAATATATCTCGAAACTCCATGTTTCATATCTAACTAATGTTAAGCCATCCACGAACAACGAATATCCAATCCATTACTAAACCCAGCTCCCAACATACGAGTAATGTTTCTAATGTACTGTGTGCCAAGAATTAACAAGCACAAACTACATGATTTCGTAGCTGTTTTCGTTAAATGTGCCTAGAAGGGGAAAGAAAATAAGCCGAGAATCTACGGGGCTTGACTAACAATAAAATATAAATAAAAGTGTATAGTTTGCATAATACAAATCGTAATATCTGAATGCGTTGAGAAATTTGTTTCAGGCATACACGATTTCCTAATACTCCCATGAAACGTTTCAGCCAATATCAAGAACAACCAATACTTAGACCATTCTGAAGATGGGTTGTGAAGATTTTGAAATGTGAATACACACATAGATTTATGGGCAGCATTCATCCGAACGAAGTATACAGAATTAATAAGGAAATACGAAAAAAAAAAAAAAAAAAAAAAAAAAATTCGATGTTTTGCCTTCCTATCTCAGAGCTGATTACAATGAAATTCATGTATGCTTTCAGAGATGAGATTTTCCATTTTTCTATTATTTCGTTTTCAAGTTTTGCAGCTACATTAGGTTTAGACAAAGCATTCCATTTTGGAGTTTTAATGGAATGAATTTTATGTGGTGCAAGAAGTCGGAATTTGCATTTACTAACAACTATTCGATGATCAAAACCAACCCCTCTGTGCTTGATAATCATGGATGCTGTTGCAAATCCTCCCCATAACATTCTTGTCTTCAGAACCACACTCAATAACTGCAGCTCACTCCAATGCCTTACAGTCAAGGTTACGGACATACAAACAAAACAGCATCGCAGAAGTAAGAAATAATAAAAAAGGAGCCGTATTGACGTTTATAGACTTTCGAAAAGCTTTTGATAGCATTGACCGTGAATATTTGAGATTCTAATTCCCTACCGTTAATGGAATCAGCATTATATTTTGCGAGGAAGAGGGCAAAATAATCAATATTCTACGCAACTTCTTCGACAATTCAAACGTATGGATACAACAAATTATCAGGTAAAAAGAATTGGAGAGTCACAACGCCAATATCAAGATTTCTGTTGAGGTTTAATCCTTGGATGAATTTAAAAGTGTCATCAATCAGATGAAAAACAATAAGGCACCAAGTTCAGATGGGTTCCCCCTAGAATTCAGGAAACTTAAAAAAAAAAAAATGTTACTACACTTCTTTAAGGAGAATGGGATATTTCCTCGATAGAACCTATTCCCAAGATCTTAGGAAACCAGATAACTATCTTGGAATAAGTCTGACACTGGTGGCTCCCAAGATTTATAATCGCCTTATCTTGATCAAGCGTCTACCAGAAATCGAAAAGATGCTAGACACGAACCGATTTAGATTATCTATATGTACATCACCACATATCATGGCCCTCTGACGTCTAATCGAAGAAATAAGAAATCATCAATAAGGAGCCTTGTTAAGTTTTATAGACTTTCGAAATGCTTTTGATAGTACTAACCGTGAATATATGTTTGAGATTCTACTTGCCTACTGTTTCCTCTCAAACTCGTTAATGGAATCAGGATCATGTACGAAAACAATCACGTTATGGTACTTCAAAACGAGCCTCTCACACCGAAGTTATTTGATTATGCACTACGTGTTGCATCGTACCTGACTATGCACTAACGATTCGGATGGCTTTACAAGAGTAGAAGAATGAGATGTCCCTCTCATCACCTAACATATATGGAATTCGCTGATGACATTGCCTTATGTACAGATTCAATTTGTAATCAGTGGATCACTTACACATCCTAGAATTTTCTACTCAATATGGGACTAATCCTAAATATCAACGAAAACCATCAACATGACCATTAACTCAGATCAAGTAACAGACATCAAATGATTAAGCAATACTACTCTAGAAAAGTAGACAATTTCAAATACTTTGAAGCATACTTCACCTCGAAAAATGATATTAATAACAGGATGGCAACATTGTTGTGAAATATAACATAACCACTAAAACAAAAGTTAGATTATTCAGGGCTACTGAGGAATCAATCTTAATGTATTCATCTGAATCACGGTCGATACAATACCTATCACCAAAACCTTAGCTGGTTGATACGTACGAATACCAAGACGGTTAAAAAACATTAAATTACTTGACCATGTTACAAACAAAATTCTCCACGGCAATCTTCCAACCATTCAAAATACCATCTGTATCACGCGTCTTCAACTTGCAGGGCATGTCCGTCCTGGGAGGCCACTTTTACTATGGGAGCCCACTAATGTGAAACGCAAACGGAGAAGACCTCTAGAGACACTAAAGAGTGACATTGAGGAAGATACAGAACCCTCCACTGAAGAACTGAGGCAGTTCACACAAAGGAGGGCTTGAATTTATTATTATTATTATTATTACTAGTAGTAGTAGTAGTAGTAGTAGTAGTAGTAGTAGTAGTAGTAGTAGTAGTAGTAGTAGTTACGGCCCATTACGGTCTGAGTTCAAATCCCGCCGATGTTAACTTTGCCTTTCATCCTTACGGGGTTGATAAAATAAAGCACCAGTAACGTACTAGGGTCGATTTAATTGACTTTCCCCTCCCCACAGTGCCTATACTAGAAATCCTTATTAGTAGCATTAGTAGTAGCAATAATATTAGTAGAAAATATTCTTCGAAAATGATCAACGTAATGTAGAGTCATGTTTTACAATTAAGAAAAGGGTTTAAAAGAGTAACAGAAGGAATAACAGATACACAATATATAAGTAGAGAATGTACTTATTATTTCTTATGGAAATGGCTATTACAGGACTAAAACTGCTTCATTTGTTTGAAATCATAATAGGCGAATAACCATGGACATTTCTGCTTATTTCAAATGAATGAAACACTCCTAGTCATGTAAAAATGAATACACTGGTGTATATATATATATATATATATATATATATATATATATATATATATATATATATATATATATATATATAAGTATATATATATTATAAAATAACAGGAGGCTGGACAGGTGTAATTCCTTAAAGGTTTATTATACTATGAGCATTTCAATGACCGGGTTCAGTATGAATCCTGTGACATCATCAGGTATTCGAAATTAAGTAAAGGAATATAATCCATGGGGCTGAAAAGGCAGAGAGACAAGAAGGCTGCCACACATTTAGCAGTTTCTAGTTCGGTCGGCCGCCATATATATATATATATAGATTGAGTAAGTATATATATATATATATATATATATATATATATATATATATATATATATATATATATTTGTAATGAATAAACACACAAACTATTTCTCTGTCGCTCTCGTCTCTCACACACGCATACAATACTACGGGCACATCCGGAATTCGAACAAAGCTTCGGGATATAAATTCCCAACTTGTAAGATGAAATGTCTCTAATGAACATCTGACAATTCCAGAAGGAGTCGGATAAGAAAAGAAGGCAGACAGGCGGTTTGCGCCATACCTACCATCCTGTTGATAGTTCCACAAAGAATCAAATTTAGTCACCTGATTCGAATGTCAATTAAATAACCAATGCCCTGCGACCCTGTAACAACATTGGAATACCACATTAACTGTGGATTAACAGAATTGTAGACACACTCCACAATTAGTCACAGTACGACACCACTGCAAACCTGACGTCATGTTATATATATATATATATATAAATATACACGGGTGTATATGATTATATTAATACAAGGAATTCCAACTGTGTCTGATTTACTCGTTTTATTTACAATCCTTTAAAATTATAATGATATTATAATGAAATAGTATGGTAGAATATTAAATGTTAAATGTTAATTGAACAAGTACTTTCATGCTTTCGCAATCTTCAGGTTCATATTCTGTGGTGACAGTCAAGTTTGCTATTTTCATATCTATATATATAGGTGTGTGTGTGTGTGTATATAATAACAGTACATTAAAGGAATACATTAGTTTAACGCTTGAAATAGCAGAAAAAGAGTCTTAAAATTTCCGACACTAGTCCTTCATCAGAGCTAGAAATAGAAGGTAAATAGAAAGTAAAGAGTGATGAGAGGAAGGAACGGGTAAGATGATAAAGAAATTGAGGAGAAAATAAACGTGCCTATTCAGTCGACCACCATTATATATACAGTTGTTCTCCGGCATTCGCGGGGGTTACATTCCTAGAGCATACGCGTGGAAAACCGCGAATATCGGACGTGGTCCATAAAAATGCCTATAAAGATAAAAATATAACGTAAAATATAAAAAAAAGGAGCGCCTTATGCGAAGGGGCGCCAATAGGCCGGCAAATACGGAATATTGTTATTAATAATTTAGTGTTAAAAATATATATATTGCCCGAAAAAAGAAGATATTTACGTTTCTGCGAATATACGTTATCCACGAACAATTATTAGTTAGGTTCTAAGGAAAGTTCCGCGAATAATCGGAACAGCGAATGCCGGCAGTACACTGTATATGTGTTTGTGTGTGTGTACATATATAGGATATATATATATTTATTTAACTGTTAGTCAAACAAAGATAAACATTGATTGCCAGTTAAATTAACTATAGGGATATAAAATATACAGAAGCGAACTCAAACCAAAACCAAACAGTGAGTGTGTTTTATTATATATTTCTGACAATATTATAACATGACTCTTCCCAAATATAACAATATATAGAAATGTATATGTGTTTGTGTGAATATATATATATATATTTATATATATATATATATATAATAATAATAATAATAATATTTATACTTATATATACATTATATATAATTATAAACCAGAAAGGTCAGTAATTCATTACCACCTTATTACCAGTAACAAAAATAGGTGAATGTAAATACATGAGAGGTTTTACATGTCGCATCCACTGATACTGACCACATTATCTTCCCTCTTTAAATATGACATTGTTAATGACAACACTAACATCAACGTATCTTTACAATTGTTCTGTGGAATAGGAGGCTAATTATATGTCTAAACTTTGCTACTGCTCCGATGATTCCAAACTTTCGTTTGGAAGAAACGATTGTCAGCAATACAATGTTTTGAACATAGTTTTGATTATTCTGTTATATATATATATATATATATATATATATATATATACACATATGTATATATATACATATTTTTACTTTCCCACGTATATATATAAATATATATATATATATATATATATATATATATATATATATATATATATATATATATATACATATGTATATATATATATACATATGTATATATATATATTCTTTTACTCGTTTACTCTTTTACCTGTTTCAGCCATCCGGCTGAGGCCTTGCTGGGGCACCGCCCTTGTTGCTACACATTTTATCTCCAGCTTGTATAGGTTGGCCACCTGGTGTAAGAGGGAGTTTGTTGCTGCTGCCCTTAGGTTTCCCTCGTGTCTTGCTGTGGGTTCATCCGGGATCCTGGATAACAAGGTGTCGAGATGTTTCTTGAAGACATGCACCTCCACGTCATGCAAGTCTCTCAGATCCCTCGGCAGCCTGTTGAAGAGTTGAATCCCAGGCTATTGCAATACCTGCTCCGTATTCTAGATGTGGAAGACGGGACCTTTGGCACCACACAGTGACGTCCTGTTCGACGGTTGGTCCAGCTCCCAATGCCAAAGGTTGGTGCTAGTCCCTCCAGGATTTTCCACATGTAGATCACTGCGTATCTCTCCCGTCTTCGCTCCAAGGAGTAGAGGTTCAGTTCCTTTAGCCTCTCCCAGTAGCTTGTCTCCCTCATCTTGGCAATCCTCTTGGTGTAGCTTCGCTGGATTGCCTCAAGCTCCGTGGTTAGTTTGACACTATGGGGTGACCACAACTGGGAGCAGTAGTCCAGGCGGCTTAGGACAGATGTCCTCCATAGTGTCAACATGGTGTCTCGATTTCTTGTCCGGAAAGTCCTCAAGATCCAGCCAGCGAGTCGTCTGCACATTGTCGCCACTTTCATGATGTGTGAAGAAAAAGATGCATCATCGCCCATGTCTAGGCCCAGGTCTCGTATCGATTTTGACACGGGGATATCAGTCCGTCCTGGTCCTGTGTAGTTGTGTTCCACTATATTTGTGTTTGCAGGTTTGTTTGGAGGTTTGTATTGTAGGGCTTGGAATTTGCCAGCAATAAACTGCATGTTTTTTTCTTCCGCCCATTTGTATATGGCATCCAGATCCTGCTGTAAAAGGGCAGCATCAGCCGGGTTTTTGATTTCCTGTGCTACCTTAGTGTCATCAGCATAGCTAGTGAGGTATGTTGTTGTATGTACTACAGAGGGCATGTCTGAGAGAGCCACCAAAAACAGTAGTGGTCTCAGGACTGTTCCCTGGCGCACCCCACTTGTTATTGGTGTTTCCTTTGAGAGGGCCCCATTTGCTGCGACTGCCTGGCTTCTGTCCCACAGGAAGCCATGCAGCCACTCACCTACTTTTCCAGTTATTCCGAGTCCGTGTAGTTTGTGACATATCATTCCGTGGTCGACCTTGTCAAAGGCCTTCGCAAAGTCAAGATACATCACGTCCACATGTGAGCTGTCTAGTAGTTGTCTCAGTACCCAGTTGTAGTGATGTAGCAGCTGTGTAAGGCAGCTTCTTCCTGGGCGGAAGCCATGTTGCGTGCTAGTCAGGCGGTCATTTTCCTCGAGGAAAGTGATCAGTTTCTTTCTGACGACTCGCTCCATGACCTTACTGATATGCGACGTCAGGGAGACTGGACTATAGTTTTGGCCTCCGCTCTGCTACCTCCTTTAAGGATAGGGCATATTGTGCCTTCTTTCAGCTCCCTGGGTAGTACACCGCTAGCCAAGGAGCTTCTGAAGAGCATCTTCAGTGGAGTTGCTAAGGCCCGCTTACATATTTTTAAGAGAACTGCTGGGAATCCATCAGGTCCAGCAGTCGAGTCTGTTCTAATTTCATCAATGGCGTACACCACATCCTCCTCCGTTATGTCTATGTGGTTGATGGTTGCCATTTCTTCATGTAGTGTTGTGGCATCAAAGAACTCCTCTGGCTTCGTTATTTGCATGTGCGTCAGTGGACATGTGAACACACTTTTGTACCGTTCGTTCAGTATTTCACATATCTCTTGGGGGTTTTCGGTTAATGAACTGTCCGTATGGAAGAGTGGCCCAATCTTGCAGTGTACTGAGGCAGTTTCTTTTGCAAATTTAAAGAAGGCCTTAGGGTTTGTTTTAATGTTTTCTATGGTCGTGTTCTCTTTCTTTGCCCTCTCATTCTCATGGGAAAGTTTGAGTGCAATCTTGGTGTCAAGTAGTGCACGTTTCAAATAGGATTCCTTCTTGTTTTTGTTTTGTTGACTATTCAACTGGTTTGAGAGTTTAGTTCTACGTCTCATAAGGATTTTCCTATCTCTGGGAATAAGATTTTTGTGTCTGTTTGCCTCTTTCTCCGGGACAGACTTTTTGCATATAGTGTGTATCGTTGTCATGAAGTGTTGAAATTGTGTGTTAGTGTCTTGTGTGGCGGTGTTTTCACTCCATGTTTGCTTCCGGATTTTTCTCTTAATCTTTTTCCAGTTAGCCTTGGAGAAGTTAAGGCTGAATAGCGTCTCGGAGCTTCTTGGTGGTTTTGTCTCTGTTGGTTGTCTTGAAACACATATCATTAGCTCTACTAAGTTATGATCCGAGAGAATTGTTGGTGTCACCTTTACATTGTGGATGAGCACTTCGTTGTTTGTAAAACAGAGGTCCAGGACATTTTCGCCTCTTGTTGGTAGGAGTATTGCTTGCTCCATGAACAGCCTGTGTGTGAGGGCCAGCAGGGATTCCGTCTGTCTCTGTTCTATTGACGTCA
>OZ024742.1:60331685-60354185 GCA_964016885.1 Eledone cirrhosa
TCAACACAGCATTATAATCAATGTGTGTATACATTCTTTGGGACAACCTCTGTGTGTGTGTTTGTGTGTGTGTGTATATATATATATATATATATATATATATATATATATATATATATATATATATATTATTCAGAATATTAATAACTGAAGACATTCACATAATCAAAATATATGTTTTATAATATATATTTCGAGGTACTGTGCAGTTTTTTCAATACGTCCTCGTCAGATAAATTACATGAATTGATCTATGAATATATGATGTATGAATACATGAGTTGATGTATCAACGGTCTTGATGGTTCAATTCCAGTGTTGGCAGTATCGGAATTGAACCAATACTGGAATTGAACCGTCAAGACCGTTGAGGTATGTCATACATCAATTCATGTATTTTATCTGACGAGGACGTACTGAAAAAACAGCGCAGTACCTTCGAAATATATTTAATAAAACATATATGTTGATTATGTCAATGTCTTCATTGATTAATATTGTGAATAATATTAATAACTCCAGAAAACTTTTTTGTAGAGTGTTTTTAATCCATTGTAAAACTATATTCATTGAGTAATCAATGAACCATATTAATCTTTGGTTTTATATATATATATATATATATATATATATATATACACACGCACATAAATGTGTGGGGTTTTGTATTAATTTACCCACACACCAGATATGGCAACAGATATTTACCCAAATATCTACGCTGTGGCATCGAACCCGGTGCCGTAATAATTTCAAAGCGAACTTCTTAACTACTCAAGCTTTCTGTTAAAACCCGCCAATATAAATATAGAGAGGCAAGTACACACTCACACATATTTGAAGGAAATATAGCAGAATGTAAACAATCCAGCTAAAGTTACAATGCAACAATAAATTAGGGAAATGCAAGAATAATGTGTGTGTGTGTGTGTGTGTGTGTCTGTGTGTCTGTGTGTGTCTGTGCGTGTGAGTGTGTGCGCGCGCGTGCGTATTATATATATATATAATGTGATATATAAACATATATATTAGATGTTCATGGGATTTGCACAACCCAAGGCAATATGTATTTTTGTCGTTTTTTTGTTGGAAGACCAGCTGTCACCTATTCATGCCAGTCCCCACGTACCCATGTAGTCCTAAGGAAAGGCACAGGCCGATAAAGATTGGCACCAAAGTCATCGCAACACATCCAGCTGAGTGACTTGGAGTAACGTGAAAATAAAGTGTCTTGCTCAAGAACATGACGTACCACCCAATCCTGGAATCGAACTCATATCCTCGCAATTGTTAATCAAAATCTCTAAACACTAAGCTACATGCATTCGTATATATATATAATTTAATATAATATTTAGTACACACATATATATTATAGTTGTATTATATAATATATATACATATATGTGTGTGTGTGTGTGCGTGCGTGCGTGCGTGCGTTCGTGTGAGCGTGTGTGTGTTTGTGTATAGGTGCGTGAGTATGTGTGTATTTAGTCTGTTACTAGTTATCCTGCGTAATTTATGTATTACTACTATTGATAACATAAATAACAATAATCACATTTCATACAATTTTATTTTCTTTATAAATAATTATTATTGTATAAAATTATTTTTAAAAACTTCCCAATATTACTAGTAATTGTTATTACAGCATTACTAGTAGTGCTGTCATTATCATTGTCAGCATCAGCATTATTCATATAACGACAATAATTCACCTTTACAACGGCCACAACGACACCAATGTAAACTAGCATCCTTATTGAACCCCCACCGATTAATTGCTTGCACGTGTTTCTGGTGACCCTCGGAAGGAAACATGCCTCGTGTAAATGCAAAAATCTTTTCTGTTTTAACCCCACTTAACTATTGTATCTCCACCATGTTTGTGTAGGTAACTCTATATGTTTTCTCTGTTATATCTTGTGTGTTGTATAATATTAATACTTTTGTACTCGTTTCATATTTCATGAAATGTATGTGTGTTGTGTAACGTCCATTCCCTAAACCCGTTTTTATAAAACTTTATCGAGCTACACATGTATGGTAACCCTTATGTTTATAATATTGGCGGCCTATTAGCAGAAGTCATAGAACATAGACCAAATGCTTTGTGACATACAGTTATGGCCTTTTATGCTCCAAGTTCAAATCCCGACGAGGTTGACTTTGCCTTTCATCCTTACGGGGTCGATAAAATAAAGAACCAATAATGCACTCTGCGTCGATTTAATTGACATTCCCCCGCCCCCAAAATTGCGAGCATTTTGCCTATAGTAGAAATCATTATTATTAGTACTTTATTTTATCGACCCCGTAAGGATGAAAGGCAAAGTTAACCTCAAATCCCGCCGAGGTTAACTCTGCTTTTCATCCTTACGGGGTCGATAAAATAAAGTACCAGTAATGCACTGGTTAATTGCTGGCCTTGTGCCAAAAGTAGAAACAATTATTATTAGTTGCCGTAGTAGTAGTAGTAGTAGTAGTAGTAGTAGTAGTAGTAGTATAAGTAGTAGTAGTAGTAGTAGTAGTAGTAGTATAAGTAGTAGTAGTAGTAGTAATAAGCATTATCTTCATTAACTTTATCAGTATTATTCCTATGAAAACAATAATTCACAGCAGCGACAACTTAAATTAAAAAAATAAAACTCGAAAAAATTAAGAGCAGAATAGAGAATTAAAAAAGAAATGAAACTGAAAATGTTTAAAATAAGAGAAAACGTGTGTAGACACTTACCAAACTTCCATATGTGACTAGTGTGCAACTAGCGTGCATCTAGTGTGCATCTATTGTGCATCCGTAGAGACGCCTGCTTGTCCTCACTGCTTTATAGTATTATTGGGAAAGATAGCAACTTTTATCTCTAACATATGTTGTGTGTGTTTGGGAAACACCTCAACGGCGAGCGCCCCCTCTTGTCGGTAATATGAACTTCGCTGCGCTTGTCATATCAGCAAGTGTCTAGCCATGAGGCTGACTGGCAGGCTGGCTGGCTGTTTGTTGAATGGGGTGTGGGCTGGTCGGCTGGTTGGTGGTGGTATTCGCCACTGGAAATATTGGTCATTCGGCATTGCAGGAATTAAGTGTGATCATTCAGTCGCATATATGAGTGATAATATATATATATATATATGTGTGTGTGGGGTGTGTGTGTGTGTGTGTGTGTGTGTGTGTGTGTGTGTGTGTGTGTGTGTGTGTGTGTGCGCGCACGTGTAAAAGGTAGGTAAACAGAAATAACAAAACAAACGGTACAGTATATGGAAGGAATATATTAGTTTAACACTTGAAATAGCAGGAAGAGGGTATACATATATATATATATATATATATATATATATATATATGTGTGTGTGTGTGTTATGTATGTATCTATATCTTTATGTACACACACACACGCATATATTATATATATACAGAGAGAGAGAGAGATTTTAGGTTGACAAATAGTTAGTCACACAGATATTGGTAGATAAATAGATAGTTTAGATAGATAGATAGATATATAGATAGATGGATAGATAGATAAATAGATAAATAGATAGATAGATTATATATATAGATAGATAGATAGATAGATAGATAGATAGATAGATAGTTAAGAGAGACTTATAAACAAGGCGTAAGGTGTTGGGTGCTGATAATTTGATTGATAAATAAATGTGTAGGATTTTGTAAATAGTAGATGGATATATAGTGAATAAGTAGTGTAGTAGTAGATAGATTGTAGATAGTGTGAGGGTCGGGATGAATGGTAAGGGTGTAGGAGATGAATAGATGTGTTGAGTGGGCTTGCTGATTGGTTGAGTGTAAATTAAAGAATCAGCAGAAAACGAGTAAACCAAGTCTAAAGGTAATAGTGAAAAAGAGTAGAGGTTAGGGTTGGGTAGAGAGAAGCGAACGAGGTGTGGGAGAGATAGAGATAGAGAGAGAGAGAGAGAGAGAGAGAGAGAGAGAGAGAGAGAGAGAGAGAGAGTGTGTGTGGCTGAGATAGAGAGATATAGCGAGATAGAGAGAGAGCGTGAGGCGAGAAGCACCATAAAATAGAATATATGGCAGATATATAAATATAATATTTAATTGGATAGAATGAGAGAGGGAGAGAGAGAGAGGGGGTTAGGGCAAAAGTATGTGATTGACAATGATAGATAGATCAATAGAATGATAGATAGATTAGATAGATAGATAGATAGATAGATAGATAGATAGAGGGAGCCAGAGGTTAAAAGAGAAATGTGTGTGCGAGGGAGATAGCTGGATAGATATATAAATAAGTAGACAGTGAAGGATGACAAAAGAGATAGTATGTGTGAGTGAGAGGGGGAAAGAGAGAAAAAGGGAGAATTTGAGGAAGAATTTGAAACGAGAAACAAGAAAAAATGATTATTCTTATGTGAGTATGTGTGTGTGAGAGATAGGGTTGTGGAAATGTGTGTATGTGTATCTGTGTCTGTGTGTCTGTCTGTTTCTGAGTGTAAGCGTGAGGGTTAAGTGTGTATATATGTGTTTGTATGTGAGGGGTATTATGTGTGTATATATATGCATGTAATGATTATAGTTATGTATAAATATATATATATATATATATACCTATCTATCTCTCTCTATATATATACACACACATATAGAGATATGGGGGAGGGGAGGCTGATTGCGTGTGGATGAGGGAAAGTATACGTATTGTGTGTTTTAGCGTGTGTGAGAGAGAAAGTGTTTGTACGTGCGTTTGAGTGTGTGTGAGGGAGGAATTCCAACAGTGAAAACGTTTGGTATATGTAATGTTTACATGCAAAATATACACATATTTTGCATGTAAATGCATATGTAAGGATGTGTGTATGTGGTTTTGTGTTTGTGTGTGTGAGTGAGACAAAGGGGGCGAGAGAGAGAATGAGAGAGAGAGAGTGAAAGAGAGAGAAAGTTTGTGAATGAAGAGGAGTACAATTTCTGTCGCGAGAAACTTAAGGCGTGGGTGAAATGAATGAAAGAACAGGAAGTGAGATAGTGAAAGTAAGTTGGGGGTAGGTCTGTTGAGATGTTGCAAAGAAGGGTTAGCTGAGTAGTAGTAGTAGTAGTAGTAGTAGTAGTAGTAGTAGTAGTTGCTGTTGCTGTTGTTGTTGTAATAGTAGTGGTAGTGTTGGTAACCGTGATGATAATTGTAGAAGTAGTAACAGTAGTAATAGTAAAATTAATAGTAGTATTAGTAGTAGCAGTAGTAGTAGTATTAGTAGTACTAGTCGTCGTAGTAGTAGTAATAGTATTATTATCATCTAGATCGTATATAGACAGGATCTTGATTAGGAAAATAGATAGAAATAGTGTAGGCTGCCCACTTTTTAAAACGGTCGCCTATTCAGATCACAAATTTGTGATCTGTACGGTCGACCTAGATAAAACGCGTAGGTTAGGACCGGGTTACTGGAAGCTGAACATGCCATTTCTGGCACGTAAGGCTTACAGGGACCGAGTCAACAATTTAGTTAAGCAAAAGTTGACAGGGGGGATCACCAACAACAGGTGGTGGGGGGCTCTCAAATGGGAGTTTAGAGTAACTTCGATAGAGTTCAGCAAAGAAGTAGCGTTAGAAAAAAATAGAAAGGAGGGGGAGCTGGTAGAAAAGTTAGACGGGCTATTTGTAGTGGGATTGCAAATGACGTGCTATAGGCGAGAATGGCATTGAACCATTTCTTCAATGCGAAACACGAAGGTTGGATTGTCAGAGCTAAGGCGCGTGCGCTGAGAAACGAGGGAACCAAAGCTGTTCGATGGGCCCGCGTGGCGGAGGCGCAGCGTGGTAAAAAAACACAATTCGGTCTTTAGCGGACCGAGAGGGACACGAGATAAGCGATTCCAAGCGGATGTGTGAGGCCTTTCGCCAGCACTTTGCTCGGTTGTTTGGGGAGAGTGGCGAGTCAGAGAGAATAGCGGATTTCAGTCCTTACCTTGACGGCTTGCCACGCATCTCGACAGTCGACGCTGAGCGCTGCGAAAGGCCGATTACTTCAGCCGAAATTCAGAACGCCCTTGTCGGCTGCATGAGGCGCAAGTCACACGGTTTGGATGGTCTGCCCTACGAGCTTTACGTAAATATGCCAGACTTGTTCTCCGATCTTCTCGAAGCACTCTACTGCAACTGGCAGCAGAATGGGAATATTCCCAGTTCTGTGAGCAGGGGAGTGGTGACGCAGATAAGGAAAGACGAGAACAAGAGGGAAACATTAGACAACTTCAGTCCCATAAATCTGCTCAACACAAAGTTTAAGATTTTGGCCAAGGTGTTAGCAAAGAGATTGGCGCTTGTCGTCGATGATTTGGTTGGAGAGGCACAAAATTGCGCAATCCCAGCCAGGTCCATACACGACAATATCCACCTCATGCGATACATCATAGAGAGGGTAGGGTGTAAACCTGGCTTCGGTGGGGCACTGATCAATTTAGATCAATCGAAAGCATTCGATAGGGTCGACCATCGGTATCTGGAGTTTGTCTTCAAAGCAGCTGGCTTCGGCCCTGTCTTCAGAAGCTGGATCGCTGCAATGCACAGCGGCACACGCTCGGTGGTTAAGGTTAATGGCCACCTCTCGGAACCATTTCGGCTCTCCTGATCGGTCCGTCAAAGTTGCCCTCTCTCTTCCCTTCTGTACGTATTGACTCTCGAGCATTTACTGCGGAAGCTGGAGCTGTTGCAGGGCATCCCGCTCGAACCGGGACGTGGAAAGGCGGTGTCGCCTTATGCGGACGACATCACCGTGATGGTATCGAACACCTCAGAAATCGAGGTGGTGGCACCTTATTGAAGGAATATTAACGGTTGACAGGAGCCAAACTTAACCCGGAAAAGTCGGTGGACTTGCAGCTCGGAACCTGGAGAGGCAAGCCCATGCCGTCCAATAGCGTCGTGGGGCGCTGGACAGACGGACCGGTAAAGTTCCTCGGGGTTTGGATCGGCCCAGACCTCCAGGTGGAAAAGAATTGGGACGAGGTAACGAGCAGAGTAGCCAGTCTCACCCAAACATGGGCTGGGAGGAAGCTATCACTGAAAGGTCGCGTGGAGGTGACGAATGCGTACATCGCGTTCCTCATCTACTACCGCTTGACCGTCGAGCCTTGCCCCCGTCCGCGCCTCGTCAAGTTGGAACGGCTCCTCTTCAAATTCTTGTGGAGGGGACAAGTTCCGTTGGTGAGGCGGTCCATCTGCTGCTAGCACCAGGGCTGGGCATGCCGTGGCTAATGATGCGCAGACATGCGTTGAGGCTGCGACATCTCCAGATATTCTGCCTAAACGGTGAACAGGTGTGGTCGCCGTTTATCAGATGGCCTTTCAACAGCACATTTCTTTGACTGACCTGCAGTCCTGGGTCAAGAAGAGACCGAGACTGGGTGACTGGCACCTGGAATGTTGCCAAGCACTCACTACACTCTTCCCCCAATCCCTCATCAACTTCTTCAAGTTTCACCTGGAAAGGGAGGTGACGGTGGAGAGAGAAGTGCTGCCCCCCAGTACATTTGCTAAAAGGTGGATGAATGTGGCGAGAATGGCTCCTGTGAATAGCCCTACTCTGACCATGCGCCTATAGGCTAGCTAACTTGAGGAGTGAGGTGCTCGCCCTGGGTGCCATAGAAGCGCAGGGTGGTTCAGGATTCGTGGGGTACCCGAGTCACCCCAGGGTCCTCCACCCCTATCGGGGAATTTATTTTGTTGTATTTATACATAGTTTATTTTATATTTTTATATCTTCATTGTTAAATTAGTCTTGCCAATGTGCACTTTTACTCGACCTTATTGTAAACCCCCACTGTCCCTGTCTTTGTATTGTCCCCTACATGTCGGCCTTTGTGGCTAATAAATGAAATCATTATTATTATTATTATTATTGTTACTATTATTATTACTTTTTTTCTCTTTTTTTTCCAATTCAATGATGCTCCAGAACAATATAAGAGAGATAATTGGCAATTTAGGTTCTGGAACAAAAAAGATAATTGGCAATAAGGGCAGGGGCCCCATGTTATCAGAGCCTGGGCCCTGTTTGTGTTGTCCCCTACATGTCGGCCCTTGTGGCTAATAAATGAAATCATTATTATTATTATTATTATTATTATTATTATTATTATTGAATGCCATGGTTGACGGAGGCTCGACTCTGTAAGGTATAGTAATTTTTAACCGCTATAACAATTGTAATTTGTTTAAAACTTGAACCAAATTGTAGATAAAAACACCCTCCTCCTCGCGAGAGGGGTCTTTCTGCCAGTTATTTGGCCCTTTGCGGTTAAATAACCGCTTATTGGAGTTTTGTGCCCAATATTCATTTTAAACCGTAAAAAAAACATGGCTACAAAGAAGAATTTTCACAAGTCATTCCCACTCATTCCGTCTTCTTCTTCCTCAATCGTCAGTACATCAGAGAGAAGATTGTCTCTCTCCCTCCTTTCTCTAAATGTGGTGTCGCCTCTTTCGCAAGCGACGCCATTAAAGAAAAAGAAAAATATAGTTTCTGGTAGTTTCTCCACGACGACTACAACGACGAAAAATGTGTGCGGTACATACGGAAAGCCATTTCATTCGTCTGACGTCATGAAGAATAGCAGCAGCAGCAACCATAATAACAGCAGCAGCAGCTGCAACAGTGACAAGGAAAACACTAGTAGCAGCCGCAAAAACACCAACAGCAGCATAAACAACATCAGCAGCAGCAGCAGCAGCAGCAGCAGCAACAGCAACAACAACAGCAGCAGCAGCAACAACAACAACAACCACAGCAACAGCGGCGGCGGCGGTCGTAGTACCAGCAGCAACAACAAAAGTAACAGCAGCTCTGACGACAACAACAACAACAAGAAAGAAAAACCAATATCGTTTGCAGGTATCGCAAAGAACCTGGAAACCATCCTTATAACAAATGAGGAATTACAGGAAGCAAAGAAGATGGTGACGAAAACCGGACACTGAGCAATCTGCAAGGAAGCCGAAACATTTTTCGAAACCCAACAGCACTGTACGGTCACGAACCGTACAGTAAGCACAAAATCACGTAGGGTTGAAAGAGCCACAGAGGCTCAACTACAAAAAGCCTTAGGGTCTGTGTGGCAGTGGAAAACGCATATCACCCGAGGCAAGTAATATGCCACCGTGGACGTGCTTTTTGGCACACTCCAGGAAGCAAAGTCTCAATCCTTAGTAACCCTAACGAGCGAGGAAATGGTGTTGGTGCCCTCCTACTGCGCGCAAAAAATTGTGAGGGTCAAACTGACCCACGTCCTCCCGAGATGGCCCCTTCTTGGCTGGCCGCGTCTGTCCTCATCGGAATCGAGGACAAAACAACTCTACTGCAAGTACAGAAAAAAGTACGAGAAGATTGGGTAGGCACCTCCATTGAGATGTTAATTCAAACCAACCAGTAGTGCATCGAAGCTATCCTGGATGTGATAGACTTCGATAACGGCACTCAACTGCCCATAAGTTTTGAGGGAAAACGCCCGAAATGCTTTCGCTGTGTGTCGAAAACTCACCTCAGGGCCTTCTGCAATGAGAAGACCCTCAAAAAGGAGAAAACCCCCCACCTTCCGAAACCGGCTCCACTGCTACCAGCAACAGGACAGGCAGCAAGCAGGAAGGAAAGGGTCCGTGGCACCCATACCCACGCCACGGAAATCAAGAACAGCAGAAGCAGTGGAAGTATTAACAACAACAACAGTAATACCAACTGCAGCTGTAACAGAGACTCCACTGCAACCATCACCAACAAGAGAAAGTGAAAGAGTGGAGCTGGTACCCCTCCCCGAACTCACAGAATCGGACATGGAGTGTGAGGTGGGAGAGGGATGGCAAAAGGTCGTAAGAAGGCCCAAACGCAGAAGCAGCGCATCGTCGCCTTCGAAAAGGGAGGGAAGAAATGAAAAAAGGGTAAAGGCTACTGCAAAGAGACTTACAGCAGCAACACCACCAACACCATCACCACCCACACTAGCACACCATCACCACTGGCGGCAACCCCACAGCCAACAACAAAAAACCTTCAACACCACCACCACAAGCACCAACATCGCAAACACAACATCAAACACACACACCCAGCAACAACGACAAGAAAATAGCAGAACCACAGCCCACCCAGAAAAAGAAATGCACAGCAATAAATACACACAACAAGAAACTAATGACTTACATAATTGAACACACAGACATTTCACAGCACGACTACATAATATCAGCACCAATCAAAACACCAACGAACATGGTAAGAATAGCACAGAAACAATATACACACATTAAAATAAAATTCCTCAACGCAGTTGGTGATTTCAGAGACCTAGGAGGCACACTCAACCGGAGAGTATATTCGGATATACTCACAGTAGAGCCGACGACCAGCCGAAGGGACGATTCAACGGTCCCTTCACCAGACGATCAAGTGGAAAGGGATGGAAAAACCATCCTTCCTCTACGAGAAGTAAGGTAAGTGGTCTTTCCCATCTTTTCCACTCCATTTCAACATGACCTCACTCAGAATAGGCAGCATAAATGCGCGTGGCTTGGGGTTGTCATGGAAGCAACGCCACCTGCTCAACGACCTCAAGTCACTAAACATGGATGTAGTGGCCATCAGCGAGAACAGAGTCTCCGAAGCACGGATCTTCGCACCGATCTTCGGCTGCTATGATGTGTACGCATCTTCCAGTCGTCCTGGATCGGGGGGAGGAGTTGCTGTGCTTTTTCGGAGAGGTTTGGATCTCGCCATACGGGCCATCTTCCTGGACCTAGAAGGTAAGTTGGTGGTGCTGGACGTGACCAGCGGAGACGGGCAAGCTTTCAGGCTCTGGCCGTCTATGCCCCGAGAGGCGGAGGGCGGCCTGATTTCTTCCGGCGTCTGGAGACCTTTCTAGGAACGTCCCGCTCTTTAGTGTTAGTGGGAGACTGGAACGGTATATTAGATGCACGATGGGACTGTGTGGGATTAGCGGATAGGGGAGGAGGGTGCAAGAGCCTCACCAACCTGCTCAGGCGTTTTGAACTGTCTGACAGGTACCGATTGGATTTCCCGAATGTGCCAATGTGAACTTGGACAAACCGCATCGGGTCATCCAGATCATATCTAGATAGAGTATTTTATAGGGAAATAGATAGGTCTAGCATAGGCTGTCCACAATTCAAGATAGTCAGCTAACGGACCACAAATTCGTGATATGTGTGCTTGACTTAGATAGTCTTCATAGACGAGGACCCGGTTACTGGAAGCTAAACGCGTCCTTACCAGCGCGCGAGACCTACAGAAACTGGATTAGGGAAATAGTTAAGCGAGCGTTGACGGGGGACATCGTCAGCAACAAGTGGTGGTTTGCTCTGAAAAGAGCGATTAGAATAGAGTCCATAAGCTTTAGTAAGGCTTTAGCTATAGAGAAAAATAGAGCTGAGGGAGAACTAGTTAGAAAATTAGACTAGGCGCTTAGCAAAGGCCGCGCGACGACGTACTTGCGGCGAAATTGGCCCTTGACCAATTCTTCAATGCAAGCACGAAGGCTGCGTTGTCAGAGCTAGAGTGCATGCTCTCAGACACGAGGGGACGAAAGCCGTTCAATAGGCCCGAGTGGCAACAAAGCCACGATCTGCTCTTTTGTGGACCGCGACAGGCGCATGCTACTCGATCCCGGGCAAATGTGTGAAGCTTTTCAGCGACACTTCGCTCAGCTGTTCGGGGGCAGCGGCGGACCGGATCGAGGGATGGACTTTAGTGTCTACCTCGACGGACTGCCGCGGCTATCGGCCACTGAAGCGGAGCGTTGCGAAAACCGATAACAGCCGCTGAAGTACGGGAGGCAATGACTGGCTGCACAAGAGGTAAATCGCCTGGTTTGGATGGTCTGCCCTATGAACTTTACGTACAGATGCCAGACTTGTTGGGAGGCCTCTTGGCGGACGTCTACTGCAATTGGCAACATAACGGGAGAATTCCCAGCTCTGTGAGCCGAGGAGCGGTGGCGCTGCTGAGAAAGGATCCGAACAAGGGGGATAACATAGATAATTTCAGGCCCATAAGTCTGCTAAACACAGAGTTCAAGATTTTGGCCAAGGTGCTAGCAAAGAGGTTGGCGCTTGTCGTTGGTGGTCTGGTGGGAGAGGCGCAAACATGCGCCACTCCCGACAGATCCGTCCACGACAACTTCCACCTCATGCGATACATCGTAGAGAGGGTAGCTAGGGAACCTGGCACGAGTGGGGCCTTGATCAATTTAGATCAGTCGAAAGCTTTCGATAGGGTCGACCATCGTTACCTAGCGGCAGTCCTGAAGGCGGTTGGCTTTGGGCCCGTCTTCAGAGGCTGGATCGCTGCCATGCACAGCGACATCTGCTCTGTGGTGAGAGTGAACGGTCACCTTTCGGAACCGTTCAACATCATGCGCTCGGTCCGCCAACGATGTCCCCTCTCGTCCCTCTTGTACGTTTTGACTCTCGAGCCATTACTGCACACACTGGAGATGTTGAGGGGGTCCCACGCGAACTAGGATGCGGAAGATCCGTGTCAGCATATGCGGATGATGTCACCGTAGTGGTGTCGAAAGCCAAACACATCGAGGCGATCGGCACTACACTAAGAGAATACGAAGCGGTGACAGGAGCAACGATCAACCAGGAAAGGTCAGTGGGCCTGCAGCTCGGCACCTGGAGAGGTAGGTCCATGCCGTCCAACAGCGTCGTCGTGCGCAGGATGGACGGACCGGTTAAATTGTGTGGTTCGGTCGGGACCTCCAGACGGACAAAAACTGGGCCGAGGTGACGAGTAGGGTGGCTTCTCTCACCCAGAAATGAGCGGAGAGGAAGCTATCCCTGAAAGGTCGAGCGGAGGTGGATAACGCGTACATCGCGTCCGTCATCTACTACCGCCTGACCGTCTTACCTTGTCCTAAGCCCCGCCTGACTGCGCTGGAGCGTTTGCTCTTTCGCTTTTTGTGGAACGGACGCGCTCCGATGGTCAGGCCGTCAATCAGCTGTCAACAGCCGCTACGTGGAGGGCTGGGCATGCCATGGCTGATGATGCGCAGACACGCGCTCAGGCTACGACATCTCCACCTTTTCCTCGACGGTGATCAGGTGTGGTCGCCGTTTGCTAGACACGTCTTTACCCAGCTCGTCTCCTTGACGGAGCTGCAGTCCTGGGTCAAGCGAAGACCGAGAGGGAGCGCTTGGAGACTGGAATGTCTTCAGGCGCTCACAGCCCTCGACCAATCGGGCAATGTGATCGGTGGAAACTCCACCTTGGCGTTCTATAAGGGATTAGTGGAGGGGAAGAGCGACGACGTACTTGGAGAATCTCTAGGCGTCGACGAAAATCAACTAGCCAATCTCTTTGGAAGGACTTTCGGGCCGGGGCCTATGGACAACTTCCAGAAATCCCTGGCCTGGCAGTGCTACCGAGGAGCTTTGCCAGTTCGGGATAAACTCTACAGGCGTGGACGTGCCGTCAGCCGGGCATGTCCGAGATGCTGCAGGACGACGAAACCGTCTTGCACGCACTCGTCCAGTTTCCGAGCATTGCTGACTTGTGGGTTTATGTCGAACACCTGCTGTCACGTGTAGGACGGATCCGGCTATCAGCTGAGTCCATCGTGAGGATTGCCCCGCCCTCCTCCTTTAGCCTGGAAGGGCAGGCAGTTTTTATCTGTCTGGTGGCCATGGCGAAAGAGATAGTATGGTGGACTCGTTTGAAAGGGCTGAAGACGAGCACTTACCTCTTCGGTGAAGCCCTGATTAACTTTTTCAAATTTCATTTGAAAAGGAAAATCAGGGTAGAGAGGGAAGTGCTCTCTTCCCAGCATTTTGTTGAAAGATGGGTGAGAGAAGCAAGTATGGCCCGAATGAATGGGCCTACTCTGAGTATGTGTCTGTAAATTAAAGGTGGAAAACTGGGAGAGGGCACTTGCACAGGGTCACTGTGGCCTTTTAATGGTCTTTCTCCACAAATGTCCCTCGGAAGTCTCCCCTCTATTGGGGAATTTTTCATTGTTATTTTTTTTATTACATCCTCTGTTTATTTTTACACGCAGAAATGCCCATTTGTACCGTCCTGTATTGTCCTGTACTATCCTTAATGTCTACTTTATGTAAACTCTTGTGGTTAATAAAGAAAACATTATTATTATTATTATTATTATTATTATTATTATTATTATTATTATTATTATTATTATTGGCGACCTACGTAGTAAATCGTATCATCGTGAGCTCCGCAAAGGTTTGTTATTTCCGTTTGTTAAAAATTGCCATTTATGGAAAATTTTATTGTTAACTGTTTATAAGCACACATACATTGTTTTCCGAAAAGGACACCCAAAAAGATTGGGGCCTTGTGCCCAAAATTTTAACTTTTATTATTATCCAAAAATTTCTTTGAAAAAAAATGGCTAATTCCCCTCTGCACGAAGCAGCTGAAAGCCTTCCTCACAAAATAACACCTCACACCGACACCACCATTGTAAATGTTACTACGTTTGCCAACACAAAAAAAAATATAAGCAGTAGCAATATTTTAAATTTGTCTCAGGCAGACATTCATTTCCCGCCATTACCAATGACTGCAGGTGTTAAAGCCTCCACCACCACCACCACCGCGACAACCACCACCCCCACCACCACCGCGACAACAGAAACAAAAGAAGAAAAAAATAAATTAACTCGTGATGACGAAATGAAATCAAGCACAATGGACTCTTCCGCACCAAAGACAAATGACGTCACCACCACAACTGAAACAAAAATTAAGATTAACACAAATAACGATAGCAACAACAACAACAATGACATTATAAAACCGACCCTCAGTTTCCCCATCGTAGCAAAACAATTCGAAGCGTTCACGGTAACTCAAGAAGATTTAGAAAATGCCAAACAAATGGTAAAGAAAGATGGGTACAGGGTCAGCCTCACCCCCCCACCTAATAAAATGGAGCATCGGCGCCTGTGCACCATGTCGTATAGAACAATAAATGTAAAATCGCGCCGAGTGGAACGGGCATCCGAGTCCCAAATCCAAAAAGCTTTGGGACATGTGTGGGCAAGAAAAACCCACATCAGACGTGGGCAAAAGTATGGAACCGTGGATGTGTTCTTTGAAACACCAGAGGAGGCTAGAGAACACTCCATGGCCCCATTAAAAAGTGACGACTTCATACTCGTCCCAAGCTATTGTGGCCAGAGACTCGTAAAGATCAGGGTGACCCACGTTCCACCGGCCATCGAAATTCCCTGGCTAATAGCGGCTGTCATCGCCGGCATCGAGGCCAACACGAAAATAATAACAATAGCAAAAGAAAAGCAGGAAAACTGGTCCGGATCTGGGATGGAGCTCCTGATCCAAGCGGACCAAAAAAGCATTGAGGAGATCCCAGAGGTAATAGACCTCACTGACGGCAGCCACCTCACGGTAATTGTCGAGGGCAGAAGGCCTAGGTGTGTCGTTTGTGGTGAAGGAACCCACCTAAGGGCTTTCTGCCCTCAGGCTAAAAGGTTGAGGCCACCTCTCCTACCCACCCCAGTGACAAAACCATCAACACCACCAGTAGCAGAGATGGCAGCAACAACTGTAGCAGCAACAACAGAAGCAACTATAACAGCAACAACCCCAGCAACAGTAGCAAAACCAACACCACTACCACCACCAGCAAAACCAACACCACCACCACCACCCAACGCTTCAGAACTAGCACCAGCGCCTACACCATCCACCACACCACAACCAAAACTAACGGCTGTGGAGGATTTTCCACTCCCCGGCCTATCACAACTGGAGACAGATTGTGACGACGAGGAGTGGGAAACGATATCCGGAAAAAAAAAAAGAAACCAAAAAAGAAAAAAATTCTCTTCCTTCCCCCTCCAAAAACAAAATACAGAGGGAAACAAATAAACTAAGAAACAAAAAAGTTAGGACAGATATGCCACCATCCACACCAGCATCACCAACCCCATCAACCCAAACACCAACACCATCACCATCATTATCCCCAGCACCACCATCACCTACACCACAAAAGTCACCAAAATTCGAAACAGAAACAAACCCACAACAAACGCAAACAAAACAAAACAACCAAAACGATACACACTACACAGCATTAAATTTGAACAACAAGCAATTATTACACTACATCCAACACAACACCAGCATCACAGAAAAAGACTACACAACAACCCCAAAATTCACACCACCTCCACACATACAAATCACTCGCATCACACAGAAAACGTACATGACACTAAAACAAAAATTCCCCAAAGACATCGGAGACTTCCGACAAGCACTCTCCAGGAGGATTTATAAGGACATCCTTCCTGAGGAGGCCACAAGCAGTGAAAAGGATGGAAAAGCCGTCCTTCCCCTACGAGAAGTAAGGTAAGTGGTCTTTCCCATCTTTTCCACTCCTTTTCAACATGACCTCACTCAGAATAGGCAGCATAAATGCGCGTGGCTTGGGGTCGTCATGGAAGCAGGGCCACCTACTCAACGACCTCAGGTCACTAAACATAGATGTAGTGGCCATCAGCGAGACCAGAATCTCCGAAGCACAGGCTTTCGCACCGATCTTCGGCGGCTACGATGTGTACGCATCTCCCAGCCGTCCGGGATCGGGGGGAGGAGTTGCTGTGCTTTTTCGGAGAGGTTTGGATCTTGCCATACGGGCCATCTTCCTGGACCCAGAAGGTAAGTTGGTGGTGCTGGACGTGACCAGCGGAGACGGGCAAGCTTTCAGGTTAGTGGCCGTCTATGCCCCGACAGGAGCAGGGCGGCCTGATTTCTTCCGGCGTCCGGAGACCTTTCTTGGAACGTCCCGCTCTTTAGTGTTAGTGGGCGACTGGAACGGGATCTTAGATGCACGCTGGGATTGTGTGGGATTAGTGGATAGGGAAGGAGGGTGCAAGAGTCTCACCAACCTGCTCAGACGTTTTGAACTGTCTGACAGGTACCGAATGGATTTCCCGAATGTACCAATGTGGACTTGGACAAATCGTATAGGGTCATCCAGATCATATCTAGATAGAGTATTTTGTAGGGAAATAGATAGGTCTCGCATAGGCTGTCCACAATTCAAGATAGTCAGCTACACGGACCACAAATTCGTGATCTGTGTGCTTGACTTAGATAGGCTTCATAGACGAGGACCCGGCTACTGGAAGCTAAACGCGTCCTTACCAGCGCGCAAGGCCTACAGAGACCGGATTAGCGAACTAGTTAAGCGGGCGTTGACGGGGGCCATCGTCAACAACAAGTGGTGGTTTGCTCTGAAAAGAGCAATTAGAATAGAGTCCATTAGGTTTAGTAAGACTTTAGCAATAGAGAAAAATAGAGCAGAGGGAGAATTAGTTAGAAAATTAGATGAGGCGCTTAGCAAAGGCATCGCGACCGACGTGCTTGCGGCGAAATTGGCCCTTGACCAATTCTTCAATGCAAAGCACGAAGGCTGCGTTGTCAGAGCTAGGGTGCGTGCTCTCAGACACGAGGGGACGAAAGCCGTTCAATGGGCCCGAGTGGCGGAGGCGCGTCGTGGCAACAAAGCCACGATCCGGTCTTTGGTGGACCACGACGGGCGCATGCTACTCGATCCCGGGCAAATGTGTGAAGCTTTTCAGCGACACTTCGCTCAACTGTTCGGGGGCAGTGGCGGGCCGGATCGAGGGATGGACTTTAGTGTCTACCTCGACGGACTGCCGCGGCTTTCGGCCACTGAGGCGGAGTGTTGCGAAAAGCCGATAACAACCGCTGAAGTACGGGATGCAATGACTAGTTGCACAAGGGGCAAATCGCCTGGTTTGGATGGTCTGCCCTATGAACTTTACGTACAAATGCCAAACTTGTTCGGAGGCCTCTTGGCGGACGTCTACTGCAACTGGCAACAGAACGGGAGAATTCCCAGCTCTGTGAGCCGAGGAGCGGTGGCGCTGCTGAGAAAGGATCCGAACAAGGGGGATAACATAGATAATTTTAGGCCCATAACTCTGCTAAACACAGAGTTCAAGATTTTGGCCAAGGTGCTAGCAAAGAGGTTGGCGCTTGTCGTTGGTGGTCTGGTGGGAGAGGCACAGACATGCGCCATTCCCGACAGATCCATCCACGACAACCTCCACCTCATGCGATACATCGTATAGAGGGTAGCTAGGGAACCTGGCACGGGTGGGTCTTTGATCAATTTAGATCAGTCGAAAGCCTTCGATAGGGTCGACCATCGTTACCTAGCGGCAGTCCTGAGGGCGGCTGGCTTTGGGCCCGTCTTCAGAGGCTGGATCGCTGCCATGCACAGCGACATCTGCTCTGTAGTGAGAGTGAACGGTCACCTTTCGGAACCGTTCAACATCATGCGCTCGGTCCGCCAAGGATGTCCCCTCTCGTCCCTATTATACGTATTGACTCTCGAGCCATTACTGCACAAACTGGAGACGTTGAGGGGGGTCCCGCGCGAACTAGGATGCGGAAGATCCGTGTCAGCATATGCCGACGATGTCACCGTAGTGGTGTCGAGCGCCAAACACATCGAGGCGATCGGCACTACACTAAGAGAATACGAAGCGGTGACAGGAGCAATGATCAACCAGGAAAAGTCAGTGGGCCTGCAGCTCGGCACCTGGAGAGGCAGGTCCATGCCGTCCAACAGCGTCGTCGGGCGCTGGACGGACGGACCGGTTAAATTGCTAGGGGTCTGGTTCGGTCCAGACCTCCAGACGGACAAAAACTGGGACGTGGTGACGAGCAGGGTGGCTTCTCTCACCCAGAAATGGGCCGAGAGGAAGCTATCCGTGAAAGGTCGAGCGGAGGTGGCGAATGCGTACATCGCATCCGTCATCTACTACCGCCTGACCGTCGTACCTTGTCCTAAGCCCCGCCTGACTGCGCTGGAGCGTTTGCTCTTTCGCTTCTTGTGGAAGGGACGCGCTCCGATGGTCAGGCGGTCCATCTGCTGTCAACACCCGCTACGTGGAGGGCTGGGCATGCCGTGGCTGATGATGCGCAGACACGCGCTCAGGCTACGACATCTCCACCTCTTCCTCGACGGTGATCAGGTGTGGTCGCCGTTTGCAAGACACGTTTTTCCCCAGCTCGTCTCCTTGACGGAGCTGCAGTCCTGGGTCAAGCGAAGACCGAGAGGGAGCGCTTGGAGACTGGAATGTCTTCAGGCGCTCACAGCCCTCGACCAATCGGGCAATGTGATCGGTGGAAACTCCACCTTGGCGTTCTATAGGGGATTAGTGGAGGGGAAGAGCGACGACGTACTTGGAGAAACTCTAGGCGTCGACGAAAATCAACTAGCCAATCTCTTCGGAAGGACTTTCGGGCCGGGGCCTATGGACAACTTCCAGAAATCCCTGGCCTGGCAGTGCTACCGAGGAGCTTTGCCAGTTCGGGATAAACTCTACAGGCATGGAGGTGCCGTCAGCCGGGCATGTCCGAGATGCGCGCAGGGCGACGAAACCGTCCTGCACGCACTCGTCCAGTGTCCGAGCATTGCTGACTTGTGGGTTTATGTCGAACACCTGCTGTCACGTGTAGGACCTATCCAGCTATCAGCTGAGTCCATCGTGAGGATTGCCCCGCCCCCTTCCTTTAGCCTGGAAGGGCAGGCAGTTTTTATCTGTCTGGTGGCCATGGCGAAAGAGATAGTATGGTGGACACGTTTGAAAGGGCTGAAGACGAGCACTTACCTCTTCGGTGATGCCCTGATTAACTTTTTCAAATTTCATTTGAAAAGGAAAATCAGGGTAGAGAGGGAAGTGCTCTCTTCCCAGCATTTTGTTGAAAGATGGGTGAGAGAAGCAAGTATGGCCCGAATGAATGGGCCTTCTCTGAGTATGTGTCTGTAAATTAAAGGTGGAAAACTGGGAGAGGGCACTTGCCCTCATGGTCAGGGCCACTGTGGTCTTTTAATGGGCTTTCTCCACAAATGTCCCTTGGAAGTCTCCCCCCTATTGGGGAATTTTTCTTTGTTATTTTATTTCAACCTCTGTTTTTTTTACACGCAGAAATGCCCATTTGTACCGTCCTGTATTGTCCTGTACTGTCCTTAATGTCTACTTTATGTGAACCCTTGTGGTTAATAAAGAAAACATTATTATTATTATTATTATTATTATTATTCTTTGAGTCTCAGTCGTTGATGTTATTTAACTGGAAAGTTTGTTGAAATGAATATCAAGCCGCTACCTGCAGCCTCAGATATTCAGGACGTATTGGAGGTTTCTTGCTGTTCCCAGCCAGCATGCCTTTTGAAGTGTTCCAAAAAGCGGGGCTAAACTAATCTTCTTTAACCATCCTTGGTAACTCTTTGAGATAGTACCTAGTGCGCCTATGACAATCGGGACGACCCTCACTTCATGGCACTTCCAAATCCTTTTTACCTCCCATTTTAAGTCCTGGTATCGGTACATTTTGTCCCTCTCCATTTCTTGCACTCTCGTGTCAAATTGGCAGGCTACATCTACAATCAGGCACGATCTTTTTTCCTTGTCCCAAACCACCAGGTCAGGCCTATTGTGTTCCAGTTTCTTGTCCGTCTGTATCCTAAATTCCCAGCCTTTATAGCGAGTCTGGGCTAGGTGTTTACACTCGGATACAATGTGAGCCACAGTCTCCTCTCCACAGATCCTACACAGTGGGCTAGCCTCCTCCTTGTAAATATGGTGTTTCACCCACTTCGTTCTGAGGGCCTGCTCTTTCGCAGCCATTAGCATTCCTTCTGTAGTCTTTTTAAGGTCTCCTCTTTTTAACCAGTTCCATGTCTGTGGATCTCTAAATTCAGTTTTCTCAAAGAAGGTATTATGAAGGGATTTTTACTGAAGGTTGCTCTTCCTCCTTGTTGTTATTTCCTCCTGGACATCCCCTGGTCTATTGTCCTCTCCTTAAGTACAATTCTGAGCATTGGCTCCCTACTGTCAGTCACGTATTTGTGCAGGTTGTTTTTCTCCATCTGAACACAGTCCTCTATGCTGATAAAACTTCTTCCACCTTCAGATCTCTTTAAGTAGAGTCTATCGACATCACTCCTCTTGTAGAACATGTTGTAGATAGTCAATAGCTTCCTAGTCTTCCTACCCATTTCTTTTTGGTCAGCAACATTGCATTTCAGAATTCTCGCACTGTACCTAATAATAGACACAGCTCGGGGCTTCACTGCACTTATGACATTCCTACTATTTAGATGTGATTTTAATACGCTCCTTACTCTCCTAATGTACTCAGATCTTATCAATTCCTTCATTTTTTTGTCCTTGATGTCATCTGCCCGAAGAACACCATAATATTTGTATCCTTCTTCAGTGTCAATTTCCTTTATCATCTCATCTGTTGTTACCTGGATTCCGTTGCTTCTGTAACTTATGCTCGCAGGAAACATTACAAATGCTGTTTTCGAAGGACCAACTCCTAAACAAGAGAGGCGAACTGGTAGCTGCCTGCAAACACAGATTGCGTAAGACTTACCTCGCCCTCAAACCCCATAATGACCCGGGGGGGGGGGGGGGGGGTTACGGCTGAAACACCCGACTTGCCGATTTTGTAAGGGGTAACACCTGCTTACAAAGGTAGACGCAACTTTTTTTAATCTTTTCCTCTGTTTCCTTCTTCCCCCATCTCTTGCTAGTCCTTCCACCCCAGATCTCCTTCCTTGTTTTTTTTTCACCTTTTCGCCTACCTCGATGCAGCCCATCGGTCCTCTGTAGCCTCAGTACCTCCATCCCCCTAATTTTAAGACAGAATTGGCCGATTACGCTTTTGATAGCAGATGTGTTAGACCCCAGTAAATTGTTTTCTTTCTGGTTGCTGCTCCATTTCTGTGATTTCTAAATTCTTAGTGGTATTTTTGTATTAGTATTCTTGTATTAGTATTTCTGTATTAGTATTCTGAATTAATATTTCGTATTAGTATTTTTGTAGTATATTTTTGTATTTTTGTTCTCAACTTATTAACCTGTCATTGTAAAATAGCATTGGCTGATTACCACTAACTATAGCAATGGTGTTAGACACCCTGTAAAGCCGACTGTATAACATTCTTTCACTACAATCTCGTATTTAGTATTTTTCTCCACCTATTAAACTGTTCTATAGCTTAGCAATACCAATGAGAGATTTGGTGATTGTAGAAGGGGAGTAGTAACCAGAAATTGTTTTTTATATATTTATTTCCTTATTTTTAAAATGTTTTTTTTTGTTTACTCCCTTTCGATTTACCTATTCTTTCAACTTCTCCTCCCCCTCCCTTCTCCAGTACACTTTTTTCGACCTTCTATACACTATCCTTAGAATCTGCTGTATAGATTTCACTTTCAACGCTTGACTGGGTTTCCCCCACTCCCTCTTTGTTCTACCGGCAAGTTCAGCTACCCCTACCTCCCACCAAATGCCATGATAGAATCATCTGTCTTTACAACACATTTTTGACCAATCCTTTGGACAATTACTATCTTCCCATATAAGGAATTACCCCCTGAGAAGTTCGGCTATTTATTTACCAGGCTA
>OZ024742.1:60359185-60366685 GCA_964016885.1 Eledone cirrhosa
TGTAGACATGCTTTGATAACATTTTTCATTAACTAAGACTATTTTATAGGCTAACTTCCTTTGATTTATGAACGCAAATCATGAGTTATAAAAGTAGGAAAATGTGTAATTTATTATATTCCCTTATTTCTTCTAATGCTATCTAGGTTTTGGGGCCATATAGATATTTACATTCATATCGTTCCCATGTTGATATTCACCTGAACGTTTCCACACGTTTCACGAAAACTAGAAAGAATGAAGTGAAATATGAAAATTTATCTGTGTGGGAAATGTATTGGTTAATGTAAGTAAACATACAGAAGATGCAATTGGAATCTGTCAGAAGGTTTATTTACAATAATTAATAATTTAACAGGTTTCACATGTTTCATTATTTTCAAATGTTAGGACAGATTGAGAGATGTGTGGCTATACCGACATGTCGGTATAGCTACACATCTCACCATCTATCTATATATATAAAAATTAGGATTGGTGCTCAGGAAAAAGCGATGTATACATGAATATATGTATAGTATATTTGGTAATATACCGTATGTTTAATTAAAAACATTTTGAAGACCTAGCGCTATCATTTTAAAGTAGTGACTATGTCACTTACTTCTTTTTTATATATATTAAAATATATATATATTAAAATAACAGATTAAAGTTTAAGTAAAGAATCGCTGCGTTCACCTTAACGGGATCTTCTGAAACTTTATATATTATCCTTATCGAGGCTTCTTCGGATTTTAGTCTTCACGTTTATTATTATTACTATATATTTATATATATATATTAATATATATATATATATATATATATATTTATTTAGGTTTATTGATTCACCACTGGATAGAACTGGTCATTCCGTATGGTCAATCTCGGTGTAATATTATGGAGAGCACTCAACGTAATGCAACTCACCCGTCTTCGTTTGTGTAGTTGGTGGTGCGAGTACGGAGTTAATTATTATAAAATAACAGGAGGCTGGACTAGTGTAAATCCTTGAAAGGTTTATTATACTATGAACATTTCAATGACCGGGTTCAGTCTGAATACGATGATATCATATTTTCAAAATATAACAAAGGAATATAATAGATAACAGGGGCGGCCGACTGAGGTAGAAGCTGCTAAATAGTCGGTCGCCCTCTTGTCTCTGATTTTCAGCCCCATGGATTTTATCTATTATATTCCTTTGTTATATTTCGAATACCTGATGATATCACCGGATTCATATATAGGTATATATATGTGTGTGTGTATATAAATATATATGTATATATATATATATTTATATACAGACACACATATATATACCTATATATATATATATATATATATATATTTATACACACACACACATATATATACCTATATATATATATATAGGTAGATATGAAGAAATGCTCTAGATGGTGAGTTATGTAATAACGTTTTGTGTACAATTACAGAGTGTGTAACTGAGACGGTATAAACATATACATATATCTAATATGAATGTATGTAATCATGCCAGAAAATAAAAATGTCTGAAATTTGAAAAAAATGATAAACATCTTTATTTGATATTCTGGTCTTATTGAACCCCCATCTGATGAAGTTTATATTATCATTCTTTCAACCACAAGCAAATATGTAATTGATGGGTATATGTACTTATTCGCTCTTAGTATTATTCTGAATTGGACAGACTCATTTGCATATAATTAGTGCACATATGCAGTTATTAATAATTAGAACACAACTTATTCAGAAAGAATTTTTGTTTAAACGACCTGATGATCGCAAATGACAGGGTTTTGATGTTGCTATTTCAAATGATCTATTCTATATCGTGCAGAAATCCATAATTTACTCTTCGCGTTGATATACATGTTTGAACGTGGTGGTTTAACTGCTCAGTATTCCTTTGCCTATGGTGCTAGATTTCCATCTTGATTAACGTGATTTGTAAGAGGGTGCATTTCACTAATAGAACACCCAGTTCTCTTCCAGACACATGTTGTAAGGTATTGCCACTGTCAGCAAGTTGTATTCAGCTACTAAATCATCTCTATTTATTCAAGCTGCTCTAAAGGTGAACCCTGATCATATTTACGGTTTTCTTTAGCTCCAGTTCTGTGACAAAAGGTTAAGGGATGCGTCTATTTAGTTAGTTCTCACATGAAGACATTAGTAAATAATATTTATGAATGTATGTGTGTGTAAATGTATACATTTTTATACACACGCACACACACACACACACACACACATATCTACATCTATATCTATCTATAGGGGTCCTAAATATTTATATATATATATATATAGTAATAATAATAAATTTGAATACTAAAATCCAAAGAGGGCTCGAAAAGTTTCAGAAGATCCCGTTAGGGTGAAAGCAGCGATTCCTTGCTTAAACTTTAATCTGTTATTTTAATAAATATATATATATACATATATATGAAAAGATTCAGGACGGCTGAGCTCCGATGGCTGAGATTCGGATCTAGCTGTTGAAACGGACGAGGCTCAGGCCTCGGAGTTCTGCATATTTTCATATTACCCACTCTACTACCCATGTATCGAGTACCCTGGTAGGTTATGGTCTAGCTGGTTTTTATCACACCTTTTCTGATATATATATATGACAGGTTTGTCAAATTATCCTGAGTCGGTTTTCTCCTTGCTTTGTTCACTGAGGCTGGCTTATCGGTCGCAATCTTCAATTTGCAAGGCTGTCTAAATGTAATGTTATTACTCTAAGGTAAAATACAATATTGAGTGCTTAGCTGCACATTCCGATTGCATTCGTTAGCTTAGTTGCAGCCAAAGCTTCGATTATGCTGAACTTCCATTTGTATATATATATTAAGAGTGTGTCAGAGACACATATTTAACGTTGCAATATTCATCCATTTGCATTCAACCAACTATTCATGAAACACTCTATCCATTATTTCCGAATTTGATACTCAAGAAATAAACGTCAACTGCACAAAATCTTACAGATTAAATAGTCTTTTGCTCGGGATCACGATCTGTTTGGATGAGAATGCACTCCATGATAAATTCTATCTAAGTAATTTGTTCTAGGAATTTGCTTGAAACATCTGTGAGATTAGAATGGAGCCGAATGGCATTTCCATACCTAATGCCATAGATGATAAAATTCTGTTCTTAAATATTTACAACAAAAGGAAGAAATACGTTTGACTCTGAATATTATTCTCAGCAATGTCGCATAAGCCGGATAATGGGGTCAATATTGTTCCTTGTAAGCTCTCGTAGCGCTTTTTTCCGTCTATGGACATAAATAATATTATATATATATGTATATATATATATATATATTTTTATATATATATATATATATATATATATATATATATATATATATATATATATATATATATATATATATATATATGTATATATATATATATATATATATATATATATATATATATATATATATATATATATATATATATATATATATATATATATATATATATATGTATATATATATATATATATATATATATATATATATATATTTATATATTTATATATATATATTTATATATACATATTTATATATATATGCGCCAGCATGGCCTCAGCCGGACGGCTGGAACAGGTAAAATAATATATATATATATATATATATATATATATATATATATATATATATATATATATATTAGAAAGTGAGGTTTTTTTACAAAATGAAAAATAACCGAGGTGCTCTACACGAGTGAAAGTATAAAGAAAAAAAGATGAATTCGAAATGCAACTGGAGTTTTATTTAAACAAATATATATATATATTTATTTGGTTCCTTTACCGGTTTCACAGTTCTTCTGCTTTTCAAAAGTAGAGTTGAGATGGAGGGTCCGTGGTTTTTCTCACATCTGGTTGGTCTTTGAATGTTACTTGTTTTATATGAAAAAAAGTGGCTCGAAACGCCAGGTTTTTAGAGAAGTAATTTGATTGGTTGGTCAATAAGTATAATAAATTTCGCGCCAGTTCGCGTTACAAAGTTTATCAAACAAGGGGGGGGGGGCTCAGGTTGTTTTTTCACATATGAGTGTTTGAATTTTTTTTACTTAAAAAAAAGGGGCTCACGAAGGCTTTTTTTTTTAAAAATGTAATTTGATTGGTTATAAATAAAATTATGACTCTGTCACGTGAACAAGTTCATTACATTTCGCGCCCGTATTTGGGAATTTATTTTGTAGCCTTTTAGAGAATTTTATGACAATAAAAAAAGTGGCGCACGAAGGCTTTTTTAAAAAAATGCAATTTGATTGGTTATAAATGGAATTATGACTATCACGTGAACAAGTGAATTAAATTTTGCGCCCGTATTTGGGAATTTATTTTGTAACCTTTTAGAGAGGGAAAATTGTTCTGGTTCAGTGAATATGGCTAGTTCGCTGGGGTGTCAGAGTTCAGATTTTCTATTGAAATAAAGAAAGTAAACATATGTATATTTATTTGTGTGTGTGTGTGTGTGTGTGTGTGTGTGTGTGTGTGTGTATGTGTGTGTGTGTGTGTGTGTGTGTGTGTGTGTGTGTGTGTGTGTGTGTGTGTGTGTGTGTGTGTGTGTGTGTATGTGTGTGTATGTGAGTGTGTGTGTGTGTGTGTGTAGGAAGATGATTCTATTGGTAGAAATGGGGGATGGAGTTATGTGTGTGTGTGGGAGTATATTAAGATGGAGAGAATATATATATTTTGTGTGTGTGTGTGTGGGAGTACGCTAAGATGGAGAGAATATATATATTTTGTGTGTGTATGAGTGTAGGAAAGTGATTCTATTAGTAAAAATAGGGGAGGGAATTGTGTGTGGGTGTGGGTGGGGGTGGGGGTTATGTGTGTGTGTATGGGTGTTATGTGTGTGGGGGAGTATGGTTAGCATGTTAAGATGAAGAGAATATATATTTTGTGTGTGTGTGTGTGTAGGAAAATGATTACGTTTGTAGGAATATTTTTGAATGAACATATTTTCCTTACTTATTCGTATTTGTTCTGTTGTATTGCCAGCGCAAACGTATGTTAAGGTTTATTTAGTTCGGGTTTTTATTTTCTAAAGTAGAAGGTGTTATGTGTGTGTGTATGTGTCTGTTTGGATGATTAGCATGTTATGGTGTTGACATAATGTATATTAAACCATATTTAATCCTGGTCTATATTTTTGAATAAAAATATTTTCCTTCTTTATTCGTATTTGTTCTGTTGTATTATCAGAGCAAAGGTAAAATGGGAAGACTTGGAATTTGGGTGTCTTATTACTTGCGAAAATGTCTAGATTTGCGCTTAGTGGTATCTGTCTCGTGGTTGGATCTCGTAATTGTTGGCCATGAACTGTCATTCTATTTCTGAGTGTGAGTTTAGTTTGTCCTATATAATCTTCATTGCATCCTTTACATTTCATGGCATAAAGTAGATTTTTTGATGAGCAAGTGAAGTGATTTTTTACAGCAAAATGTTGTCCTGATTTAAATGTATACGTGTTGCCTTCAATGAGGTGAGTGCAGGTTCCACAATTAGAGCGACCACATTTTTAGACAGTTGGTTGTGTGTTTGTGGTAGGCAATTTGGCATTGTAATTTGGAGTAATGTTTTCAGGGATTTCGGTTCTCTTTTGCTTTTGATTATTTTGTGTGTTTCAAGGGCTTTTTTCATTCTTGGATCTTGCTTCAGTAGTGGAATCTTCTTGTGAACAGTGTTGTAAGCTTCCGCATTTATTGGGTTGTGTGTTGAGATATATGATAGAATATTGGACGTACCTTGAATTTGTTTCTGTTTTCGTAATTCATCAATGCTATTACTTTAGCCCTTTCTATTCCATTATTTATTAGTAATGGTGGGTACTGTCTTTCGAGTAGAATTTCCTTTAATTCTTTAAGTCTTTTATTTGGCCTTTCATAATTGGAGACAATTGTGCAAATTCTTCTTGCTAGGTTAAAAGGAATGTTCGTTTTCGTGTGCTTTGGATGGTTGGAGGTTAATAGCAGGTATTGTTTGGAATCTGTTGGTTTGTAGTGTATGTCAGTTTCAATATTTGTGTCTTTTTTTAAGATTAAGATGTCCAGAAATGGGAGTTGATCTTGGCTGTATTCCATCGTGAATTGGATGTGGTTATTGATGCCGTTTATTAAATTTTTGAAATCATTCAGTTGGTCCAAAGAATGAGACAATCATCCAAGTAGCGTTTCCAATTCTCTGATAAATATTTGTGGAAGTTCAATCCGTATTTTGATTTGGACTGTTCATAAATCTGGACTTCTAAGTATGCCATGACTAACTTGGCATAAGTCGGAGCGGATTTTGTACCCATCGCAGTCCCAGATATTTGCTTGTAAGTACTGCCATCGAAATAAAACAAATTGTTCTGTAAAGTAAATTTTAATCCCTCGGTGATGAAGCTTTTTTCTATTCTGCCAGGTGTCTCATTGAGATATTTCTCTAGCCAGAATGTTATTGCTTGTAGTCCGTATTGGTGTGGGATCGTTGTGTAGAGATTCACTAAATCGAAAGACACAATAATAGTATCGTTGTTGACATGTTTGGGGAGGTGGTTTGAGAGGTCCAGATGGTCTCTTACAAGGCTTGGTATGTGTTTGAGAATTGGTTTTAGTAGTATGTCTATAAAGTTGGTCAGTCTGTGTGTTTCACATTGTGGGCCCGCTGCAATTGGTCTTAATTTAAGGTCTGTGGGGTATTGTGTGTTCACGCAGGCTGAGGTGGATTGTTTACAGGCATCGTTCATTATTTTACAATTGTGGATCTTCGGAAGTCTGTAAAGGTTGGTGGTTTTGTATTCAAAATGTGTTAAATAATCGCGTTCCTTTTAGTTAAGTCTTCCTGGTATCGACAAATCAGTGTGTTTAACCTGGTCATTGTTTTTGATTGCTGGTAGTTTTTTTACTCTTTCATACTAATTAGTATTTTGTAAGAGAGAGAGCATAGAATTTATATATATATATATATATTGGAAAGTGTGTGTAATCATTGGTACAGTTAGGTATATTAAGACAGGGGGGAAGAAAAAATGGCTTCACTTGTGCTTTCAACAAATTTATTTTCTTCACAAAATCCCAAAATAATTTTTTTCCTGATTAGAAAAAAAAATTTTTTCTTAAAAAAAATTATTTTATAAATTAAGTTAGGTCTTAGGAGTTCTTGGTTAACGTAGGAGGTATTGTTTCGTTTTTAGAACGTCCTTTAACGCTGAGGTGCGCTTGTCAAACTGATGTGTATGAGGTGTGTTGTTCTATATATAGGGATTTAACATGTCTGTGGTGTGGTTGGAGGGGGGGGGGGGTTCTCTCCTTTTTAAAAAACACAGATAATTTATAGCAGACGCCAAGCAGCCAACCTTAAAAAACTAATTACCAAGGCAAAATTTACGACCAACATGGAATCAATGCAAGTGACGAAATGCGGGGACCCTAGATGTGGAACAGGTGAACTCATCGAAGAGGGCAAACAGTTGTCCTTCAAAAACCATGATAA
>OZ024742.1:60369185-60389185 GCA_964016885.1 Eledone cirrhosa
GTGTTTTTATATGTGTCTTTATATGTTTTTGTATATGTATGTCGATGTATATGTACATGGGTGTGTGATTGATGGTGTGTGCCTATATATTCCTACATATGCCCGTGTGTGTATGTACGTATATACGCACATATGTGTGTGTTGAACAAAGGACTAATTTTGGGATGGACGTAGAAAAATTCTTCAGAACAAAATAAAAAATTAATTGTTTACAAACTTGGCAGGTGCGATTTGCCTGTGACCATTCTCAACACAAAGGACTCCCCTGAATAAAGGAATTTTTCGAGAATGACCGGGGCAGGCCGCACTTGCTACATTTCTCCCCACCCAACCCTACTCACCGTCTCAACTCATTACTGCTATTAACACTTTTTCAACACACCTACACCCATACACTAAAAGGGAGAAAAAAACCCCCCCACCACACCACAGACATGTTAAATCCCTATATATAGAACAGCACACCACATACACATCAGTTTAACAAGCGCACCTCAGCGTGAAAGGTCGTTCTAAAAACGAAACAATACCTCCTACGTTAACCAAGAACTCCTAAGACCTAACTTAATTTATAAAATAATTTCTTTTAAGAAAAAAAAATTTTTTCTCATCCGGAAAAAAATTCTTTTTGGATTTTGTGAAGAAAAGAAATTTGTTGAAAGCACAAGTGAAGCCATATTTTCTTCCCCCCTGTCTTAATATATATATATATAATATATATATATATATATATATATAACGAAGGAAATGTGGTAAGGAACCAGGTGGACCATAACGCACTAAAGTACTCAATACTTAGGGTAGTAGAGTGGGTAATAGGAACAAGTAAGACCCCGACAGCTGAGCTCTAGCCGTTTCGACGGCTAATTCTGTACTGAATGAAAATTTATTCTGGTATTTAAATAGCCGAGCTTATCAAGGGGTAATTCCATATATGGTCAAAGAGATAATCACCAGGATTGGTCACATCACAAGTTAGTCGTAAATCTGTGATGGCAAATTGGTGGGGGAAGGGGTAGCTAAACCTGCCGGTAGGACAATAAGGGAGAGAGGGTGGAGTAGACCCATTCATGCGTTGGTAGTGCCAGCTACAGCTGGACGTGAGGTCAAAGAGGATAATGGGGAGGGGGAGGGGGAGGAAGTCGAAACGGTAAGTAGAACAATGAAGGATAAAACTATATAAGGTACTGAGAGAGAAAAAAAAAATAAAATAAGCAAAGTCTGGTTACTAAGACTTAAGTCTCTCGCTATTGCTAGGCTAAAGAAATACATAAATAAATAAATAAACAAATAAGTGAATAAAAGAATAGATAAATAAATTAAAAAAAAAATATATATATAATGAAGAATAAAAAAATAAATAATAATAATAAAAATAAACTAGGTGGGACGGAAATAAAGGGACCCTTATACGAGGTATAAGTGCGTGTATCGTACGGGGACGGGTCAACAAAGGGGGGGGGGGGGGGGGGCAAAATACTAAAGAGACTACCACGAAATAATAAAGGCTTCTACCCCAATCACAGGGCCAGCAACCACCCAGTGCAAGAAAGTAAACTAGTACGAGAATATAATTCAGGGTCCCGCAAAAAAATACTAGTGCTAACTCTAAGGGTATCGCCACGATACAGAAAGTCTTATACAAGCTACATGAAAGATCGTACGAAGTAAAAGTAAAGAACGGAAAATTAACACAGACCCCCCCCCCCCCCCCCAAAAAAAAAGGGAAAACAGAAGAAAGAAATACTGGATAAACGAGAAATTAAAGCAAAGATGCCACTAAGAAATATAGAAGGCACGGAATAAAGGGACAGCGGTCGGAGAAGAGGGCGAGTATCCGAAGTCTAACACCTCTGCTATAAAAAGCGGAGTCAGCCAAATCTATCATAGAATAGGGGAGGGGGATGGGGGTGCTGAAGCTACAAGGGACCGAGGGGCTACCTCGGGTGGGCGAGAAAAAGACGACGACAAAGAAAAGGAACTGGGGTAGAAGGACTAGGGAGGGATGGGGGAAGGAGGAAATATAGGGGAAGCGATAAAAAAATGTAAAAAAAGATCTTACGACTCCATTGGAAAGCAAGGGTTACCCATTACAAAATAGGCAAGTGGGGTGTTATAGCCCTAGTCCTCAAACCACATAATATATATATATATATATATATATATATATATATATATATATATATATATATATATATATATATATATATAGGTATTTTAAATACATACGTAATATCCTTAAATTTATGCATAGTTATAAGTAATATTATCAAAATGTATACATAAAATGTTTATCTTAGAACATATGTAATATATGATACTCTAAAATCATATATATAAAATAATTTTTCTATATACTGCAATTGGAATATAATTTAAAAGTAAATTCCAGACTAAACGTTAAATATAACTATAAATATAACTATAACTTAACTCTGAAAACTGAGAAAAATTCTTTGAAAAGAAACATGCTTACATCTAATATCTACGTAACATTTAAACTTTACATAAATAATAACATTTCGTAAATGTATTACTATCTTGATGCAACTATAGAATATACAAAATAATATACATCTTCTATACTAAAATAGAATTACTTCTTAAGCTCTATACTGAAAATGTAAACATCTGCGCCCAACATTTCACAACTATTCCTATATAAAGCTATCTAAATTATTTATTTATTAAATAAATAACATATATACTCACTAAACATATTTATATATATACAACTAACCTCTTATAATATAATTGTTCTACTTTTGGCACAAGGCCAGCTACTTACCAGTACATTACTGGTACTTTATTTTATCGACCCCTTAAGGATGAAAGGCAAAGTTAACCTGGGCGGGATTTGAACTCAGACCGTAAAGCAACGTAACTATGCTGGAAAATAATATAAATGTTTCTACTTTAGGCACAAGGCCAGCAATTACTCAGTGCATTACTGGTACTTTATTTTATCGACCCCGTAAGGAGGAAAGGCAAAGTCAACCTCGGCGGGATTTGAACTCAGATCGTAAAGGGACGTAACTATGCTGGAAAGCATGGCGCCCGACCCTCTACCGATACTGCCAATCCACCATCAGAAAATTATGGAAAATAATATAATTGTTTCTACTTTTGGCACAAGGCCAGCAATTAACCAGTGTATTACTTGTACTTTATTTTATCGACCCCGTAAGGATGAAAGGCAAAGTTAACCCCGGCGGGATTTGAACTCAGAATAGCAAGGGCCGTAACTCTATGCGTCAAAGCATGGCGTCCGACCATCTACCGATACTGCCAATCCACCAATAAAACATACTTATAACTGCAATCTTCATAATATTAAACACACCAATAGACTACACCCAATCGTATATATAAATTTTAGATACCTCTCACATTTAAAATTAATATTCTCTCACTTTAACACATTTATTTATAATTCACACATTATATTAGAAATACTTTCAAAATCTATAATTAAATAATAAAATAAATAAAAATAAACATGATTATTTCATTCTCTCTACGCCCTCACAAATATGTTCCGGACAATCGTATACGTACATTCCTATAAATATTCTGCTAATAACTTTAATATATTTATTCTTAAAATCTTTCTTTAAATTTTCTTCCACCCTAATAATTGTTTCTACGTTTGGCACAAGGCCAGCAATTACCCAGAGCATTACTGGTACTTTATTTTATCGACCCCGTAGAGGATGAAAGGCAAAGTTATCCTCGGCATGATTTGAACTCAGAATGGCAAGGGCAGTAACTCTATACGTCAAAGCATACGTCCGACCCTCTACCGATACTGCCAATCCATAATAACATCTATTTCCTTTTCTTATAAAAAAATTATCATAATAATTATTTAAATTAACCTAGAGTCTAAACATAACGATCTTTTTCAGTTTTAACGTTATCCTCATTAGCATATTCATCTTGTGATTTGAAGTTTTTCTTCACTATTTAAATAGATCTCACAGCATTAAGTTCTTGTCTGAATATGAGTGTGTGTGTATGTGTGCCCATAACCAAGTGATTTTAGGAAATACGCATCGACATTTCCCTTTGACGTATGTTAGCTCCCTCAGACTTATCTAGGAGACAACATGGTGTTGAAAAAATATATATAATTGAAAACAGAGGGGGAAACTATACCGGGATGCTTGACCAAGTAGAGGAAACCAGCCCATTATGTGGAGAAAAACATGGAGACATACTAGATGTATGTAGCGAGAAGAAAATATAACACCTTGAATGTTAAGGAGTCTAATGGCGTTCTGCTTATTGCTGTGCATGATGAAAATTAGTCAAAGGTTTAAATATGAAGTAAACAACAACAACAACAACAACAATAAAAACAACTACATTAACAACCACAATAACAATATCGTACATTGTGCCGAACTCTGTTAATTTTTGCGGTATAAATGTATCGATAGACCATAATGGGAATGACAGTGGGAAAAAATATTTTGACGCGCGGTAACATACGTAAATACCTTATCATAATATGAGAGGAGACAAACTGCTGCCATGCTGTTAAAAAGATAAGACAATATATTTTTAAATAGTGTACACTAATTGACAGGGCTTGTCCGAAAGATAATAACAATTTAAATACAGGAGATTTCTCGGGTTCTCTCGAATGTGAAATCAATTAGCTAAAAGACATAAGAATTCTTAGAATAAATCTTTCGTATGTAGAAAGCTATAGAAAAGACAGTGGCTGCTATGTGTGAAGTAAATAAATTTGAAGAGAAATAGCGCTGCGAATGAAGTTAAACAAATATTGACTTTAACCGAGAATTTATATTCTATTTAAGTGTTAGTGAATTAGTTCGGTAGAGTAGAGAATGTGTAGAGAGACGCCTACACTAATATATATGTAATAATTTTACACACACACGAGCACACACAATCAAATACAAATGAGCGCGCGAGCACGCACACACACACATATATAATGTTTAAAAAAATAATTATAAACATGTTTTAACGTCTTGGACATTATTCCTTTATTGGAATGGATAACATAGAAAGTAAACACTATTTCTTAAGGAAATAAATAAAAAGCATAGACACAAAAAAAAACGTAATTTGATTATATGTTTATTCTTATTTATACACAAAACTTTGATGCACAAAGTTAGTCTTTATGCTATAAATATCGTAATCGTTAGCAAGAGTTTGCCCGTGTGCATTTGAGTGTTACAATACACTGGTTCATTTAACGTTCAGCAATATGCATTTGAATTTGGAGTATGAAAACACAGCGACGTATATGAAGGCAACATCGTAGATAAAAAGCATTCGGTACTCTGCACAGATAAAATGTTTACGTCAACACTACACGGAGTTCTAAAATAGTTACACATCTTACCTTGACTAGGCAGATTACTCCTGCATATATATATATACACACATATATATATATATATATATATATATATATATATATATATATATATATATATATATATATATATATATGGGGAGGGTCATATTTGTGTAATAATTCCTATATATATATATATATGTATATATAACGAAGGAAATGTGGTAAGGAACCAGGTGGACCATAACGCACCAAAGTACTCAATACTTAGGATAGTAGAGTGGCTTGAGCTCAGCCGTCGGGGTCTTACTTGTTCCTATATATATATATATATATATATATATATATATATATATATATATATATATATATATATATAGGTATTAGGATTGGTGCTCTGAAATAGCGATGTATACATGAAAGTATGTATAGTATATTTGGTAATATACCGTATGTTTAATTTAAAACATTTAGAAGACCGTACGCAACAAGTTTTAAAGTAGTCATTATGTCACTTACTTCTGTTCGGCGAAAGAAGTGAGAGAAGCTGGCAGTCGGTTTCACGATGGTTGGCGGTCATCAGAGCCCTGCATCCGCCGAAAATTATAGAAGCTATATTCTTATAGAATTCCAGTAATAATCAGGAGCTGATTCTACAGAGCGATTGCCGGTCTAAGTCAGCTTATCTCCCTTCTTTCGCTGAAAAGAAGTAAGTGACCTTGTCACTGCTTTAAAACTGATAGCGTATGGTCTTCTCAATATGTTTAATTAAACAGACGGTATATTACCAAATATACTATACATACATTCATATATATATATATATATATATATATATATGTATGTATGTATGTGTGTGTGTGTGTGTGTGTGTGTGTGTGTGTGTGTGTGTGTGTGTGTGTGTGTGTGTGTGTTTCTGTGTGTAGGGAGGTTTTGCGTGCGTGTGTGTGTCTATGTGTGTTTGTGCATAATAATCATAATTTGTTTTACATGCGTCAAGGGCACAAGATTTTGTAGACAATACAAGAAGGATAGACAGCACAGTGTGGGGTTTACACCGAGCAAAACAATAGTTATAACAATAGCGATAAAAGCAAACAATTGTAATAACAAAGGAGAAACAAAAAAACAAGGTATGTCAATTAGGAAACATTCACGGAGAGGGGGATTGCTGCCCTCAAAACCTTTAGACGCCTCCACCATATATCTTCCACCGCCATTCAGACACACACGGGTGTATGTGGATATAACGTATACATATATTGCATGTTAGGGTTTGTGTAAAACAATAATGATAAGCATGTTTAATGTTTTGGAAGTCATTCATTTCGAATGTTAACCCGGAAAGGAAAGAATATTTTTAAGGAGAGAAGTACAGAGGAGAGGCGAACAAAAATATAATTTGATTATGTTTTATACTTATTTGTTGCATAAACTTTGATGGACAATTATAATGGTTGTACTATAAATAGATAAAACAATATGTGTATGTATGCACGTGTGGGTGTGTGCGAGTGTGTGTGTGTGTATATGTGTATGTGTGTGTGTGTGTGTGCGAGTGTGTGTGTGTTACTCTGAATATTCCCCCACCAATATTCAACAGACCTTTGAAAATCGTTCTTTAATGTTTATCGAAGTAAACTAAAACGGCATTTTTTGTGTTCTGCCGACAACTTATATATGTATTTCTGTATAATCCCTTACCGTGTCTGTACGTTATCTATAGGTCAATATATAGATCTTAGACAATGTATCTTTTGTCTTTGTTGAGGATACTTCTCTACATGCTGTTAAAATTATAATACTGCTATCTCTAGCCGTATCACTATCAAACAGTACCTACCTAGTGGCTTCCTACAATGGCAAAACTATAGTATTCAACAACATTTTGCTCCGTCTCCACCTTCTCAAAACACTATTTTCCCCACCACTAATCACCATCACCATCTCTATCACTATCCCAAACAGTAACGCTACGACCAACAACAATACGAAGCCCCGCACCACCAACTCATCAACTTAATCTTAACTACAATACCACCACTATTACCACCAAAGTCGTATCTTTTAACATATTTCTCTGGAGAATTCTGCATGACACAGTTCGTAACAAAGCTAGCTCATTGACTTACAAGGTGCGAATCTGTTTTTCCAGTTGAGTCAACTGGGCTGTAAGAACGTGAATCTCTGCGGGATCTGGAATCAGAACGTTAAGGGCCGTAACTATATACCACACAGTATCTTCCCCGATGTTAGACCGATTCTGTCTATACCCACCTTACTAAGAATAATGAAAGTATTGATCCTTATGTATCGTTCGCCCGACTGTCTGTTTTAGCAAGACTTCCTTGCCCATGACCGTACTTGACCTAAACAAAAACGACAACAAAAACAATAGCAGGAGTAATAACGACAACAACAGCACCAGCACCACCACTACCACCACCACCACCAACAACAACAACAACAAACATGACAACAATATCAACAAGGGAGAAAAGCAGAAGCAAATTACAATCTCGATATTCCGCGCAACCAGCCTTAAAAACTACAACCACAGCCACCAACACTACCTGCGCTGTCATCACTACCACAATCAATATTATCATCACCACCACCACAACCACATGTTCTCTGCAACTCTTCCACAGCACCTTTAGCCCCATTCCACGACGGCAACCACATTTACCTTCACAGATACCACCATCACCACAACCACTACCACCACGGTAAATGCTATCACCATCGTAACTCCGAGTATCATCGCCACCACTGCAATCCACCCTACACTAACATCACTACCACCACCGCAATCACTATCACAACTGCAACCATAACCACCACCGCAACTACATCTCCGCAACCCCTCCACAACACCATCATCCCCAGATCGCGATTGCAGCCCTATGCATCACCACCACCACAACATCAACAACAACAACTGCAACCACTACCACTAATGCAGCCCCCACCACCACAACGGCAATCGCTACACCTCCGCATCCCCCAAAATACCATCACCACCGCAGCCTCTACCGCAACTCCAAAACCATCATCTGCCCATAACCTCATTCCCCCCACATAGGAGCCACATCTCGTTCGGAAACCATGTTAGTATGTTGTAGCATTTAAATACAGCTGTTATTATTGTATTGTTACGACACGTTAACGGCTGTTACTTTCCTATGGCAGTATAATAGTTGTTATCACTGTGTTGTTACGACAATCTAATAGATGTTGTTAATGTGTTGTTATGGCTGTCTAATAGACGCTGTTATTGTGTTGTTATGACAAACTAATAGATGCTGTTATTGTGTTGTTATGACAAACTAATAGATGGTCTTATTGTGTTGTTATGACACACTAATAGATGCTGTTATTGTGTTGTTATGACAAACTAATAGATGCTGTTATCGTGTTGTTATGACAAACTAATAGATGGTCTTATTGTGTTGTTATGGCAAACTAATAGATGCTGTTATTGTGTTGTTATGACAAACTAATAGATGCTGTTATTGTGTTGTTATGACAAACTAATAGATGCTGTTATCGTGTTGTTATGACAAACTAATAGATGCTGTTATTGTGTTGTTATGACAAACTAATAGATGCTGTTATTGTGTTGTTATGACAAACTAATAGATGCTGTTATTGTGTTGTTATGACAAACTAATAGATGCTGTTATTGTGTTGTTATGACAAACTAATAGATGCTGTTATTGTGTTGTTATGACAAACTAATAGATGCTGTTATCGTGTTGTTATGACAAACTAATAGATGCTGTTATTGTGTTGTTATGACAAACTAATAGATGCTGTTATTGTGTTGTTATGACAAACTAATAGATGCTGTTATTGTGTTGTTATGACAAACTAATAGATGCTGTTATTGTGTTGTTATGACAAACTAATAGATGCTGTTATCGTGTTGTTATGACAAACTAATAGATGCTGTTATTGTGTTGTTATGACAAACTAATAGATGCTGTTATCGTGTTGTTATGACAAACTAATAGATGCTGTTATTGTGTTGTTATGACAAACTAATAGATGCTGTTATCGTGTTGTTATGGCAAACTAATAGATGCTGTTATTGTGTTGTTATGACAAACTAATAGATGCTGTTATTGTGTTGTTATGACAAACTAATAGATGCTGTTATCGTGTTGTTATGACAAACTAATAGATGCTGTTATTGTGTTGTTATGACAAACTAATAGATGCTGTTATTGTGTTGTTATGACAAACTAATAGATGCTGTTATTGTGTTGTTATGACAAACTAATAGATGCTGTTATTGTGTTGTTATGACAAACTAATAGATGCTGTTATCGTGTTGTTATGACAAACTAATAGATGCTGTTATTGTGTTGTTATGACAAACTAATAAATGCTGTCATTGTGTTAATATGGCAAACTAATAGATGCTGTTATTATGTTGTTATGACAAACTAATAGATGCTGTTATTGTGTTGTTATGACAAACTAATAGATCGTGTTATTGTGTTGTTATGACAAACTAATAGATGCTGTTATTGTGTTGTTATGACAAACTAATAGATGCTGTTATTGTGTTGTTATGACAAACTAATAGATGGTGTTATTGTGATGTTATGACAAATTAATAGATGCTGTTATCGTGTTGTTATGACAAACTAATAGATGCTGTTATTGTGTTGTTATGACAAACTAATAGGTGCTGTTATTGTGTTGTTATGACAAACTAATAGATGCTGTTATTGTGTTGTTATGACAAACTAATAGATGCTGTTATTGTGTTGTTATGACAAACTAATAAATGCTGTCATTGTGTTAATATGGCAAACTAATAGATACTGTTATTGTGTTGTTATGACAAACTAATAGACGCTGTTATTGTGTTGTTATGACAAACTAATAAATGCTGTTATTGTGTTGTTATGGCAAATTGATAGATGCTGTTATTGTGTTGTTATGACAAACTAATAGATCGTCTTATTGTGTTGTTATGGCAAACTAATAGATGCTGTTATTGTGTTGTTATGACAAACTAATAGATGCTGTTATTGTGTTGTTATGGCAAACTAATAGATGCTGTTATCGTGTTGTTATGACAAACTTTTAGCAGTATTGGTTATAGATGTTATCGCCACTTTAGCAGGGTGGTAGAATCAGTGGTCGTTAGTTGCCAGTGTGGTAAGTGATAGTATCCTCGTTGGATTATCTTGTTGACATAGACGTGAGGGAAGGTCCCTCGATCTATTTACCATCTATTTACAATATTCCTTTCGTCAGGTCGCCAATTCCAGCAGCATGGATTAAAGATGTTATTGAGACACGAGTAACATAATAACGACTTCAACCGCAGTAATTAGAGATGAAATGTTTGTTTATTTATATGGTTGAAGTTACAGATAAAAAGAGGTTACAAAAGGGAATGTGCCATTGCGCCGTTAAGCCGGTGAGGCTAGGGGTGCAATATCTCACTGCTACATTATGCGTGTTGCTGGCTCGAAGTTTCTGGTACTAGAGAGAGATTCTTCAAATCTTCGCGGTGAATTTCTTCCTCAAGGCGCGTAGGGATACATCCTCTTCTACTGGCGCTGATTGGCTGAACTGAGCCAAATCACGCACAGAGAATGTATGTGAGCCCGCGGAATGTAGGTCACTACAAACTAATAAATGCTGTTATTGTGTTGTTATGGCAAATTGATAGATGCTGTTATTGTGTTGTTATGACAAACTAATAGATCGTCTTATTGTGTTGTTATGGCAAACTAATAGATGCTGTTGTGTTGTTATGACAAACTAATAAATGCTGTTATTGTGTTGTTATGGCAAATTGATAGATGCTGTTATTGTGTTGTTATGGCAAACTAATAGATGCTGTTATTGTGTTGTTATGACAAACTAATAGATGGTCTTATTGTGTTGTTATGACAAACTAATAGATGCTGTTATTGTTTTGTTATGACAATTTAATAGATGCTGTTATTGTGTTGTTATGACAATTTAATTGTTTCTACGTTTGGCACAATGCCAGCAATTAGCCAGTGCATTACTGGTACTTTATTTTATCGACCACGTAAGGATGAAAGGCAAAGTTATCCTCGGCGGAATTTTAACTCCGAATGACAAGAGCCGTAACTCTATGCGTCAAAACATGGCATCCGACCCTGTACCGATATTGCCAATCCACCGACAATTTACTAGTTGTTATTATTATTCTGTTTTGGGCAGTTAATTGGCAGTATCGGTAGAGAGTCGGACGCCATGCTTTCCAGCATAGTTACGTCCCTTTACGATCTGAGTTCAAATCCCGCCGAGGTTAACTTTGCCTTTCATCCTTACGGTGTCGATAAAATAAAGTACCAGTAATGTAATTTCTGGCCTTGTGCCAATAGTAGAAACAATTATTGTGTTGTTATGAAAATATAATAGTTAATATCGTGTTGTTTTGACAATCTAATAATTAATATTGTTTTGTTATGGCTTTCTACTCGTTGCTGTTATCGTATTGTTATGACAGTCTAATAGTTGTTGTTATTGGGTTGTTATGGTAATTTAATAGGTGTTACCATTGTCTTGTTATGAGAATATAATAGTTGTTATCATTGTCTTGTTATGCCAATCTAATAGTTGTTATCATTGTCTTGTTATGCCAATCTAATAGTTGTTATTGTCTTGTTATGCCAATCTAATAGTTGTTTTTGTCTTATGCCAATCTAATAGTTGTTTTTGTCTTATGCCAATCTAATAGTCGCTGATATGGCAATGTAATAGTTATTATATTGTTATGGCTTTCTACTCATTGCTGTTATTGTGTTATTATGACAAACTAATAATTGTTGTTATTGTGTTGTTTTGAGAATCTACTAGTTGTTGTTATTATGCTGCTGTGGCATAATTATATTGACATTGCGTTGTTATGTCTTTCTGATAGTTGTTGTTATTGTGATATTATGGTCTTCTAATAGTTGTTACTATCGTGTTGTTATTGTGTTATTGTGTTATTGTGGCTTACTATTTGTTTTTGTTGTTATTAGTGTTTTATTGTTTATGTTTATGTTGCATTAGTGTTATTTTTGTGTCTTTTTATTGATTGTTTATGTTCAGGCGTTTTTTTTTTGTTGCATTGATAATTTAATTTATTTTTCTTGTTTATATTTCTGTTGTTTGCATTGGTTGTATTTTACTTTTGATCTTATTACTATTTCGTCGTCGTTGTAGTAGTATTAGTCGTTGTTGTTGTCGTTGTTGTTGCTGTTGTGTTGTCATTTTTTTTCTTTTCTGTAGTACATTATATGGTGAAGTTGGTGTTGATTGAATTGTTGTTGGTTTTAGTAGTGGGGGAGGGGGGGGGGCGATAGTTAGTAATCTAGTTAAATATGATGGTGATGAAAAGAAAAGTGTTACTTAACCTGTTACATTAATTGTAGTGTGTTTTATTTTATTAATACGGTTTGGTAGGGTCATGCCGCCAGTAAAAACACACGCACCTACGAGTTTTACTTCAGTTTATAATTAGTTAAATAAGTAACCCTGACATCGGTTAGCTTAGAAACCAGGTGGTTGTTTAATTGTTAATTACCAAAGCTATTTCGCCATACATCCTGTGCTTTTCTCAATGACTAATCTTGCAGCTCTGTGCCACCTCTTTGTTTTGGTCTTGTTCTCTTTACCCCATTTTGTTCTTTTATTTCATTAATTTTAAAGTATTGTTATTATTTGTATTTATATATTTCTAAACATTTATATATTTCTGCTGTTAAAAGTATAAGTGTATATTTCCCATCTAGATTCAAGTTCTTTAAATGCCTACACCTGCAAATACTAGGATACATCATCAGTGTTGTATCCGGGATTCACTGGATGTTTTGGGTCGTAGATCATACACCCGCAGCCAGGTGACCCAATCAGGTTGATCCACATATCAACATATGTCCTGGTTGCACTCTATTTATCACCACCGATTAACTAATCATATCTGGTTAGCCAGGGCTATTTAGATGCTCTCTGTACTATTTCTACTTTTCCACTGCTTTCAATAGACATCTTACTATTTCCATAGACAAAATTGCTTAGGTTTGCTTATTTGAGAGAAACTTTCCAGCTCGTCACATATTACGAGACATGCCGAATCTTTAGGAATTTACGGTTCAGCTTCAAATTCTAATAGGGCAAAAATTGATATTTATCCTTTCATATTCTATAAACGTTGGTCCATGAACTTGTCCTACCCCAAAAATCACCAGGGAGATTATTACAAAAAACTACCAGAAATAATTTGCATTACAGATCACAATAATACAACTAGTAGCAATATTAAGAAACGCTAAGCATTCGATTCATGTTATAGAAATAACATCCACATATCTCCCAAATAGTATGTTTAAAAAAGAATACATTAGATAATTTAATGCTGAATATACTGTAGGTAAATATGAATGAACAGATGGTCTAGAATGGAACAACTTACATCGTATAACTGCAACACTCCCTAGTCAAGTCCTTCCTATTGGAGTCAATTTACTCCCGCTTTCCCTTTCATTCGTCTCTTTCGTTTCTTTATTTCTTTATATTTTCCATCTTTTCCTTTTCCTTTCCTTATTGCCATTTATAATGTACAGGTTTTATCACATTTTCTCTATAGTTTAATCAATTATAAATATCTGTAAAGTTTTCAACGAATTAACAACGACACCATTCACACTGATAGCACTAGGGCTTGTAAAGGCCATGGGTACTAACAGGTCATCTAGAATTAGCGAGTAAAATATACAACAAAGAAACAATCAGAAGTAAACTTCAGCTTTAAAATGACAGCAAATTAAGTAATATAGACCAAATCTAGTCAGTACAAATTAATTGCTACCTTTTCTTTTTTGCAGGAGGAGGGGGGGGGGGGGCAATTACGTCCACCTTTCGTTACAACTGACCATGGGTTTGCACCTGGAAATTCCTCTCCAAAGTACAAGACTGCACAAGGTGTTTATGAAAGAACCATATTTGCCGGTCGACCCATACCTCACCAAGGAAAATGTCAATGGCCGATACAGCTTGGTTGTTGCAATGCATTTTTTCCAGTTGAGTAGACTATAGTAAGGTGAAGTAATATTTCTTGCTCAAAGGCGCAATATGTTCCCCGGTTCGAGAATAGAACATACGACATTTTGATCGTCAGCTCAGCCCCTTCACTACATTGCATGCAGGGATAAGGATTTGTGTTTGTTATATGCATAGACGAAGGGAGTTTATGATGTTCTGTGATGTTCATGCCGTTTTGAAGTGTATTCATGGCATGACTAAAATAGCATATAGCAAAAACTGAAAATAGAAACCGTATTGTATGTGTTCGCATGAAAGATCACACATAATACAACGTGTATAGTTATTGATAACAACATAATTGTATAAATCGGCGTTAGTTCAGTTTTACAAGGGTTAATTTCCTGCTATAATTTGAATATTTCTATTCATGCAAGCACATGTTTACTTTCAATTATTTTCCGAATTTACCAAGAATAACGAGTCTGGTAATATACCCCAAAAGGTTTGGTTGGCATTTTGTTGAAATTCTGAGCAAATTACTATCATAATATTTCTGTAGTAAAGCTTAAAATATCACTATTGTTAATGCGTGCAGCTGTGTCAAACGTTTATATGATACTAGTACATAATCCGTTGCCATACGAAAGGAATAAGTAATATTCGGTTTCTGCATCAACATTATGTTTGTGTATTATGTTTGTGTATTAATATATATATATATATATATATATATATATCAGGCGGTGGATTGGCAGTATCGGTAGAGGGTCGGACGCCAGGCTTTCCAGCATAGTTACGTCCCTTTACGATCTGAGTTCAAATCCCGCCGAGGTTGACTTTGCCTTTCATCCTTACGGGGTCGATAACATAAAGTACCAGTAATGCACTGGGTAATTGCTGGCCTTGTGCCTAAAGTAGAAACAAATATCTATATACACACACACACATATATATATTCAGCGTATATATGCAGCAAGAACAAATATCTAAGAAGTTTACTTCAGAATGATGAAGACCTGGTTTGGATCCTATAGTCTGACTCCTTTGGCATACATCATTTACCATGACTTGGTGTGGGTAAACACCTTATGAGTGAAACGGAAAGTTTTGAAGCCCTTCGGATGGATTCCAATATTAAAGAATAGCGTTGTCACAAACTGAGTTACGTTATGAGTACACGTGTCTATGAAATGCACAGTCACTTGCATTTGATCGAACAACTAGATCATCCGATGTTGAAATCAAGTGAGGTCCATCAAATTCCATTCCCCACTTACGTAATTGGTAAGTATACCTCAAACTTGTAAAAAATACATTCTGCGAAATAGTTAACTCCAATGGAGTTACGTACAGACTTATTACGAGTACCACACATACTTTAATTTCGCACCGTCTCACAACAAAACCATATACACACTAATCTATGTGTATTTACACCTTACAGACTACATGCACCAACATCCCGTATGCATATATCTAATTAGACTGCGTATCACACACACACACACACACACATACACACACACAACATACACATACACACACACACACACACACAAATCAGTGCACAATCACAGACATTAACTCCATACATATTCATAACTATATATCAAGGGCTTCTACATACAACCCGCTACAACTAATTGTATCGACCCCCTTCCACATCTCTATCCCCACAGATCATGTTCCGCTCTCAGCACCAGTTTTGATTTATTCACCACCTCACTGCACGCCAGACCGAATAGGGAAAACTGACAAAGTATCAACGCTCTCTGATCTGTTTGCGATTGAGCCTGTGACAGTGGAGACTTATGGAGATCTTGCCCAAGAGACCACAACCCTACTCACTACTATCGGGCAGGAGTTCACTATCCGCAAAAGCCCCGCGAGTTTGAGTGGCTGTTTCAGCGCATCTCCCTCGCCACTCTCCGAGGCATGTCTTCTCAATTCTGTCCCGCCTGGACCCCGTGGCGGACTAACCTTTTAACAGTCAGTAGTAAATAGAAATCTCACTTACACACTCATTAAACAATGATAATACATTACAATAATGTCAGACACTATGTGTAAGCAACGCCTTCACACAAAGATCACCCCTATCTCTCTCTCTCCCTCCTCATTTCCCTTTCTTCCTCGCTCCTCTCTCACATTCTCCCTCTGAGTCCATAACACATTCTAAGTTGCTTATATATTTCTTACTGATAACATCTGTGTACACTTCTTTCATAAGTATTAAAACCTAATTCCACAAGATACAGCGTTCGACACAATGTGGTTGGTATGCTTTTCCCCATTTCTTATTTTCTTATTTCTTAATCTGCTTTAATACAGGGATCTATTCGAAACATCATATCCCCTCTTTCCTTTCTCTGAGGCATAAATATTTACACAGCTCGCGCGATATTCTTATATTTGTGCAAATATGTTTCAAACATGTTTCCTATTTTCCCATTTTTGTTTAATGTGCTTTTAAAATTTACATATTACTTGTTTGCAACACACATCTCTTGTGTCGTGCTGCCCTGTATATACACAAACACTACAGACGCACAAATATATATATACTAACATTAAAGCTCGGCGTTGCTCGGGGTCAGTAAGTTACCAAAGTCAGGTTGCACCACCCATTTTATGGCAGCACTTTTTTGTCTGCCAGGCACTGGGTGAATGAATTGCAGACCTGGACTGCCGAAGCAGGAGCTGCGCCAGCAGTGACAATTGTAGTTTCGCCTATGGATATTATCTATGTGCAAAGAAGTGTTGAAATTTATTGTTTCACAGTACTTGCGCAACACGCGCGTAGACGATGCCAGCCGAACAACAGAGCTGCGATGGAGTTGTTCTGCATGGTTGTCTAATGTGTGTTTTCTAAATTTAAGACATTAGGGAGGGGTGTGATATGGGGGAGAGTTAGCTACTGTTTCTAGCAGGTTTAGTGACCTCATAGAGGATATTGTGTATAGTAAATAAACTGATACTTCTTTCTTCCACGTTCGTTGAGAGATGTTTTAAAAAAGATTTATCGCCATTTTTTTTTTGTTGTTGAATAAATTTATATGTTGCTTTTGAATAATTGTTGTTTTGGTATGAAATGTAATAAGTTCTCTTCGTTGTCATTGAAGTAAATAAATGTTTGACCGTTCCACATTCAAAATCAAACGTTTTCTCTCTCTCTCTCTCTCTCTCTCCTTCATTCCTTTCTCTCTTCTTGCTTCCGAGTTCCTAAAGGAAGTTTGTAAGGAATGGGTTTAAGCGTATATAAGAGAAATTTGCCGCATGTATGTAGTTTTATCGAATTTTAAAGGGAGTAGAGAGAGGGATTTGAGATTGTATTAGAGGGGTAAAGCGTCATGTATTTAGTTTATCGATTATTTCCGTAAGTGTGGGTGAGTTGGAAAAAAATAAATAGTCGTTGATCTAAGTTAGACCATTTACAACATTCATACAGACTTTGAGTCGAATCTGTTTGAACAATCTGCCTTTTATAGATATTGATATATAATACAAGGACGATTTGTTAAGCCTTCATTACGTTTAATGGTTGGTAACGTGCGTTTAGCTATTGATTAGCTCAAGGTACGATATGTATCGATCTGGCCCGACTCTGCAATCAAAAGCTCGTCGGACATCTGCTGTCATTGCAACAGTAGAGGTCCAACGAGCTTTTGATTCTAGAGTCGGGCCAGATCGATACAGATCGAACCTTTAACTGATCAATAGCGAAACCAACGTCACCAATCATTAAACGTAATGAAGACTTATCAAGTCGTTTTTGTATTATTATATTACACTCTTTCATCCTTACGGGGTCTATAAAATAAAGTACCAATAATGCACTGGAATACCATAATTGTTCGCTTTGTGCCTAAAGTAGAAACAATTATTATATTACACTCTGTTTAGCTCTACACCTTGATACTGACGTGAACCTAAACATCGACTGTTCACCTGGGTGAACCTACGAAAATTTCACGTTACACTCCCTGGATATATATATATATATATATATATATATATATATATATATATATATATATATATATATATCAGTAGGTTCGTATTTTACCTATTCCAGGGAGGCTAATTCTACCATGATGAAGCTGCACTTATCGAATTACGTAATGGTTAATAGCATAGCCTAATTTCTGTGCACGCCAGTTCTATGTGGACTGTTGCCAGCAGATGAGGTAGCAGAAACTAATGCACCAGTCCGAGGCCAGAAAAGTTTTCAACCCGCATGAAATCGTTCTTCGCACTATTTCACATATTAGTGCGCACTCAACTTTCCTTTGTTTGGTATCATAATGATACTGAGTTAATTAAAGCATATATGTACACACACATAGACACATGCGCGCGCACACACACACACACACACACACACACACACATATATGTATGTATATATATATATATACACACACACACGCATATCCATATGCATATGTACGTATGGGGTATATCAAATATCAATAATAATATTCGATTCATTTGTAAACAAACGCCCTCATTAAAACTGTGCCGTGCGGATGACAAATCGTCAACTGTTTGTTCAACACTGGCATTGAGGAACAATCAACATGTTTCTGGGTCATTAACCTTTATCAGGACTATATACCTCTGCCAAATTGTTGAACTGTTAAAAACATATACTATTTTCTTAAGTGCACATAGGCTGAGTAGCCTCATTTGCATACAGTTTGTACATGCGAAACGTTTGTGCAAAATAAATTCCCAAGCACTTGTCTGTAGAGCAATTTTGGGGTTTGCTAGAAAGATACGAAATCGAACCAACTTTCTTGTATACAGGAATAACAGGAGATGAATCATGGAAGTTTGACTACGATCCAAAGATAAAATGGTTAAGTCAGGAGTGGCACACGAAAACTCCTCGTCCGATAACAGCACGCATGAGGAAATCCAGGGTGAAAACGATGATTATCATTTTTATTTTCGACAGCCGTGGTATTGTTCACAAGGATGTTTTAAATCCACAACATACTGTTAATCGCACCTTCTACAATGATGTCTTGAAATGATTTCGAGAACGGCTTCAGCAAGTCCGAAATGACACTGCAGGAGATTGGATGCTGTACTACCAGAATGCATCTACTCACACGACCATCTAATTAGAGAAATTCTGGCGCAGGAAATCATTCCCACATTTCCACATACTAAGTGTACCCTAGATATATCTACCTTTTCCATAGGTTGAAATCGAAGTTGAACGACCATACTTTGCAGACACACACATATATATATATATATATATATATATATATATATATATATATATATATATATGGATGTAAATATAATGTATTTTGCAATACACTTTATGCTTAATTAAAAGCATTTTGAAGACCGTAAGCTATTGTTTTAAAGTAGTGACAAATTCACTCACTTCGATCTCAGCAAACAGGAGGAGATAAGCCGACATGACATGTTTCGCTTTTGTTGAAGCTTATCAAGGCCAACTACCCCGCCCGTCTGCTGAGATTAATGATGTTATATTCTTATAGAAATCTAGTAAATAATCAGGAGCTGATTATGCAGAGCGGTTGTAGTTGGCCTTGATAAGCTTCAACAAAAGCGAAACATGTCATGTCGGCTTATCTCCTCCTGTTTGCTG
>OZ024742.1:60391685-60399185 GCA_964016885.1 Eledone cirrhosa
ATCATTGTTTAAACTGAAATTTGAAACTTTACCGCAGCAAGTCTCAAGTAATTTTGATTGTATTTTCCGCATGACTTTTATATTGTCTTCGTTCTTCATAAGCTGTGAATTGGAGTGATGATTAAAAGCCTCAGGAAGTATTCATGCATTCTGATTTAAAATTCCTCGGTTTTCAACATAGCATTTCATGTTTTGGGATCGATAAATAAAGTCCCAGTCCAGACGGTGTAGTATTAACATAATTGATAAAATTTGGGACGGAAAACTTTACCGTACCTATTCTGGTTCTGATTCCTTAGAATGGCCTGCCGATCGGCTCCATTATTATATATATATATATATATATTTTTGAGGCGTTGGGGGAATGTTAGCTCGCGCTAAATCATTACATCAACATACCCTATTCATACATAATGGGATTTACCTGATATACACACTATTTCAGAGATATATTTTGCAGCAGAGGCAGAATGTTTGATAATGAAAAGAAGTGACAAAATATTTTGATATATTAGTGATAGAAAAGATAATTGAAAAATATAATTCTACAAGACGTAACTAAGAAAAAGATTTATGAGTATCCCTCGCTATGTTAAAAAGAAAAGTATAACGAGGTAAATATGGATACTAAGTTAACAATGACATAAATTATGAATATGCAACGTAATCAAAAATAAATATGTGTGTATGTATGATGTATATATATATATACATATATACATATATACATAGACACACATATATATATATATATATATATATATATATATATATATATCCACAGACACACACACACACACATATATATATATATATATATATATATATATATATATATATATAGGTTTCCGTAGTCGTTATAGTGACGTACGGTCCAAGGCATTATTGCAATATTATATAACCAACTAGCAGAATGGCCCGGCGTTGCTCGGGATTTGCTATAGGGTTCTTATATATTGATATATATTTATACTTATCGAACCTCGTGAAATAAATACGTTTGTTTATATTTTGTTATTGTGTATACAAAAATATATATCCATAAATATATAATTATATATATATATATATTAAAATAACAGACTAAAGTTTAAGCAAATAATCACTGCTTTCACCCTTAACGGGTTATTCTACATAAAAGCAGTATGAAGTACATACACTAAGACTAATTGATGTAATATTTGGCCTTGTTTGTTTATATTTTGTTTTTGTGTGTGCAAAAATATCTGTACACGAATATCTATATTAAAATAACATATTAAAGTTTAAGCAAAGAAACGCTGCTTTCAACCTTAACGGGATCTTCTTAAACTAACAAAATCAAACCTGAACACAGGAAGACAATACTTTAGTTCGTGAAGACGATCCCTGGCATAAGAATATATACACACATACACACTGAACGCGTCATAATGACGTAATGCAGACAGTCAGGCATACAGACAGATATTATGAAGGCGCGACGTCATATCTATGTATCTATCTAAAAAGAGAAAGAGATCGCTAAATCGCCTTATGCGGTCCCTAGGGCATTGAAAATTTGAAATTGTTTTTGCTTAAAACACTTCCGGGGTCATAGGAGTTACATGTATAAAGTTTGAAAAAAACCGGTTGGGTACTTCTCGAGATTTAGGGAAACAGACACACAGACATCCTCTGTTTTATATATATAGATAACTGGAGAAATAATGTGAGGCAGAGGAGAATTGAGTAATGTAATAGACCTGAGGCAGAAAGAGTAGACTTAAATAAGCTGAAAACAACACGAAAATATATATATGACTAGATGCATCATATTTTAAAATTGTATACGTTTTATTATTTTCGCTTGGATGAAAAATCTGGGAGGATCAATGGTTTTGTAGGTGAAGTGGAAATGAAAAACGACTTTTAGGATAACATAAGGTGAAATGCTGAAATGTTGAAATGTGTTGATATAATCTAAAATTGAATTATTTGAAAAATTATTAGAGGACACGTGGTAGCGGACTAATACCCTTGTGCAGGGTTACAACTGTATATATATATATATATATATATATATATATATATATATATATATATATATATATATATATATATATATATATATATATATATATATATATATATATATATATATATATAAGAGAGTATTGAAGTTTGCTTGAAGCATTGTGGATTAATAAGGTAAATTTCTTTAAGTCGTTTGGAAGCCTCGACAATGCAAATGGGTAAATTTCCGGGTAACAAGATCCGGTGGTGGAGAGAGAGATGTAAGTGGGTGAATGTTGAGATCCGTGGCGTATATAAGACGTGTAGATGAATTAAGGAAAGAGCATAAAGGATAAAATAAAAATAACAACACGAGAGAGAGTTACCTTGGGAGAGATTTAATTGTCACTATATATTTCGGATTCACATCCATCAACTGGGGGTTTTTTCCGGGGTGGGGGAAAGATTGTCTGTCGGAAAGGTGCGAAACGCGTCCTCCGCTGTTCGTTGTTTTGAAATTCTGAGAACTACTTCGGCCGCTGACCTCTGCCCGACCGACCCCATTTCACGCGCACGCGCGCTCTGCTGAATACCTAAGAATTTCAAAACAACGAACAGCGGAGGACGCGTTTCGCACCTTTCCGACAGACAACCTTTCCCCCACCGCGGAAAAAAACCCTAGTTGATGGATGTGAATCCGAAATATATAGGGACAATTAAATCTCTCCCAAGGTAACTCTCTCTCGTGTTGTTATTTTAATTTTATCCTTTATGCTCTTTCCTTCATTCCTCTACACGTCTTATACACGCCACGCATCAGAACGTTCACCCACTTACATCTCTCTCTCCACCACCGGATCTTGTTACCCGGAGATTTACCCATTTGCATTGTCGAGGCTTCCAAACGACTTAAAGAAATTTACCATATATATATATATATATATATATATATATATATATATATATATATATATTATAATTGAATATAAAAGAAAAGCTAACACAGATATATACATATAAGTGTTCAAATCGCAAGGGACCAGAATCGCTAAGGTGAAAAGAATACTAACTATAGATAATAGGGTTTGCCTGACTCAATTTTAAGAATATTATATTGTAAGATACTATTTTCAGTTTCTAACTCGATATATACCTTTGATATATAAATATATATATATATATATATATATTTATTAAAATAACAGATTAAAGTTTAAGCAAAGAATCGCTGCTTTCACCCTTAACAGGATCTTCTGAACCTAAAAAAGTCAATCTGTGAACTCAGAAATAAATATTTCAATAAACCTTGTAGCCGGAGGAAGACAGGAAGACGATACTCTGGTTCGTGGAAACGTTCCTTGGCAAAAAACGGAAAAAAACGAAGATAATACGTCATTATGTGGCGCGTTGAGAACAATTGCACGCAAAGACAAAACCACGTAAATGGTATAACTGAAGTCGTAGACTAAAATTCTAACTAGGAAACCGAATGATTCTCGGCTTCTGAGTTAAGAATAAAGTAAATAAAATACAGAGGTAATTGAAATAAATAAATACATACACGCATCCATATACATACATATACAAGCATACGCAAAACACTCGCCATAGCTATACAAATACAAGCATGTACACAAAAGAACCAGCACGCACATACAGAACCCACGCAACGCCTGTGCTCGCACACATACGAAAGTATACACCAAATACACATAAAAATATATTTAAAAAAAATATATAAGTGTGTTTGTTGTGTGTGTGCGTGTATACATATAATTAAATAAACGTATATAAATAAATAAATACGTATATAACGCGCTCACACACATACCTACATGTAAATATACATATGTTCGGAGACGTAGGTCGACGAAAACACAAAGTACACATATACACACACCCTGCATACGTACGAACCCGCATACCCACATAGACGCAAAGCTCGCGTATACACATAACCAAATGCACATGTACCAGAATATATAATATATACGCCATAACATACACAAACAAATATACGTACGAGAAAGTATACTTACCTTCACAAAACATACAGGTAATATATACATACCTATACAAATAATTAATGGTATAAACATAACATATACTTAGCTACCACATTAAGACGTAATATAACCGCGTATAGTTCGTACTATCCGTTAGGGTATAATGAGGAGCTGTAATATAGGAAAGTTTTGTGCAATTCATGTTTACAAGCCGAAATTGCTTCATATTTTTTTGTTTTAGATGTGGTCTTTGGAGTAGAATATTTCCCTGGCCTCAGCGGCGCAGAGGTCACATGGTCTTGTATTTCCGTTATACGATCTAGCCCTAGCTAGGATCTCCCAGTGTAACTTATATTGGGTGTGGTTGTCTTTTAGACTCCCGATATAAGCTGAAAGTGACGTCATATTTCTCCTTAAAGAGTCAAGAAAAGAATGAGTATGCATGTAAAGACGCTGCTTGAATCTATTGGCGGTTAACTTTATGTAGGCCCTACGGGACGTGGGTATTTCCACCTTACATTTGTAGACAATGTTACTAGAGAGCCATTTCCCGGATAGGGGGCAGACAACCCGATTCCTACAATTACAGTTAGTACTAGCTACAGGGTTGCACGTGTTCCTACGGCTAGGTAGTTTAGCTAAAATTGAAGCTGTGAGGTTATGTGCAAGGTTAAGAGTCGTAGAGTAAGACATTTTAATGGTATTTCTATTAAAAATGTTACTATATTTATGTGCACAAAACTTTCCTCTATTACAGCCCCACATTATACCCTAACGGATAGTACGCACTATACGCGGATATTTTACTTCTTGATGTGGTAGCTAAGTATATGTTATGTTTATACCATTAATTATTTGTATAGGTAAGTATATATTACCAGTATGTTTTGTGAAGGTACGTATACTTTCTCGTACGTATATTTGGATTGTGTATGTTATGGCGTATATATTATATATTCTGGTACATGTGCATTTGGTTATGTGTATACGCGAGTTTTGCGTCTGTGTGAGTATGCGGGTTCGTACGTATGCAGGGTGTGTGTATATGTGTACTTTGTGTTCTGGTCGACGTACGTCTCCGAACATATGTGTATTTACATGTAGGTATGTGTGTGAGCGCGTTATATACGTATTTATTTATTTATATACGTTTACTTAATTATATGTATAATCGCACACACACATACATATATATATATCATTTTTTATATATATTTTTATGTGTATTTGGTGTATACCTTCGTATGTATGCGGGCACAGGCGTTGCGTGGGTTCTGTATGTGCGTGCGGCTTTTTTGTGTACGAGCTTGTATTTATATACCTATGGCGAGTGTTTTGCGTATACTTGTATATGTACGTATATGGATGCGTGTATGTATTTATTTATTTCAATTACCTCTGTATTTTATTTACTTTATTCTTAACTCTGAAGCCGAGAATCATTCGGTTTCCTACTTAGATTTTTAGTCTACGACTTCTGTTATACCGACTGCAAAGTTTTTTGAAATATTTACTTATGCTTTCACAGATTGACTTTTTAGTTTCAGAAGATCCTGTTAAGGGTGATAGCAGCGATTCTTTGCTTAACATTTAATGTTATTTTAATAAATATTTGCTCTACGGTTATTATATATTTGATATATATTTATCCATATCGAGCCCTCTTTGGATTTTGTGTCTTCAAATTTATTATTATTACTATATATATATATATATATATGCGCGTGTGTGTGTATGTCTGTCTGTGTGTGTCTGTGTATGTACCTACACACATACACACACTCACACATACCCACTCATGCTCTAAAACCATATATATATATATATATATATATATATATATATATATATATATATATATATATATATATATATATATATATATATATATATATATATATATATATATAACGAAGGAAATGTGGTAAGGAACCAGGTGGACCATAACGCACTAAAGTACTCAATACTTAGGGTAGTAGAGTGGGTAATAGGAACAAGTAAGACCCCGACGGCTGAGCTCAAGCCGTTTCGACGGCTAATCCAGTCCAGAATTAGCCGTCGAAACGGCTTGAGCTCAGCCGTCGGGATCTTACTTGTTCCTATATATATATATATATATAACTCATCTTATTTCTCCCGATTTAAACTGTTCTAGTACCGTAGAAGCCATTTCTATATTAAATATTTATACCTTGCTATGCATTAAGTACCTTTCTTACTATGGTTATTCCCGATTGAACCCTTGATAAACTTATATATACATATACTTGAAAAAGGAGTGAGGTTCTATACAAAGCAGAGGTTATATAGAAAAGGTGGAATTGGAAACAGCGCGGAAAATATATTTAAAGGATCTGTTTTTCTTATTTTGTTCTTCTTTTATCCCTGAAAGTAACATTATTGAAAAAATGAGAGGAGTATTTTTTTTTAAAAGAGGAGTTTTATAATGTATATAAAATATATCAAATGTAGCCGGTCTCGATGTATCGGTGTAATCCATCTTACCAAATGTTAGTTAGAAGAAGACTGGGTCAAAAACGGAACTATATATTTATAGAGAGAGGTGGTCATAGCAGTAGTAGTGGTTGTAGTCGTGTCTTTTCACATCACACAATTATTTTTAGGGAGAGCCCATTTTTCCGTATATACGTGTTTACCTCAATTGTGTTAAAGGACTGGTCAAGCATTCAGATGGGGCTGGCGAAGAGGGGAAATGTAAGCTAGAGAAAATTGCTATAGAGGAGAGAGGTATATATATATATATATGATTGTCAAAAGTATAGGATTGTAAAAGGAATTCTATTTTATGAATATGGTTTTAGAACATGAGTGCGTATGTGTGTGTGTGTATGTGTATGCGAGAGAGAGAAGAGAGAGAGAGAGAGAGAGAGAGAGAGAGAGAGAGAGAGAGAGAGAGAGAGAGAGAGAGAGAGAGAGAGACTGGGAGAGTATATGTGTTTATATATATATACATATATATTTAATTAGAAAGTGAACAACACAAAATATAGCTACTCCATTGCTAAAGGTTTCTGGCTCACATACGCTAATAATATACGTCTGGATCGTTCGTCAGATAGAAATGTTATGGATAACAAAAATGAAAAGAGATTTAAAATCTGTTACAGATTAAAACTCTCATTTCATATTTTTTATCTAAAACATTTCTATCTGACGATCGATCCAGACGTATATTATTATCGTCTGTGATCCAGAAACCTTTGGTAATGTAGTAATTATATTTTGTGTTGTTCACTTTCTAATTAAATAGCCCTGTTCTATACATAGAACACTCTTATTTCTTTTGCTTTTCCTTTGCAATTACCTAACACACACACATATATATATATATATATATATATATTACTTCAAAATATTTAATAAATATAGACATTCATGTGATCAAATATATTTTATTATACATATTTCTGAGGTACTGAGCTATTTCATCAGTACGTCCTCATCAGATAAAATAAATTGATGTCTGACATACCTCAACTGTGCTGATGGTTCAATTCCA